>OY744517.1:14164785-14194785 GCA_963556195.1 Sepiola atlantica | reverse complement strand
TTACGCATTTCTAAAAGAAGATATGTTATCACACAAATAAACACTAAATGATAGGGTGTGATAGGTATTTAGTCGTTAGATATTTTCATGCCGAAACTTTAAATGTCTATTAGAAGTTTTATATGTACATTAATTTGTTTTGTGAACGTATATTTTATAAACAAATTGTATGAAAACGATAACCCTTATTGACCCTATAGATGGGGTCACGACAGATGCAATAACTCTAGGTGAGAGTAGACTTTGAAGTAATAGTAAAAAGTAATGCCTTTGCATTTTCTTTAATTTTGGTCATCGCACATATTTATAATGATTTCGTATACCATGGCATGGTGAGTAGTCGATAGGACTTAAGAGTTGGGTATGCAGAAAACTGGTTGGAAAGTTGGATTACAAGGTGCTTTATAAAGCATCACGTCGGGTGCCCTAAAGTACGTCGGCAAAACTACTGATGAAACAATATAAAACCAGATCGCATAACAAAATATAACATGTTACCTCTTCTTATGTTCCCGCTTTCATCTTTTTCAGAGGATACAAGTTCGGCTACCTTCGCCTTTGCGCGATGGGTTCCAACGCATCGACTGAGAACTAAATAAACGGCCACCCACATATACAACAGCTTACATTCCTATAATTCTTCAACGCATACAACCACCCACTGCTGACACACACACACATGCCAATGCTTAAACGAATTATCAACTCTCACACATACACATTCGTACAACCACGAACATTAGGCGACACGCACATTCACACACTTCAACACATGGCTACACTACGAACATACTTACATACATACATACATATACATAAATCACAGGCATGTACGTGTATCGTTGTTCTAACTGGACTCTTGAAATTAACACTTCATGATCTGTAATTTGTAAATATAAAATATATTGTGTTACTTTTTAACTACGTGTTATTTTTCTTTCAACAATATGCATGCCTTCATCTTCTATTCAACCATTTCATGTTTTCCATGGGTCATCTGTTTTAATTCCTTTAGGCATTTCTTCAACAATTTTAATATAAGCGCTCGCATTAGCTTAGTAAGATACCTTGTCTCAGAGAATATGCTAAGATTGTCTCTGGGAGCTGATTTGTATCGCCCAAGTTTTAGCTTTTGTTGTTGAAATGAATTCAGGTTGGTGTCTGTGTTTACTGCTTACGCCGATAGATAATTAGGATGGCAATTCCATAAAAAAAAAATCAGATTTAAAATAATGAACATATTCATCAATATATAAAGTTGTAAATGAGAAACATTCTATGTGTGTATGTCTGGTTTACTGTTAAAAATTAGAAAAAATGTCGTATATAAAAAATATGAATTTATTGTCAGTAAATATGTGTTAGTTACAACAATAATTAAGGTATATCAAACATCTCGAAATTAAGTAGGCATGCGAGAGACATGGCTATTACTGGAATCATAAGGAGGTTATTTTAATGTATTCATTCACAGTACAAGGAAAGCAACTGTCATTATTAACAAGTACTCACAGTTGTTGCATAATATCATTATTAAAAAGGCAAGGTTTCATAGAAATTAGAGACACTTCTTGTAACTCAGACTGCGAGACATTCTATGTGCTTTTCTCAATGAGCGATGGCTAGGGCCAACTTATGTGGTAAGAAATAATGAAATTAATTAAAACAAAAGAAATAGTATTTTTTCGATAAAAATTAAAACATACTAATAGGAGGAATGCAAGTGAGAAATAACTAGAGGTTGTGCCTTGTGAAGCAGTACTCCTACAAAAGGCATTGCCCCGTTTTAATAGTGTATATTGAGGTTTAGAAGATCAAGTAAATATAATACATACGTAAATAGAATTAGATTCAATAAAAATATAACGTAATCAGGAAATTAAATTTCATAGTAAATGAAGATCATTTACATTATTGTATAACAATTTAGAAAACTATAAAAATAATAGACGCCCTCAAGTAGTTAAGTAAACATTATAGATTGGGTAGGGTGTGTACATTCAATGTAGATCTAGTATTAAGAATAAATGATTTTGTTCAATTAAACATTTAAAAATGTGTCTAAGTTAAATAGCCACCAAGTGTATACAATAAAAGTAAATTTGAGATAGCCACATGCAAAATAAATTAACTACTTAAAAGTTGCTCACATTTCAACTATATGTTAAAACCCTGAAATGTAATGTGAATACAGATAGAGCCGTGAGACAATTACATATTATATAGGGCACCTGTTAGTGTAAACATACTTTTTAAAATCTGCTTAATATAAAGCGCTGGTACACCATAAGTAAACACCATACGTCAGTGATAGGCGTGTATAGAGTAGGCAGATGTAAGTCTATAATAATATATGAAGTTACATTTGTTAATAGATGGGATTGCTGTAAACATGTGTTTTTTATAAGGATAATAACGTATGTTAGCTCGCTGTAAGGCTGACTATTTTGTATGGTGCAAAATACACAGATCGATGCGTATCTCTTTTGCTATAAGTGTATTCTTTTGATAATAGTGCTATGCTCTACTCACGCAGTGTATCCTGTAGATTGTATACGGATACGCACATACCTATACGTATACATGTATATATGTATATATGTATTCACATGATTTTCGATTTACTTATGTGGAATATGAACGGTTACATATAATAATTATATAGAATAATGTTACTCGTCTCAGAACAAGTAAAATTAATTTCCATAATAAAAGAGTTTTGCACCAATTTTATGTTCTTTTACAAAGATTAAAATCAATAAATAATGGTCCTTAGCCTTAAGTCTAGAATCGTTATTACAATTTTGATCAGGATCCATGACATTATTTTTTTTCTAGTTACATTAACCTTATGATAAAAAAAAATTCGAAACGAACGTAAAAAAGAAGTAAACGTACGTTATCACCTGTCGCAAACATTTAACATATTTTTAATAATAGGCTAAGCCATTTCATGTTGGTTGGTGCATTATCGCCTTTCACAATAATTTACATGAATATAATAATACACTTAAGGATTTCAGGTTCGTACGTACGTTTTCACCTTTCAAACCCATTTATACTCTATATGATAATACGCTAGTATAGTACATGTTCGTGCGTACGTTATAACCTTTTACACACAACTAAACAATATATATCAATACGCTATGGTAGTTCATGTTTGTACGCACGCTCTTACATTTCACACGCATTTAACATCACTGTAATAATATGATAGGGCTTTTCATGTTTGTACACGTTGTCACTTTCATACACATTTAAACTCTATGTAATATTACACTAAGGTATTTCATGTCCATACGTACGTTATGGCATTTAAGTTTCGTACGTATGTTATCATGTTTCACACTTTTTAAAAATCTATAAAATAATACGCTAAGGACTTTCATCTTCGTATTACGTTATGACATTTTTACAGACATTTAATATATATTTACTATAATAATAGTAAAGCTGCATGCGGCGAGTGTATATTGTAAAACTAGGGGTTCACAATCGCCAATTTCGCATCTTATATATCAACTTATATTATTATGGACACTTCCCCTGTGGTAGTGTGTGTCTAGTTGTCTGTCTTTTGAAACAAATATCTTTACTTAAAAGGTGGGGGAGAGGGATGTGAAAAATGGGGAAGGAGGAAATACAGAAAGATAACGAGACGAATTAAAATTCTTATATTTTATATAACCCCGAGTAACGCCGTGTAGCCGTGCTAGTATTCTATACTACTTGAATGTGGACGATAGAAAAAAGCGGTCATTAGTTTGATTGAAAATGCACAGTAGTTTACAGAAAAATAGTAGGGTGAAACATTACACACAATTGGTATTAGTGGAGTGATTATTTTATTATCAACCAGACCACAGTATAGCGGGGTCGTAAGAGTATATATTGAGAGGCGCGAAAAAATGTCTGCAACATGTTTTTTTGTGAAGGCTTATTTTAGACATACAGTGAACCCGGGGAAAATGTTAGAAATCGTGAAAGAAAACGACATGAATGTATAATTGAGTAAAACACGCATGAGGGTATGGCCTTGTGCGCATATGAAACGAGCCCGTGAATGTGTTTATGCTGAAGCTATAATTTGTTATCACAGAGGTGAAATCGATTTTACATCATTGTATAGAAAATTATTAGATTCATATTCTAGCAACCTGGCCAAAATTGATGGCCTTATATTCAAAAGTAGAACCTATTTTGATACTTGCTAAATTACACAATTACACTCGTAATGATACTTTTTTAGCACCCTAAAACAATAAATCAAATCACAATCCGATAATGCCTTGTCGATGGGGCCGCGAATTCACCGACTACAACCCCATATAAAGAGGTACCCCCCCCCCCCCAAAGAAAAAAAAACAAGGTAACCGGTTGGCCGTAGGTGGCGACCCGTATGGTCTTAGGACAGGATCTTGTTGGATGGGCGGTCGGTGGCTTCGTTGCATGAATAATCACGTGATTTGCAACACTCTACTTTGGCCCTTACTTCATCTAGACGGGAATTTGGAGAGGTTCAATCACATTAATCGGCTGGTCACGCCATGCCCTAGTATCTATTAGTGTATCCTCTACCGGACTATTGAATTTGATTCTTCTAAAAATAAAAAAAACATTATTTCTCCTTCTATTTTTCCTCATAAATCGATACTAGAAGGTGGTATCTGAGGGGCAATCGTGTTGAGAACAAAGAAGAGTACTACTGCATAGTTCAATATTGTAAGTTAATGGGTACTAAGAATAACATCGCAGGGTCTAATGTATTCCCACTTAATGCGAGTACAATAGTTAAAGTATCCCCGTCTAAACCAAAGCGTTCGGATTATACCCCCTAGTTAATTCCCAACATCAGTTTGACTCCGCGGTGTGTGATGGAGCTAAGGACCACTGTAAAATCAAATCAAATTAGATGGCTAATGATAACATGAACCCTAACGACACTTATCAGAATCAGATTCTTCTGATCATGAAGCCACTAAAGAATTCTTTAAATTCATTATAATTGAATCCATGGAAGAAAACCTTAAGGTAAACTGTTACATTTCCCGATTGAAAGCGGTACGCAGGACGACACTTCACAAAAGTGTAAGGAAAATAGAACACGGTAACCTTCTGGTGGGTGTTACTGATTGTAAGCAGGCAACACACCTATTACAATTTACCGAATTTTATAACATAGATGTAAGCGTCATGCCCACGACAAACTAAAAACATCTCTACAATACCAAAAGAGGTAAAGAGTGGCTACTCTGCTGGAAAAGTAGAACCTTACATGCCAAACCCCTTACGACGTGTCGAATGTAAGAAGTGTGGCCACCATAAGGATGTATGTAAGGGACGACAAACATGTGGTAAATGTGGCGAGATAGATCCGTCTGATATTGCTAACAAATGCCAAAGGAAACAAATGTTCAAACTGTCATGGGGATCGCCCCTTTTCTTGAAGATCATGTAGCCACTTTAGAAAAAAAGGAGAAAGAGGCCATGACAGTGAATCATACAAGAAATGTAGCATTCCCTGAGACTGGAAAGAGTGTGGATGCTTATATAAAACCATGAATCCTTTGACACTATAGTAAGCACCACCGCTGAAAAAATAAAGCAAAGCAGAACCCCCCCCCCAGACTAAATATATAAAATAAGTACAACAATTACTGAAGCTTAAACTGCACAAGTGGTCTGGATTTCTGAAATGCTAGCAGGGTGCTTGGTGTGAAGCTTTTGAGGAGGGGAAGGGGACATCAAATTAACCAGAAATCAAAATTGACAAGTGAGCCGATAATAGGCACTGCCAATACAAGCATAAAAAAGCAACTGTTACTGGTGCGCCTATCCCGCCTGGTCACAGATGTCTCGTAGGCCAAAACCAAAGAAACCGAATAAATAAAAAATAAACCAGCCAAGAAAAAGCAACCTATCACTGTTGAATTGACTAATAAAGTCAATGATTCATAGACAATGGATATATAAACGGCAAATACACAGGAACCAGATTGAAAAAAATACAAATAAACAAAATGAACCATGTTTTATAAAATAATCTAATTGAATGTTAAAGACAATTTTAAGGAATCGGTTCTCCTTATGAGAATATATCCACTAGTCGTTTGTTTGCATAAAAAATTCCCCAGGCAAGATAGTAAGTTTCAGATACTAACTACACTACATACATGATATACGTGAAGAAGTTGATAGAGCTTCTGATAGAACAACTATAGGTGTGAAAAATGAAATTTCGCAAAGTCAGATACTGCTTGACACGGACATACAGGCGGTTGCTGTACCATTGACATTGCGCAGGACTATCATAATCTACTCAATTTATCTACCACCAGAATATAATGTCATCCATGCTGAATGATTTAATAAAACAGCTCCACAAACCATGTATACTGCTGGCTTATGTTAATAGTCATAACGAAATGTGGGGCAGTAAAAACACACATAAAAGAGACAGATTGTTGGAAAAATTATAGACAAAAATAACTTTTACCTCTACAACAATAAACCCAACACATACCTGCACCCAGAACCGGGAATATATTCAGCACTGGATTTAGCTATGGGTTATACAACAGTATTCATGGATGACACATTGAAGGTACATGACGAGACATGTGGTAGCTATAACTTTCTAATTATTCTGGAAAGCGCATGTCTTCAACTCGACGAAAGAGTACCACGATAGAATCTGCGGAAAACAGACTGCTAGAGATTCCAAAGACAATGTGCCAAAATAAAGAACAGCTAATGCCAATGTCAATGAAAAAGATCATACCACCTACTTAACAGAGACACGTGTAGAAATAGCCGATGAGTATGCACCAAAGTCGTCTGCAAACAAAACCAAACACAAATCATGGTTTAATAAAGAATGTCTGTATGCTGTCCGAGCACGCTGTGTTTGCCTGAGCATGTTCAATTCAATTTATTTGTTTAAAATAAAAAGAGCCAGAGCTCGGTTTACGATTAAGGAGTCATAAATACATTCATGGAAACAGTATATATCTAAAATAAATTCCAACACAAAATATAAAGATATATAAAACATGATGAGAAAAATATCTGGGGAAAATAGCAGTATGCGCTTTAACCATCTTATTACGAACAAAATAACGATCACAGACCCCTTGGCAAACAACTTTCGTAAAATGTATGTCGTAAGGGTTACTGACTATTGGATACCTTCATAAAAAAGAAACACCTGATTGGCATCTTTTTTGATCTAGAGAAAGCGTACGAACCAACCTGGAAGTACGGTATAGTGAAATACCTTCGAGTCTTCAGATGAAAAGGGCAGGATAGCCCTTTTCATACGATTTTAGAGTAAGAGGTGGAACTACACCCTCGGACGTAAAACAGCAGGAGAATGGGGTAACCCAGGGAAGTATGCTATCAGTAACACTTTGTAATTTCAAGATTAATAATGCTGTAAAACACATGGCACTGCAGTTAACGGCTCACTGTATGTGCATAACTTTTTTATTTGCTGCCGAGCAAACTATATGCATTTGACAAAACGCAAGTCGTAACTAACTGTAAATAAAAACAGCGAATAAACTGAAGAAAATGGTTTCAGATTATCTGAATCAAGATACAAATGGCTTATATAAGTTTCTGAGATATATTTTTGATTAAAAAATATTATCCTTCATATAAAGTATCACCGTCAAAAATAGAACATGGCAAACAATCTACTCAAGTGGTAGCTCACATTGACTTGGCAGTGAATAAGATATATTTACACAAGCTGTGCCGAACACTTGTGAGGTCGAAACTTGATTATGAATGTTCAATTCACATTGCAGCAAGACTATCACACTTGATGCAATTGGAAACTATCCATCACAAGTGACTAAGACTTGCATTGGGGCCATTTCGCACGTCTCTAGTAAAAAGTTTGTAGGTTGAAGCGAATGAAGGTGTTTCTTACATCTAAACAGAGAGAGAAGGTGCCACTGCAATAGGTGACAAAGTCATTATCATATCCATTAAACCCTGCCTACGGCTGTGTATTTAATCCTGAATATGAAACTGTGTTTGAGAGAAAAAAAGTATGCCACCAGACCTTTTATCTACCGCATCTAGGAAAACGAACTGTACTGGAGTTGAACTACAATCGATAATCTCAAACATTCTACCATGGGAATAATAACAACCATGTTATATCCTTGATTCGACAACAGCTGTAACGAACAAAAAGTCCAACTATAAATACATCTACACAGATGGATCCAAATAATCAGATAGAGTTGGATGTGCTGCTGTCTTAAATAATGCGAAAATGTTGTATACTATACCTGACAGGTCGTCAATTTTCAGCCATATACTTGGCTTTAAAAATAATAGAAGATTATAGCACTGCCCTATTGACCATCTTCTCTTACTCCCTATGAGTGCTTAGGAGGAAAATATAAGTACCCCTTTTGTCGTGAAAATTCTAAACAAGATTACCTCTATATATAATAAGATGAATGTAAAATTAAATTAGGCTGGACATCAAGTCATATCGGCATTTATGGAAACGAAAAAGCAGATAAGACCACAAAATAATTACTGAACATCATCATTACTAATACTAGGAACGCATAGACTAATCTTGGAACTTCTATAAAAAAACATTATAAAAGAAAAACTGCAAGAATATTAGGATAAGTGCCAAAATAATAAATTATACAAGAGTAGCCAATCTATTTATGAGTGGCCCGTGCGCTATAGAATAGCAAGAAAAAAGTATTTATAACACCCAGACTCGGTATATGATATATATATATATATATATATATATATATATATATATATATATATATATATATATATATATATATATAATGGTAATAATCCAGGTGAAAAATATCCACAGGGTGGTAATCCAGAGAATTTTAACCGGGTTTATAAAAAGTGCTCAATATCCAAATAGAGCTTTATATATGATAATTTTATTTACACAGGCATGTACAAAATCTGCGACACTGGCATGTCGATGTTATCGATCAACAGTTACTATAAACTGAGATCTCATCACGCAGAGTTAGAATCCGATCTTAACCTCAGATCATATTTGGAGAGAATGAAGTGGAGGGATAGAGAAAGAGAAGAAGAAGCAAATAAATTTAACATTTCAAAAATTAAAGCCGTTAAAAAATTAAAATTAAAAATTAAAAAATCAAAAAATCTAAAAATCTAAGAAACAAAAAAACAAAAAACAAAAAACAAAAAACAGAAAACAAAAATCTAAAATCTAGAATCTGAAACAGACAGGGCAAATAAATAAATAAATAAATAAATAAATAAAAATATAAGGTGGAAAGAGGAACAAATAATGATGAGGGGAGAGACACATAGAGGAAAAAGAAGGAGAGAGAGAGGGCGTCTGTTGATTCAGATCGAGAGGGTAGGAGGGGGTGGTAGACATGCACGAATCAGGTGTCAAAAAACCGTCGAGTTTATAAATGTATTTTTCCAAGTGAACTGTAATATTGTGTATATGTGTGTATGCGTGCGGGCAAACTGGGCTGATTGTTGTGGTGGTGGGGCGGTGATCAAATGTGTCGCGATTCTGGGTTTATATTGTCTTTATAATTTGTCTGGAGTTAATTTGAATAAATAAGTATATTCGTTAAATGTAACAGGAATAGTAGTAATAATAATAATAATAATAATAATAATAATAATAATAATAATAATAATAATAATAATAATAATAATAATAATAATAATAATAATAATAATAGATACCCCTAATAATTGAGGTAAAGTAATTGAAATAATAAATGAATGATAATAAAATTTATTTTTTTTATTTATTTTTATTTTTTAAATTTTTTTTTTTTTTAGTTTTTTTTAGTTTTTTTTAGTATTTTTTTTAGTATTTTCATTATCATTTTTTATTATCATTCATTTATTATTTCAATTACTTTAACTCAATTAGTAGAGGTATCTATTATTATTATTATTATTATTATTATTATTATTATTATTATTATTATTATTATTATTATTATTATTATTATTACTACTATTCCTGTTACATTTAACGAATATACTTATTTATTCAAATTAACTCCAGACAAATTATAAAGACAATATAAACCCAGAATCGCGACACATTTGATCACCGCCCCACCACCACAACAATCAGCCCAGTTTGCCCGCACGCATACACACATATACACAATATTACAGTTCACTTGGAAAAACACATTTATAAACTCGACGGTTTTTTGACACCTGATTCGTGCATGTCTACCACCCCCTCCTTCCCTCTCGATCTGAATCAACAGACGCCCTCTCTCTCCTTCTTTTTCCTCTATGTGTCTCTCCCCTCATCATTATTTGTTCCTCTTTCCACCTTATATTTTTATTTATTTATTTATTTATTTATTTGCCCTGTCTGTTTCAGATTCTAGATTTTAGATTTTTGTTTTCTGTTTTTTGTTTTTTGTTTCTTAGATTTTTAGATTTTTTGAAGAAAAGTTAAAATATGCCGCATATTGTTGGTGGTTATCGTATAAAAATGTTTAATATTTTTATTTAGGGTAGTCAATGCCGTACTAGCATTCCATTTCTATATTAATTAGTCATTACTATCTAATAATATTAACAGTTATGACCCTTATAATGATATTAATATCAGTAATAGTAGATATTATCGTTGTGATAATAGTTGTTAATTGTAATTATAGTATACTCATAATAAAATCAATATATAAAAGAAGTTTAGTGGTGATACTACTCTTGGTATTAATAAAAATAATAACAATAATTGCGATAGTAATAACGATACTAGTACCACTAATTATAATAATAATAATAATAGTAATAATAATAATAATAATAACCACGCCACTACCAAGGTCAATGGACATAATAAGTGTACAAATGGTGGTAAGGTATTATAGTTTCACTCATAGTAAAGACTGAATATCAGTCAATAACTAAATGATTAAGGTGGTAATCAGATTTAGGTATTTCAAAGGATTATGTAATTGAAATTAAATTAATCAAAGTGATATCAGAGTTTACAGCTATCACGGTTATGATTTTAAGTGGGAGATACTTGTGGTAGAATTGTTTTGTGGTGGTAGTATGGCAGAGGTTTTATTTGGGGGGGGGGAGAATTGTAGATAATACTAAGAGATTTGATGTTATTGATGGTTTCGAAGAGTGGTTATATATCTATAGATTCACCAATACTTGCTGGGGGTGGGGTTGGGTTATAAATTTGGGTGGGTGGGTAAAGGGTCGTAATGTGTTTTGATGTAATGTATAATTGGGAGGGGTGAGGTAAATGTGTAGGGAGGTATCTAGGAGAAATGTAATGATCTATTTCTATATGTTAGGGGTTGGTGTGGGGTTAAGGTTGAGTATGGAGGTTGCTGAAGAGGTAGAGTCTACTATGCTTACAGTTAATAGACGTCTCTTGTTTTCTATTTGGAGTTAATTTCTGTCTTTAAAACGGATAATTTCGAGTTTTTTTTTGTTTTTGTTTGTGGTAGGGTAGTGACAGTCCAGTTTGTCAATGGTAGTTAGGGTTGTTGAAAGAGGTTATGGTGGTAGCATCTATCCTTGCAGCTGTTTCCCGCCAAACTAACATAATACTTAGTTTGGGATGGGTTTTCGGTTGAGGGGATAGATGCCTCATATACCACTTGGGTTGATAGGCACTTTTGGTCTATGGGCAGTTTGATTTGTTTGTATAATTACATGTTCTCCTAGAAGTTTAGGTTACGGAGGTGTTAAGTATTTTACTGTTGTGCCTTTTTATGAATTTTCCCAAGTTGTCGCCACCACAATAGCTGAGTTTCAGTGTGTTCTTATTAAACATGTTATGGAGTATTTTGTTAGTGGGGAAATGAGTATTTATTCAGTTCAAGAATGATTTCCCTAATTTGGTTTTAGTTTAATTATTAAGTGGAGGTGTATACCAGATAATTTTCCTATTTCTATTTTTGTTCCTACTAGGGTTATTTTGTGTAGTTGGAATATACTCTATTTTGGTATTTTATATTTACTCTCCTTTAGTGCTTTATCATGAAAATTCTTATGTTTAATAAATATATCTATATTAGAGGAGTTGTTGCTAATCCTACGACTAATGGATTCGGGGTTGTGTTTACTTACGGATCTAGGGTGGTTAGATAGTGGGTTGACGTAAAGGGGATAAGAGTTATCTTTAGCATAGGGCTCATGAGTATCACTAGTGAGGTTGAAAGTAACGTCGAGAAAGTTGACCTGTTTAACATTAGATGTTATTTCTACCTTTAGGACTATTCGTTTCATTTCTTTGGATATTATTTTTTCGATTTGTTCACATTTTTGTCCATTTGTGTTTTTAACATACATTAAGCCATCATCTCTATAAAGCCCGATAGAGTCGACTTCGATATCTTTTGTTAGGTTATATAGTAAGTACAGACCAACCAGGTCTGTCATCTCGACAGAGGCCAGAGAGCCCATATACACATCAAAGGAAGAGAAATGATCTTTCTTCGTCCAATGCTATTTATTATTGATTCGTACCGTAGTTCGGCATTTTTTAATTATGTTTATTTCATCTTCAGTTATATTGGAGAGGAGAGTGGAAAATTCCATGACATTTTCCAAGAGTGCTCTGGTTATTGAGGGGTAGTAACTAACTATGTCGAATTGTATAAAAGAGCATGTATCATTGTTACTAATTCTCTTAAATCAACTTATGGTTTCGGCGGTATTTATCCATTGGTTTAAATTGTAGGTATTTTGATTTGTTCATTAATTGTTTCTAAGATGTTTTTACTGATTTTGCCTATCTCTTGTCTAGTAGGATTAATTAGTTTGGTTTGAGGTTTAGTGTGAAAATTAATGTTGTGGACTTTTAAAAGTATATATGCTTCTTTTGTTTTTAGTTTGTCTACTCTATCGCTAATCTTAAGTTTATCCGTAATGGTTTTACTATCCGAGTTGATTTTATCGATTAGATTAATTTAAGATTTTTTATAATTTTTTTGTGATATTTTGCGTAATTAAATGCTTGTATTTTGTTTTAGTAAGTTTGTAAAAGTTTTGAGTGTTGTCCGCTTTTACTAGCACATGTTTAGAGTTATTAATTTTTTAACCGTGATATCCAGTTTTTTTCTGAAAATAGTGTGTTTCCTTATAGAACGATATATGTTTTATCATATTATACAGGTAATTTTCGAAGTTATCAAGTCGTTCGACCCGGGGAGGTTACCTTTGGGTTTGAAGCCGTAGTAATCCTTTGAAATTTTCGTTGTGGATCCTTTGAGGAAGAAATAAGCTTTCCATTTCATCCTTCTTAAAAGTTCTTCAGTCTTCATGATTAGAATAGTTGGTAATCCAGTTTGTTTATGGAAGGAATGTTTTTTAGGGATGTGTTGAAGTTAACTTTATCCATTTGGCAGATTATAATCCGGCGGTTAGTATATATATATATATATATATATATATATATATATATATATATATATATATATATATATATATATATATATATATATATATATATATTTATATATATATATATATGTTACTAACAAACATTTTTTGAAAAGAAAAAGAATATTTAATGTGGATATCATGGCAAGCATCTTATACCGTCAAACATATATTAATAGACTGTCAAGATATGCAAGAAAGTCGAAAGAAATACTACCATTCAGAACACAAATTGACCTGTTTAACATTAGATGTTATTTCTACCTTTAGGTCTATTTAAATACAACTCCGACACAAATCTTACACTTCATCAAAGAAGTTGGACTGTTCTAAAAATTTACATTTCAAATGCTTTATTATAATTTTAATTGTTTTTCAAGACAATATGCCATAATTACTTCAACTTCGGATTTCATTTGATTACTTTGTTTGGCATTACATAACACATAGACTGTTGCTATGCCATAAAACAAACTAAACCAAACCAAACACATCCGATTAGCAGGTTTATATTTACATTTTCGGATTATTTAATATAATCTAAAAAGAGCAAATAGGTAGGTATACGCAATAATGTAATAAATATAATTAATTCTGTTTTTGTTTTACGCGTGCTTTTTTAAAAACCCTATTTTAAAGGAGGAAACAAACTGATGATATAGATGCCCATAGTATTTAACAATCTACAACTTTTTTTTTGTATATGTCCCGTTTGTGTATAAAACATTGTGATTCAATATGTGAATTTCCCTTAGACATCATATCACGAATAATTCATATCTTTATATAGTACAACATATTATGTAAGATGGTCATTATATGTATCCCATTTTTGTATAGCCTGTGATAAACTGAGAAAATAAGTGAGGCTTACCGTTATTTTATTGTTTACTATATAATCATAGTTTAAATCGAGCACATTCCAGTTGATTATGTTTCGTGATTTAAATAAGTGATAGCATTCCTATATTAATTGATATATGTTCATTTTAAAGTTCATATACATATACGTCTGAGGATAGAGAGACACAGAAAACGAAGACACACGTAAAAACAGAATTCTGAACGAGAGAACGGTAGTCAAGCAAACGCCTACGTTATTTTGTACGTTGTACACATTTGATATGCCGTTCTTTATTACACATTAGAGATGAAGCTGTGCGCCCCTCAACTCTCATATACATTGTTTTATTCGCCGAAAACGGATATTTTTATATGATGATTCAATAGTGCAGACTATTAGAAGAATGTACATTCAAATAGAAGGGCTATCGATGAGTACAATGAGTAGTCTATTTTTTTTTTATTTCATGCAGGTTTAATGCATTTACTTACGTACCAATTGATACAGTTATAAACTTTGCTCTTTCACCGCAGTCATGTATAACACGTGTGTTATCAAATAATCATATTATTACTGAGTTGTTGGTAGGTAGTTTTGTTTTACGGCATATCAACCCTTTTTGGGTTATTTAATGCCGAATCTGGTCATTATAGTAAAAGTTTTTATGCTTCAAGTTCTTTATATCTTCAAATGTTTAATCATCGTTTTTGGTTTGGTAGTTTTGTTTTACGGCATATCAACCCTTTTTGGGTTATTTAATGCCGAATCTGGTCATTATAGTAAAAGTTTTTATGCTTCAAGTTCTTTATATCTTCAAATGTTTAATCATCGTTTTTGATTTGGTAGTTTTGTTTTACGGCATATCAACCCTTTTTAGGTTATTTCATGCCGAATCTGGTCATTATAGTAAAAGTTTTTATGCTTCAAGTTCTTTATATCTTCAAATGTTTAATCATCGTTTTTGGTTTGGTAGTTTTGTTTTACGGCATATCAACCCTTTTTGGGTTATTTAATGCCGAATCTGGTCATTATAGTAAAAGATTTATGCTTCAAGTTCTAAAAATAAAATAAAAAAGGGGAGGGAGAAAGGGAGAGGGGCTGTTGTTTTTGTTTTTGGTTTTGTAGAACATAATTAAGTTTTACAAAAAAAAAAAAAGAAGAAAAACAAAAAACGTCAATGTAGGTGAATTTCGTCTCAGGGAGCCACAGGGCAGCCTGATCTGGTATCACCAGTGAGTTGTTGGAGAATAGTAAATGTTTAAGATGTGTATATAAAAATAACATCGAACGATTAAAGCATTAATAAAATGTTGGTATACTTTTTTTTGTGGGGGGGAAAGACCAACATATGTATTTAATGAATTAATGTACCGACATTCTCTTTGTTTATTCTCCTTATTTGCATTGTAAATGTAATACAATGTATTCAAAGATAATTTTTTATTTACCATGTGAATATACATGATTTGTTTTTATTTTATTTTAGTGCAACTAGATTGCCTAAATGGTCTGAGGAAAACAGGATAGTAAATAGAAATGATATATGGTAACGTGGTGTAGGTAAACTGTTGTGTTTAAAAGTCGACTGCGATTGTTTTGAGTATTGCAAGGTTGATGCTAACATTTAAACTGGACACGTTTGTTTTGTTTTATTTTGAAGTATGTTGCTTTGGAATGTATACACAAAAATTGCAAGCGTGCGTAATCAACTAATCTATCGAGAATAGAAGAAACAAGAAATAGCTGGTCCATGTCTTGTTTCCTAAGCTTGGGGGTAATTATAACTACGAGTGGAGTGTACTAAAAGAATATTTTACATTTTGCATACAATTACTTGTAAGCTATATTAAAGTATTTTCTTATTCCCAATTTCTTTATTTCTGCTGCAACACATGTTTCCATTCGAACATAGGTATCGCCAATGTGGCTATATTTATAGCATCTTAATGTAAATATTCAAACACACGCCATATGCACTGCTTTAAACACATCTCTTACTTATTTTAAGTGATACTTTTCTATTTTTTTATAATATTCAAAATAAGTTGACACATTTTGCTATATTATAAAATACACTTTGAGAATGTTATTTTTTATCAAATTTTCAAATAGGATGTTATCATTGTTTCTCTCTCGTAGTGTACGATGGTGCTCAGTTAAACAACCACATACATACATGAGTAGGTATTATTTTTTACTATCAAACAGTGTATAGAGAATAGGATATTCTGTGTAAAGGCACATTTATCTCAATAAAGAAGAAGTAAATCGATATCTGTGAATTAGAATTTCTCTGCATGGGTGTGCATGAACTTATGACGTTATCTTCTTAACAACGGGGGCGTCTATTCATACGGATAGCACATGCGTACTTGGAGTCAGCTAACATAAGAAGTATTACTTAGCTAATGTAATCCTGAGGCCAACTAATGGCGACTATATAACGCATCGAGTGTTTATACCAAGCAAGACACGAAGACATTCTTATGTTGTAACCTGTTAGGAAACTGGAGCAATGAATATATATATATATGCATGTATGTAGTAGTATATATATATATATATATATATATATATATATATATATATATATGCATGTATATATGAATGTATGTTTATATATGTATGCATCGGTATATATATATATATATATATATATATATATATATATATATATATGTATATAAAACATTATGCTACAAGTCTTAAACTCATGTTTAGATGCGATACTTATTAATAAAAGTAAAATCAAGTACAAATTGTTTATACGCTTTTACTTTGATATTTTGATATTTTCTTCCTCAGAGTATGAGATTTTTAAAAGTTACGTAAGTGTGAGTAGAACCTGTCAGATCGTAATATCGACGTGGTGGTCGTATTGACGGATTACTAACTTTTTTTAAATATGAGAGCACGCGCATGCCTGCTTTTATGTATATTACAGTGAGAGAGTTCATATTTTTAAATATCTTTCATAAAGTTTATACGAATATATGGGGTTAACACTAGTTTAGATACGATATTTACTTATAAAATAAAGTACGAATTCCTTTTTTATTTGTATTATTTAATTTTTTCCGTAGTCTGTTCATGCACGTGTATTGTTATTAACGGTTAACTCACTTTTAAAAAAAATATGATGTGACATGTATGCATACAAATCATTAATATATATATATATATATATATATATATATATATATATATATATATATATATATATATATATATATATATACGTTTGAATTTTTACTTTTTAAAACGGCAAATATACCAATGAAATTATGATTCAGTTTCTAAATAAATTATTATTTAATTACAATTACAATTTTCGATTTAAACAATCTTCATCAAGAGAATACAGACAATAATGAAGAAAACTCTTACAATGGTATATCTTTTTTCGATAAAAATACGAGAGTTAATTATTGACTGTTCATTGTATTACATGTACTTGGGGGTTTTAATGTACATCATTGTCACTGATTTGAGGTCTTCAGCGAGACATACCTAGTTTGTAACTCCACGTATAGTTTATCTATAGCACACCCCCTCTTACATACTTTCCCAACCCCCTTCTTTAATCGTGGGGACCAGACCGCCTAACTTCTGGGTCTGTTATTGATCACAGTGCCCGATGTTGGTGTAACGAATTCCCATGGCCCGATCCGGAACGTGGATCACCTAGTAGTAATTATGTATATCACTCTATAATATCGTCCACAATCTGATGAACTCTTGCAAAAACGACGAGATACTACAAACGGGCTGATTGTTATTCCATCAGAGATCAGATCAAAGACGATCCATATAGTTGAACTTTGTATCGCCTTGGTGATCAGTGCGTAACTTAGGTAACCGAATTGGTTAAAGCATGCATTGAAGCGTATGTCCTTATAAGAAACATGTAGAGTTAGCCCCACTCACGACAATTGTTCACCTCGAAGTGTGCTTCTGCTATTGCTCAGAGGCAGCAAGCATTCCGACAATTCAACCGCTCTAAGTCAAATACGAATAGACAGTGATGTATAGTAAGACTGTACAAGTTGAAGCAAAGAGAAAGTATACAGAGATGACATAAAACACGCATTCAATTTTAGAAACAAGGTATTCGTGATTTCTGAATAAAAATCTGTAATAGTGTAATGAACAATGGGCAATCAACACTTATCCTGCTACCCAACCAAAATCACGTCGTTTGTACGGAATCTGATAAGACTGAGCTACTTGGCTCGTGTTTTAGCTAAAACTCCATTTTGGACACCGCAAATCACTCCATCTCAAAGTTTCCAATAAGAACTTGAGTCACACTTTATGACCTGTCCATCACCTTATCTCATGTCCAGCAAATCAGAAAATATCAATACCCCCTCAAAAGCATTAGGGCCTGCTCTCATACAAGTAATAGTAATAAATGAATACACTGCTGAACAGGCATATTCAACTCCATACTCTACAACAAATGCCTTGCCGAATATTGCTTCCGTGATAGCTGATTAATTGCCTTTTTAGAAGCAGTGTTCAAGTATTTTATAGATAAAATTGACCCTAAGAATTATCTTCCCATCAGTATACTCCCACTCCCTGCTAAAATTGGTATACACTGTGATTTTCGTGCTAAATGAATAAAGTCAAGCTTGTTAAATTTCCGTACAGCATATAGAACGAAAACGATATACCATTGTAATATTATTGTTTGTAATCTCTTGATGAAGATTTTTTTTAAATCGAAAATTGTAATTGTAATTAAATAATAATAAATTTAGAAACTAAATCATCATTTTATTGGTATATGTGCCGTTTAAAAAAATAAAAATTCAAACGTATATATATATATATATATATATATATATATATATATATATATATATATATATTAGTAGTAAGTTTTTGAAAGGCTGTGGGCAATGCAAATTCCAGGTAAGATGCAAGTTGTAAGAAACAAAAACAATAAATCGAATACGAAATATGAATTACTATTTATATATATATATATATATATATATATATATATATATATATATATATGTTAATGATTTTAAAGAAGATCAGATTAAATGGGATGATGTCATAGGTTTCGAACAAAGAGCATACTCAGATTGAAAAACGGTTTATTTACATTCATGAAAAAAAAATCACTGTCAGACTCTGTTCAGCTGTTGATGAATATGAATACACAAGAAAATGTTTTTCAATTAGAGTGCGTTTCCTGTTCGAAACCTGCGGTGATATATTGATATGATCTTCTGTGACAATATATTAATATAATTCGTGAATTATTAAATAATAGAGCACTTTCGATTGAACAAAACACACTTGTTTGCATAGGTCACATAGTTACTGAGGAAATTAAATTCTCAAAGCAAAATGATCTGAATGGAAAAGATGTTGCTGGTACGGACCAGATATAAAAAAAAATTGATACCGTCATAACTATTTTTTGGGGTTTGGCTTAACTTTTGAAGGAGAATTTTAGTCTGTGGTTTTGGATGTGAATTCGAGCCTTTCCAGACATTTGACTTTTTAATCATAAATAACATGTTCTCGTCTTGTGCGACTCCAATTTTAACATTGACGTTCCTGGTATATTTAGAAAAAATTGAGAAGTGTTTACTCAATAAATTTTTGCCTCGATAGTTTTTTGTTTCTATTTTGCACCTGACTATGTAGAGTAGATATTCACGTGAAAACTTAACTATTTTTCAAAATGGATATTAATTATATATATATATATATATATATATATATATATATATATATATATATGTATATATATATGTATATATATATATATATATATATATATATGTATATATATATATGTATATATATATATATATATATATATATATGTATATATATATGTATATATATATGTATATATATATATATATATATATATATATATATATATATATATATGTATATATATATGTATATATATATATATACATATTCCGTCGGTACGTTTGGAAATCATATACGTTAGAATAATTAAAATTGTTAACAGCAATCATTAAGTATTTATGGAATATACAAACATGTTCTGTCTGAAAATATTCATGTAGATATATGTTTAAACTATGTGTATATTTACATACACATTTTTCATTAGCTATATTGTAATATTTATACTCGTTTTTCATATTTTCATAGTGTTGTAAACCATGTAATTTAGGTTATAATAATTAATAACCCGTAAAACAAAATGGATGACTTTTAAACAGAAATGTTTAACAGATTTATTAAAAGTGAAATTAGAATGAAATGAGTGATTTAGCCGCTGTAACGCGTTTCAGTCTTTAACTGTATCGAGTGCACCTGGGGTCAAATTGGAGGTGCTTTACTCTAGTGCGACTGCGCTTTGGCCAATCCCTGGGAGGTCTTTGATAATTCCTATCTGAATTTGTCTGCATGAGAGGTGGTGGAGATGGCAGTTCAAATGTGTCCATTAACAAATCAAACGGAATGGTTGATCTGTTGTCCATTAAGTTGTCTACAGAATATCTGAGACGCAACTGGTTTTTGTGCCGTGCCCAGAATGTATTTCCGACTTGAACATCATACAGAAATTGTTCATTTATTTTGCGGATGATTCCTGGTACCCAGTTTGGCGGGTCAGGTTTGTAATTCCGAGCAAACACTGGTGTGCCAACTGAAAATGCTTTTGTTTTGTTAGAGCTTGGTTGTTGCCTTTGTGGCTGGGGACGTAAAGCGTCCAGTGTGCTACGGAGTTTTCGTCCAATGAGTGCCTCTGCTGGTGATAGACCATTCTTCACAGCTCCAGTTGGAGTTATTCCATATGGAAAGGAGGAAAGCATGTAGTATCTCCTCTGTTGTTCCCACCCCTCTTGCTTTTAGTAGTGCTCTTTCGAATGTGTCTACGAATCTTTCGGCTGTCTGTTGCATTGAGGATGGTTCGGTAGCGACCGAACGTGTGTTATGCTAAATGTCACCCTTGGTTGATGGCTGCCATCACGCAACATTGAGCGTAATTTCTGCTTAGGACTGTTGTATTGCGATGACTCGAACCTTGCTGCTGCTGGACCACCAGGCGCGAGCTGCTGTGTACAAAAGTAGGGAGGCTGTTGTTGAGGCTGTGGGGTGTCCATACACATTGAGGTGGGGTCCTGGCTGGTACACCTCTGGTGAGTAGTGTACTCGATGGTGAATTGGTGCTAGCTTCATGTAGGAGGTGGTTGGTCGAGGTCATGCTTTGGTCATTTTCTCTGTAGATGATGTTATTGAAACATGATTCAATATCCAGCCATACTTTGTAGTCTGGATTCTGATCAACTGCCTTTTCTTCCAAAATCACCTTGATTGCCATAACTTTGTCAAATGTGGTTGAGATGAATGGACCAGTGATTTTAGTGTCATCGGGAATTTCTACAACATCTTCTGATCCTGGACGTTGTACAAGAATCGTGATTTTCTCAGCATTACCGGTCACATCAACTTTGAGCAGCTATACCCCTTGAGGGTCATCAGTCAGTTTAACAGTGATGCTAGGTTTAGGTTCAGTAGATGTAATCGGCGCTGGTACAATCCATCCAGGTCCATCAGGTCTGCCATCACTTACTGGAGAGGTTGGTGTGTTATGTGTTCGACTAATGTAGTCATCAGGTATGAGGGTATTATCAGCCATACCCTTAGTAAACTCACATCGAACTGATGTTGTTGAAGTAGGTCCTGATGTTGTGGTGATTTTAGGAGTCACTGTGTTAATCATTGGTGTTGATATTATTGTGGGAGTTTCTGTTGAAGTGGAGCCAAAGGTTGGTCCAAACGAAAAGTTGGTGGTTGGTCGATTGTTCCGCCACCGCCGTTGCTGTTTCCTCTTGCTGAGGTCGTCTTTACTGCTCTGAGGTGACGATGTGGACATCACCTCACATATTTGGTTGAGTGGAATGTCGAGAAGACCTAGTAACTCGATAAAATCAAGTCCCAGCAAATTATGGCATGAGTTTGTTATGTATACGCTGCCTGACACCGTTTTTCCTTTCATTTTGACGGAACACAATCTCCAGAAGCACTCTGTGCTACCTGACTTGTTGGTGTCAATGAAGGCTGGCCTATGGCTTCCCATTATTTTTGTGATATAATAGTTATATCTGATGCTGTATTGATCTGCAATTGCATAGGATGGCCATTCAATTGTACTGTAACATATTTTCGTTTGGATGTTTGGTTTGAGAGAAAAGTTGCTATCAGACTGTTTGTTTTTGAAAAACTGTTTGTTTTTGAACTGTGTTGATGTCGTTGCCTGTTGTGTGTATGTGAGGTTTGCCTATTATGTGTTGGTTTTCGTCGTGGAGAGGTGCAACATCCCTCTTTATGTCCGAGTCGATTGCAGCTGTGACAGCGGTGTGTCTTGAAGGTGCAGTATCGCACAAAATGCCAGTCGCCACAATTCCAACAAGCTGTTGGGGGCTGGACTGATTTTGAAGTCGGTTAGGTGGGCCGACGTTGTTTTTGAACTGTCTTTACAATGGATACTTTTTGTACCATAGTTGAATCATGTTTTAAATTCACTAGACGCTGGCATTCCACGGCAACTTGTTGCAATGTTATGTCTGGATTTTATTCTATTTTGAACAAAATCCTTGTGCGAATGTCTGCTTCGTCTGTTGTTTTCAAACCACACACAAATATCAAACATTTTAACTGAGCGTCTGTGACGGAAGAGATTTTAAAACGTTCAGATTCTTTGTTTACAAGTCCTGCATAGGTTGAAAAATCGGTCGAGGAAGATTTCGTTATGTTAAGACAATTAAAACGCATATTGAATAATGAAATATGCTCACCGAAAATCTGAGTGAGAATATGTACTGTGCTTTGAAAATCGTAGTCACGAGAATGTTTTGGCAATATCTAATTTACATACCGATCATGTTCCGACGTCCCAAGCTTACGTAACAAAAGTCTCACCTTCCAGTCGTCAGCTTGATCTTTGAAATCCACTCAATAAATGTCCTCGAACCGCGCAAACTATGTTTCGAACGTCGAATTTGCCATTGGGTCATAACGAAATCCCGTTATTGTTTGTGAAATGGAATCTGAAGACGTCCGAAGATTTGTTTCTGAAATCGACAATGTAGGTGTGGAAAATCTCTCTGAAAATAATTCCATTAACCGTAACTGTTTTTCCAGTAATCGCTGAATTGTACTATCCATTTTTTTGTTTGTTTGTTTTTCTTTTGAAAAAATTGTAAGTTTATCTAATCCTTCGTCGCCACTGTTGTAGACCATGTAATTTAGGTTTATATAATTAATAACCCGTAAAACAAAATAGATGACTTTTCAACAGAAAGGTTTAACATATTTATTAAAAGTGAAATTAAAATGAAATGAGTTATTAAGCCGCTGTAACGCGAAATGAAATATGAGACTGTCTGATCTGTGTCAATGTTTACTTTTCACTCCGGCAAGCCACTTGACAAAGGGTGATAACTCTGAAATTGTCCAAGGGACATAATAGCGTTTTCTTTAGTTATCCTAACACATAGCTCCGAGTTAATTTATATTTTTTTACTAACCGGCGTTTCTTAGAGAAGTTTAAGTAATTTATATTAATCAATAACAATAGATGTTCGACTCTTATTACATGCGAGGTCAAAATTACTCTGAAAACTGAAAAAACTAATCGAGGTAAAACTTAATTAAAAGGCGCAGCAAATACGTAGGTTAAATCTTACTTAGAGAACAAATACGCTCGTAAGGTTCTACAAAGACATCCGAGATCATGTTTACTTTGAAAACTAAAAAAAAAACACCCCATTTAATCTCTGTGTCTCTCTTAAATGTATGAAGTAGATTAATTACTATTTTAGCCACACAAATATTAAGTACTAATGGAATACATTTTAGCGTCAATAAAATGTGAAGGAACTCCTCTCCTATATTTTGTGTGATCAGTTATTATGATTAAGCTACTCATTGTTTACTCATACTACTAGATGTGCATATATAATTAGTACAGCGAGCTGGACACACGTACGTTTACGTTTATTATTAGGAGTGTTCGTTTGCAACTGAGTACATCTGTCTGTGTATTAATGTATGGGAGTTGCAATACAGTTACACATCTGCGTATATAAGTCCTCATAGATAATTTATTCCGTAACGAGATCGTCTTAGTTTGGACGTACGTACTTCAGCGTGTGAAATCTCAAGAATGATGTGTAATGCTTGCATGTTTATGGATGGGTAGTTGATTACCAGACGTATGCTTATATATACATGCCACTAAGTATGTTTACGTTAGTGACTTGAAAAGAAATCTATATGCGCATGACTGTCGAGACAGAGCAACTTTTCTAATAAGGTAGGCTATTTCATACTCAGCTTGTTAGTTATTACTGGAACTCAGCCCTATTTGTTAAATTAAAAACAAACAGGTTGAGCATCCATTGACTAATTTACCTGTTTCAAAAGAATTTAAAAAGTGATATAACGATATGTTTGCAAATAAGATGAACGAGGGTGAATGCAAATAAAACAAAAATAAGAAAACAACAATGAAAAGTGCACTAATAAATGAAAGAAAGAAAAACACGTCATTAGATTAAAATAATTTAAAATAATACTTGTGTACATACACATGCATGCTAATGATACACGTCCACTTGTTATTGGAAACTAAAATATAAACACAGTAAGGACTAATAAGAATAACCCAATGGACGAAAAGTCACTTTAATTGATACTTTATATATATATATAAATATATATATATATATATATAATATATGTATATATGCATACATACATGTATACATACATATATATAAATATATATATATACATATATGTATATATATGTACATATATATATATGTATATATATATATATATATATATATATAGAAAGAGAGATAGAGAGAGAGAGAGAGAGAGAGAAAGAGAATAGAGAAAGATGATGATGTAAACCAAACAATCCAAGTTGGCCTATAGATAAACTATCAGGATTGTAGTCAGAGGTTCGTTTGCAACGCTAAATACTGCATAAACATGAAACACCGGTGTCTGTGAGAATTGTGTATTCAAAAAGTATTGTTGTCACCCTTTAAATACATTTTTTCTAAGAGAATGCAATTATAAGAAGAAATACTAGACGTAATGCAAAGCATCTGGTGTTGATTAATCCAGCCAAACTTTGCATACTGTATATATTCGTTGATTTAACATGCATAGACTTTAAATTATCTTCATGTGTATGTAAATTGACGTGGCCTATTGGTAAACTATCAGATTACGAGTCAAAGATCTCTACCAACTGGATGCCAATCATTCGACCAGCATTAATTAACATATCATACACTGAAGATTGTATGAGCAGAAAAAACCGGAGTGTGTAGGTAATAATAATAAACACTCGGTTGTAATTATTGTATATATATACTCGTGCTGGTCAAAAAAATAGAACATATGTATAAAACTGTAAAAATCATTCCGTTTGAGATACTTTTCTGCTTTTAAATTGTGTACGCGAAATATTCTATATGTAAATAACAATTACAACTATTTTAAATCATTTGTCATATTTGCATATATCAGTCTTGATTGTCACAGAGTAGTTTATTGTCACATTAGGAAATTCAACGTTTCAATTTAATAGAACATTATTCGTTGAGTAATCTCAAACTCAAAAAATGTATGTGTTTAAAAAGATTTTGCAAGTAATTTAATCATAATCTCTCATTCTTATTGAGGACAATCTGTGAGATGTAATTGGTGCTAAAATATTCCTATAATGCTAAACAAACTGAAATAGTTGGTTTACGATAGAAACCTTTTTTCATATCAATTGCAATGTCAGTTTTTCAATATTTCGCGTTTCAAAATAATAGAACAAGACAGCTAAGAAAACAAAATAGTTTTTTTATTAACTTAAATACAGATAAAAATTAATCAATATTTAGTAGCAGCACCTTTTGCCTTGATAACAGCATCAATTCGCCGGGTATGACACAATTACTCTCAAAAATGTTACACAGATGGGATCGGAACTTGAGGTTTGAAGATTAGATATAAGTTGTTCAAGCTAATTTGTGGATGAAATATGTTTTCAATAAATTTTATAATTGATGCATTATATACAAAATGTATTTTACAAGTTTTCGATGAGAATAAAAGTGTTTACTTGTCTTGTCCTAACTGAAGCAGTTCCGACGCATGTGTCATGACTCATCATCAGAAAGCATTAAGCATACAACTATCTGTATAACCGGATTAAAAACATGGATAATTTTATTGACTGAAATACATAGACAACCAATGAAATGTTACTTTTTAGAGTTGTAGATCAAATTCAAAATCATTTATTGCAATCTATCCAAATTGGGTACAAATAAACTAACTTATTGCATTATTCTTCAGTTATAGCATCGATGCCTATTTGCTGTTTAATAGTATGCTAAATATCTGAAACTCTGAACTGATAAGTCATAAGAATCCGACGTGCTTAATTGCCAATAATCTGACAGACACATAGTTGTGTACAATATATGTTGGTGTATTGCATTTACCGTTCAGTTTTTAGCTGGTATCAGGGACCCGTAAATTGTAGACCCGAAGGTATACGAGTATTTCCTGGATCTTGGTGAAATAAAACTGTTTTCGTAAAGAAGACTTGCACAGTCATACTTGTGTTTGCTCCATTGAACTGTGCAATTCATTTTTTTAAATTACAATACTTCAATATTCCTTGAAATAATATTCTTCATTAACTTGACGTATAGAAGTAATTGTTTACTATTTATAGATTTGCAGACAATTACTCAAGTGTCATATGTTGGAGAGAGGGGATAAATAATGGCTATACTAATGGACAAAATAGTTAGGGCAATGGTGTGTGCAGTCAATCTGCGCTTTTGGGCGAAGAACTTATTATGTGTATTTAATCATTACAGACCAACCGACGGGCTAACAATCTCTGATAATAATAGACGGACGCATCTTAAATTCAATGTCAAAGTGAATGTAATATGGCGGTGATAGACGCATGATAGTACATTCGATCGACGTTTTCATGAATATATATAGTAAACCTAAAATGTCGGCATCATTTCGGCGGCTTTTCGTTACTGTCTTATCCGGTTTTACGTATAAAGCTCACATCTCCTGCCTTCTACTATAGTAGATTCGAGAAATCAGAAACGCATAGGTATGCAGAAAAACACGTCTATGGGGATTCTATATTTAATTTACATTGCAGTGAGGCCTAAATAAGATATTTATTTTATATTTGTAGTAATAGAAATTCCCCTATTTGCATGGTATTACAAACAATGCCAATTTACGTATCCGCCTGTAAAATTTTGTAAATAGATATAGTACCCCAAAAAGATGGGGTCTCGTTGTTTACGACTCATAGATGCAGCTAAAAGTAGCGCGCGTACCTACACTGAAATTATACACAAAAATAGCCACTTACATTCAACTGCGATCAGCAGCAACATATTGTGCCCGTTTGAAAAACAAACCTGCACTACATTAGAAAAAAACTTATAGCGCTATATATGTACTTTCTCTGTCTATATACATATCAGTTGCGCATATGTGTGAGGGTTGTTTACAAAAATACGGAAATGACTGCATTATTGCTCGTCAGCTGACACAGCGTAAGAAGAATCACATTTGAAAATGTTTTTACAATCAATATCTTTGAAATAAAACTTCTGCTTTAAATTCTTGTTTGTCACCCTAAAAAAGAGAATATTTAAAAGCGACAACTCGGCGAACGCTAAAAAATAATATTTTTGAAATTGTACATTAATTGAATGAATGAAAATGAATCCGAACACGGAAATTTTCTTTCTCTCTCTCTCTCTCTCTTTTATTTTTTAAACAACGAAACTTACGAGGTGGCTGAACGGTCAAAATGATTGCCTGTGGGCCGGAATCAAGAATGGTGACACAATTCAATGATTTTTGAATTGTTAGTCGTTCCCGCTTTATCTCTAATTACTTTAGTAAAGTAGCTTTACTTGCTCTTCTTAATAATTAGAATTTAGAAAGAACAATTGTGTATATGGACACCATCTAAGTACTGGATTTACATGTACACGTTATGAGGGTACACCAATCGAATAGTCGGCATAATCGACGTTAAAATGACGTACATAATGAAAATGAAGTATAGCAATTGATTAAAATAGATAAATACAAACATAATTATATGATAAGGTGAGTGTCAAAATACATGTGAGCGAGATAATCGTGAGATGATCAATAAACGAAAAAGGGAAGTCGAAAATAATTCACAGATTAATTAGGCATGCAGTTCACATTTTGGCTTAGATCACGCAAACCATACGCAATTATACCAGTAAAATATACGTTTGAATGTCACAATGACATTTGAAACAACGGTATGACGCTGATAACTTATATTTTAGACATCTGTAAATATATGGACAACTACAGCGATTGCATTTAATAGATTAAACACATGACATGGGTGATTTAGTAGAATATCAAACTCCATACACTCAATCTCCCAAGAAATGTAGATTGTACACACCTAAACACCCTCAAAATCTTACAATATATATTTTACCAGTAAATTTCCTTAATATGAGATTCTTAATACTCAAGTTGTGTGTTGAACAGATAGCTTCTACCTTAAATTCTCAGATGCCACAAGAATCACATTCATGAGAGATGCTAAAGTATATATGGTGGTGTTCAGTAAATATGCATTTGTTCCTTAAGTAAGTGGCATTATCCTTTCTACTCCGTTTGTATTTATCTACCTCTAAAAGCGAGGGATTTGACGAAAGTCGGGAATTGGAATTGAAAAGCCAGCACCTCAGAGAAAGACCACTATCTCTTACAAAACAATGTATGCGAAGCCACGTCGGTATTTTTCGTTGGGGATTCATCAGGTTATAAGCAATAAGCTAACACTTTGTCTAAGGGATAGAAGAAAAATTATGGCAGGCTGCACCTCCTAGAACTGCATAGTAAAATTCGTCAGACCAGCGAAATCAATCCCCGAATGCCAAGACGGTACCAAGACGGTGGCCAAAACATCAAATAGGAATTTTATTTTTTTTCTGTAACCGCTACGAACCCTGCTTATGCTTCATGTAATTCAAACTATTTAGAAGCAAAACTACAGGGAAGATATAACACCAGCATTGTATGATCTACAATTTTTAAATTTTAGAATAGAATACATGATACCATTTTCTGAGTCTGTGAATACAAACAATACAAAATGAAGAGTCCCAACAGAGTATCACTAACTCTATATATGTAGATAATTTACATTTACACATACGTCTGAAAAAGTAATTCCGTTAAAGGAACAGCTATAAAAAAAACAAGCGAAAAACAGTGCGAAAAAGAACCATGTAAAAAGTTAAATTTACAGAAATATACTTAATTATTAAAAATAGATATAAGTTTATCGTAGGAAAAATAAATACAGAAAGAAGCGGAAAAAGGAAAGACATATTGAAAGGCAGAGGGAGGCGAAATATATATGTGGTCAATGCGTTTAAACACAAATAACGCAACACAAACACATTGGATAACATAATCCAACCTAACAAAATTCTACTTTTAGGAGATTACACTTCTCCTGTTTGAGGGATTTTTTTTCGTTTTGAATCGTGTTTCAGGAAATATGTTTTTTTTTACCATTTTCCAAGATGCGTTTACACGTGTGGTAAAGAAAAGGCAGTTATTTCAAAAGTGCCGCA
>OY744517.1:14119785-14159785 GCA_963556195.1 Sepiola atlantica | reverse complement strand
TTATTATATTTAGTAATAAGTTAATTACGTCATGGTTTAGGTTAAACCCTCTTAGTTTTATCAGTGTTTAATGATGGGCTCCAAATGTGCACCTGACATATTCCTCTATTGTCACTGCCGTGAATAGTTTAGGTATTGTTTGATTGATATAAGCATTTTGATAACTCGACAGATTAAAAGTTGGAGTTTAAATAGATTGAGTGTGCCCCCACATAGAATCAGAATTGTGACCAATAAAACGATCACTGAATTGTGCCTGGTTCTATCCTAACATGTAATTCTAAGTGGGGGAATGTAGTCTATCCTGTTGAACACACAATTGATCTCCTACAATAACTTCATATCTAACCAACATAGTACATGCTCACTTAATATAATCTTTGTAGTTTAGGAATGTACATACAAATATACACATATGCACATGCAACTGTATTTATAAGGATTAATATTCGTTAATGTTTAATGTGACTTTTACGAGGAGCGCATGGTGGCTGGACCGTTAGTCCATTCAACATCGGACGTCACTTCTAGAAGATCACAAAAGAGTATTACGAAAAAAAAAAGAGTACTGCCTTTTATTTGTCTAAAGCCCTGTCGAGGCTTGTTATATCGAGCGAAATATTAGATAAGAAAGTCAAGATGAAAAAATAGAAAAAATGTATTCATTTTGATTTTGATTTTAATAAAAAAATATCTGTAACTAACACAAGTTTAAAATTCTTAAGATGCTTAAATTTGTTCTCCAAATGTACGTATATATATATATATATATATATATATATATATATATATATATATATATATATATATATATATATGTGTGTGTATATGTATATGTATGTGTATATGTATATATATATATGTATAGACAGAGTGATAAATATGTGACGATTGTCCAAATTCATTTCAAATGTCAATTGTTCAATGCAAGGTGTATTCAGTAATAAACTAGTGTTTATAATTCTTTCCTTAAGCCAAGGCTTTTAAAAGATCGATATCTTATCATCAGAGGAGAAATACAGATAGATAAGTTGGCTTTCGAAAAAAACAAATTTAAAATATTTGAAAAATATATGAACAATATTATTAAACAAATTCAGTGAAAGAGAAGTTCCGTAAAAAAGGTATGTGATTTGTCTGGGTGGTAATTTTCCGTTGAAAAAGATGGCCAATGAATTGTAGAAAGCGAAAACAACTTTTGCGTAAGGGCAGTATAGAGAGAATGTTCAAATATAAGTAAATCCAAACGCACTTAAATGGAATTGAAAAGAGAAAAGCTATTCGGTAAGGTACACAATAAGTAAGTATAATGAATTGCTGTAGTAGACAAAATGTTTGAAACAAGACAAACAGAAACATGTCAGAATGGACAGGAAAACACAAAGCAAGAAATTTGACCGGTGTCTGAAGACGTTCGATAATACGAACGAAACAGGTCAAATATCTTGATTTTTTTATTTCTCTCCTGCATTCTTACTTGTTTTCCGTTTGTGTTGTTCAAACATATGCATGTTATACATAGATATATATATATATATATATATATATATATATATATATATGTATGTATATACATGTATATATATACATGTATATACATATATGTATATATATATATGTATATATAAGTTGTATAACTATGCATATATATATGTATATACATATATGTCTATATATATGTATATTTATATATATGCATATATATATATGTTTATCTATATATATGCATATGTATATATATATACATATATATATATATATATATATGTATATACATGTATATATATGTATGTGTATATATATATATATGCACATACATATGCATATATATGTACATATATATGTATATGAATATATATATATATATATACATATTTATATATATATATATATATATATATATATATACATTTGTGTATAATAAACTGGGTATAATTAACTGCCTGAACAATACAGTTCTGAATTGATAAATTTCTCCCTTACCAAAACTTAAATTAACATATAATTACATTGATGCGTATTTCTAGAATACTTATTTCGAATCTGAGCAACAGATACTGCATGGTTTTGATACTAGAAAATGTCACAAGGCGTCATAATATTAAATTGGCATGCGGGGAGTCTGGTGTTATAAGTGTTTTATTTATATCCATCAACTTGAATTTAACCTAAAAAATAAAAATAAAATGGGTGGTCATGCCCAAATTATTCTCACTATCATGAAAAACTAACAGTTGTGGCATATTGATTAGTTACTAAGGTTGAAGACAGAATCAGAAAACCATAACCGACCGTTAATCCGACTCTTAATACTGCGTCCTCAAGGGAGTTGGACACTGCGTGAAAGCATTGTAACTGTATATTAAAAATCAACAACACGTTTTACGTAATTTTACACTTTTAGACATGGTACAAAAAGGGTGTATAACTTAACATGTGGCGCACTATAAATCAAGTTTCAGCTGATGTCTGATCGCCACTATTACGTATCTTTTACAGTATAAGTATCGGCACGGGATGAGCTCAGTGTAACTTACTGCAGTTGTATGTCTTTCATCAAAATACTTTTGATCAAATCGACTAGCAGCAAAGTCTAACATTCCACTGTAGACGTACCCAGATTCCGGAAAACTTTCTACTGTAATAGTTGTTTGTGCTAAGGATCGCTCGCCTTTATTTCTACGCCCTGTTTCTGCGACTGTTTCATCATGCAGAAATGCAAATGTACTGTGAATAAAAATATTGTTGCCCCCAAATACATTAGGCATTTACGTCTCATTAATATTATGCTGTACATATATAAATAAATATATATATATATATATATGTATATATATATTTATACTTTTCGTCCCATACACCAGCAAAAATTGTGTGTCTGAAGTTGATGAATGTTCACATTCAGACACCTCAGTGAACACGATTTATTCGCAGCTACAATTCCAGAACAGCTCAATGTATTATTAACGCATGTTTTGTGGTATATTTAATTAGTTTTAACCAATCAATATTCGTTCAATATTTTAATAAAACCTTTCAAAATATAGGTCACTCTTTAACCTATTAGCCTTATTTGGTATACGAATTCTAATCACAAACTTGTGTTTCAACTTTTATTTTGGATTACAAACAGCTTACAGCTTTTTATTAAAACAATTCAGTTTGCTTCTTCACCAGGAAATTAGAAAAAAATACGATAACTTCGATGCCAACGCCGTACGATTTTAGCTGTCTCTTAATGATCGGATATAAAATGCATAAACTACGCCTTTTCGTTTAGAAAAGTGGGTTCTAAACACATATACTTGTTTAAATGTTCATCATGCTTTCAACATCATAAAACAGTGTACATTTTTACATAGAAAATTGTACAATGAGCAAAGAGAAAATAATACAAGTTAAATATATTTAAATTTGTAGTCGATATTTTTCTATCACATTGACATCATTTTCATGAGAATTCACACAACATCGCAAGAAGATGTTAAATAGAAATTATTATAGAAATTTCAAAAACAATCACCGAATTAATCAAAAATAAATAAAGCACGATTTTAACAATAATTAAATACAGTTTTAATAATTTCTCGTTTCTATTAGACTTGTATTTTATTCAATACTTCAAATACAATGTAAATCACATGCATCAACGGATCAATTGATGTTTTTAATTAATTTACGAACAGCATTTAATAAGTAATGACCCTGACTCACTTTCATTGGTCTGATCTAGATGAAATTGTGCATGTGTAATTATTTATATAGGTTATAGGGTATGTAATAAAACACATTTCTGAACTAATTGTGGTTTCTTATTTACAGGAGTTTGATCTGAGTCAGGGATGAAATGGAACCAGTTGAGTGTCGCGCAGTGATCTAGTTTTTGTATTTGAAATGACACATACCAAATAAAACTTTTGATTGAATTAATAAAACTTATGGTTATGATGACCATCATGTGACCTTGTAAAACGCTAGCATAGTGAATTCAAACATTGCCTGAAGTCTTGAAAACAGCTCCTAGATTTGGTGGCCCCACTTCTGCCATTGATGAGGCATCTGTCCGTCAAGTTGAGGCTAACATGATGTGAAATGGACGCATTACTATTCGCCAAATATCACAAGAGACCAAGATTAGTACATCGTCTGTGAAAACTATCATTCGTAACCATTATCATGTAGGTAAATGTTATCCAAGTAGATTTCCAGGTTGCTCACACCTTTTTAGAAGCATTAACGCGTCGAGTCCTCGAGCATAAATTGGGAGATGTGCCAAGAAGATAAGTCAAAGTTTTTTAAAAGACTGATTACATAGGATGAAACTTGCGATCCATAGACCAAAGCCCAATCAATGCAGTGGGAGCACTCGAACTCACTACCTCGAAAGAAGTATTGTATATCAAGCCACAGTAGTTGCCAAAGAAAACCGAATAACAAGAAGTATATAGTTGATATGCCCACAAAATCAGATTTAAAAACAGCGAACGTAAGAATCAAAACAACACTAGCACACATTAATTGGGAGCTAAAATAAAATTGACGTTCACTTAAAATTGAATGGTAAACAATACGAATGGCCGGTACATGTAGAAATTAAGACGACCCGTGTAGATTATGCCTAAATGACACATTTTAAATCCTAAACTTTTAAGACCAGCAACATCTATTAAACTGAAGAAGTAAGATAGCAAATAGATGTCTACACAGAAATACATTTACCTTAATGCTTACAAATATAAATAAATGAACAAATAAATAAATAAAATTATTAGTTAAAGAAAAGTAAACAAAACTAACAACTTACAATTAAAAAACTAAAACCTAAAATAGAAATACAAAGAAACCACGTGTTAAAAAATAGATTGACAAAACAAAGACACATTATATAGGCCACTCTATAGAAAACATAACAATACAACAGGATATAGGAAGTAACATTAAGCGAATAGTTGTCCATGAGAAGCCCACAGATTGGCTGAATGAACAACAAAGAATCTGATTGGTTAACTAGCTAGTTGTGTATATCAGACAACCCGGCAAAATAACTCCATACATTTTAGCCTTAGGATTCCCCCTATGGATTATACGCGAGAGCCTCCGTCTAGCTTAATTGTCATGAATACATTTTCATAGCTTACTATATACACGTGCTGGTCAAAGAAATAGAACATATGTATAAAACTGTAAAAATCATTCCGTTTGAGATAATTTTCGGCTTTTAAATTGTGTAGGCGAAATATTCTATATGTAAATAACAATTACAACTATTGTTAATCATTTATAATATTTGCATATGTCAGACTTTATTGTCACAGAGTAGTTTATTGTCACATTGGGAAATTCAGCGTTTCAATTTAATAGAACATTATTCGTTGAGTAATCTTAAACTCAAAAAAATTATGTGTTTAAAAAGATTTTGCAAGTAATTTAATCATAATCTCTCATTATGGGTCGCTCTAAAATCATATCTTTGTTTGAGAAGCAGCGAATGTTCGATTTGCGGGAAGTAGGAAAGACGCACATGGAAATCGCAACCAAGGTCGGATGTTCAAAATCGGTAGTGACCAAAGTGCTCCAGAAAGATGTTAAGGTTGTTTCCAACAGCAATTGCAAAAAATGCGGACGAAAGAAAAGCACCACTGAAATACAAGACCGGGCACTGGACAAGGTGGCAAAGAAAAGTCGATTACAGTCAACAAGCCACATTACTAAAAGTGGAAACAGGCTTCTGATGCCGACGTTTCACGAAGCACTACCTACCGAAGGCTCCAACATCTGGGATACCAAAATCGTATAGCTGCCACCAAACCGCTCCTTAACAAAAATCAGATGTTGAAGAGGCTACGATGGGCAACTCCTCATCAAACCTGGACTACAGACGAATGGCGGCGTGTGATCTTTTCAGATGAGTCTCGATTTTGTATTTCCTTCGACGACCAAGGGGCACGTGTTTGGCGAAGATCCACGGAACGGTATAACCAAGAATGCGTCAAGAAGTCTGTGAAGTTCCCGCAGTCTTGCATGGTTTTGGGCTGTATGAGTGCTAAGGGTGTTGGTAATTTCTGCTTCATCAAAGGAAATGTAAACGTAACAGTGTACCAAGATATCATGGAAGCTAATTCACTGTAAGTGCTGGATGATCAGTTTGACAGTGACGCCACATACATCATTTTTCAACATGACTTGGCACCGACACACTCTGCCAAGTCCACAACTTCCTGGCTCCGAGAACAATCGATCCCTGTTCTTGAATGGCCGGCGAACTCGCCAGAGTTTAACGTTATTGAAGCCTTGTGAGATCAGATGAAGAGGAAGCTTCGCAAAGAAAAACCTATTACCTTTGCAGCCATGAAGATTGCAATACAGAACACATGGGATTCGGTGTATAAACAGATTTGCGAGAAGCTTGTTGATTCCATACCCGGCGGATTGATGCTGTTATCAAGGCAAAAGGTGCTGCTACTAAATATTGATTAATTTTTATCTGTATTTAAGTTAATAAAAAAAAAACTATTTTGTTTTCTTAGCTGTCTTGTTCTATTATTTTGAAACGCGAAATATTGAAAAACTGACATTGCAATTGATATGAAAAAAAGTTTCTATCGTAAACCAACTATTTCAGTTAGTTTAGCATTATAGGAATATTTTAGCACCAATTACATCTCACAGATTGTCCTCAATAAGAATGAGAGATTATGATTAAATTACTTGCAAAATCTTTTTAAACACATACATTTTTTTAGTTTGAGATTACTCAACGAATAATGTTCTATTAAATTGAAACGTTGAATTTCCTAATGTGACAATAAACTACTCTGTGGCAATCAAGTCTGATACATGCAATATGACAAATGATTAAAAATAGTTGTAATTGTTATTTACATATAAAATATTTCGCCTAGAGTATGTTCATCATCTTCCTGCCAGTGTTGTACTAACTGTAGCTTAAAATGTGGTACATGAATATGTCGTACGTTTGTTAAGCACACTACATTTTTGTTGTAAATTACATTAGTGACTCTTCTGATTAATTTACGGAGTCTGTTATCAATGGCAATTTAAACTCGCTCAACCGTATACTCTAACGTTGAGGAACATCTTACTCTCATGGATGGTTCCAACGCACATATTTCACTAAGTTACCTTGTTTTTCATATGGACTTTCCCGCTGGTCCCTCTATTTATATTATTTTGCATAATCCACGTTGAACAATTTGGACAAATTCAAGGACGCAAAACGCCTTTTCTTGTGGAGTGAATGTCATTACTGGATCTGAAGAATCTGAACATATTAGCATTACATAATTCTTAATGGATTTAGCTTCATTATTATGCAAGTTTAATTATGATACTGTTCAACTTATGTAAGTACTTGTATTCCCTAGACTTGTAGAACACGCTGCATATATCGTACTTTGGACACACCAGTGCGCTATACCAATATTTCATGGCCAGAACGTCACTACTTGAAGTCACCGAAATATCTATGGCGCAAAATGAGCATACTTCTCACTTAGGAGACAACTTAAACGATTCATTTCCAGCTACAATTTCGGAACATATTTCATGTATATGGCTCTGAAAATCATATCCCCCTCCTCAAAGACGCTTACAGTAATTTTTTTAATTTTTTTATTTTACGAATTTGGACTAATACAGTTCGGGTTTATATTCTTCTTTATAATAAAATATTTGCATTATTTGCATTACTCCTTGCATTATTTGCTATACACATTAAGATAACTGACTTCAGTTACAGGGTTCTATAACGCTTTTGTCAATTAAAAGAAAGTATTTTCCTTCAGCTTTCTCCTGCATAGATATTTCGCCCAAAAAAACAATATCTTCGATGCCAACGGCAATACCTTTATTCTTACCTAGGTTTCTAAATGATCGGATGCCAAATGGAAACAGATTCGCAAACTCGTTTTAACCCAATGGGGTATCTTATAATATTTTTTTGATACTCAAGTTCTTTAAATGTGTTTAATTTTTCCATGTCAGCATTTTTTACGTGTGGATGTCATCATACCTAAATGTGCACAGTCAGTTAAGAGAACCTGACGAAAGCCAACTCTGTCCATGGTTAAAGTCGCCATTTTTTCTATCATGTGGACATTTTTTCATAAGAATTTACAGAAGGTTGCAAGAAGCTTTTCGATAGAAATTATAAGAAAATGTTTAGAAACAATCATGAGAGAAATTCAAAAAAGGGGGAAGTAACAAATGCCAAAGTCTAATAATAATTAAACCCATTTTTCATAAGGGCTTGATTCTATTTGTACAGGTCTTTGAATCAAGTAAGATGAAATACGGCGAAAATCGTACAAATAACGAAGCATCAATTGATGGGCGGTTCATTTTTATGTTACTTTGTTCACTTAATAATTGTAGTGTTATAATCTTTCAAAATAACTGACCGACTGATGATGTAGATAACCATTCAATTATATCCGCACAGATCATTTACGAATATGATTCATCTCTATTTTAAGCGGTTTTAGAGGAATTCTATGATACACAACTCACACAATATTTCTTTAAACAAAATGGAACATTATCTATTCTAATACTAGTTGGGAGTTAATGAACGTATGTTTCCTCATGGCGTTTTCTTATCTATTTTGATGACACAGAATATATTCTAAGATTAACCTTAAGGGTAATTGAGTTATGTTTGAAAACATGTTTTAATTGTTCTAATCAGCCGTACTTAATAATAAAGTGAACAAGCTATCTATCTATCTCGTAGTTATCCAATAATTTTCTACGCAATCTCTTACTATGTACAGTCAAATTGTTTTAATAGGTGTTCATGTTATCATGAGTATTTAGAGAAAATCGTACGCCATCTGGATTGCATAATATTGTTTTACCACAGACACTGATAGTAAAATAAAAAATTATATTGGCTTATATATCAGGATGATACCGATTAATAATAGTCTTATAACATGATGTTTATAATAATAATAATAATAATAATAATAATAATAATAATAATAAAAATAATAATAATAATAATAATAAAGATAATACTAATAATAATAATAATTATAATAATAATAATAAAGATAATAATAATAATAAAGATTATAATAATAATAATAATAATAATAATAATAATAATAATTATAATAATAATAATAATAATAATAATAAAGATTATAATAATAATAATAATAATAATAATAATAATTATAATAATAATAATAATAATAAAGATTATAATAATAATAAAAATAATAATAATAATAATAATAATAATAAAAATAATAATAATAATAAAGATTACATAGATGTAAATAGATGTATCAGTTCAGTTATGTATGAATACATTCACACTATATTAAGTTTCAAAATAAATCACCGTAGAATAAATAGTGATAGTTGTTCTGATCTAACGGGACACGCGTGTGTCTATTTCGTATGAAGTGAACACGGAAATGTTACTTCATATTCACTGTTATACTCTTATCGAAAATGTATACGTAGAATAGTGTTATAAAATACAAGTAAACATAATGGTTGTAATTCAGTGATAACACTTCGTGAAATAGTAAACGTCCTTTTTTAGTAAGATGTTTGGAAACGTGATTGTTAATTGCAATCATACTGACTGCTTGACGATCTGCACTTTCACTTATGGTGTGGACTGCCATCTTAATTACCGTGTACATGTAGAATAAAGCACAAATCTAGATAACTAAATTGTGTGTATGTTGCCGTTTGTCTAAATGGCTGTTTTATTCTTAAGTCAATCTACCTTGTGCTTTGAGTTTGAATAGTTAGAAATGGACATTAATATCAGTAAATAGAGGGATTCAAGATATTTGAATTAAGACACTGTACGAGAAAAGTATTTTATAATATAAAATCGAGATCAGTAATGTTTTATTTGTTAGCTAATTCTATGGAATGAATTATGTCTATAAGTCACAAATACCAAAGTATAATAGTCACTCAGAGATAATGGTAGAGTTACCGTAAAATGATTGGGAATATAATCGAATGAATATATTTTGATGGAATACGAGTATGGTTTAGAAAGATACAACACTGTAATACTTGATTTTGCTATTAAACTATATATAACATCATGGTAAAGATTCTAAATGTGTGTAAAGATTGTAAAACAGTTTAAATAATAGTTAATTTTGTAACTAGTTATTGAAACATAAGAAAAAAATAAATCGAAAAAATAAACATACTAAATCATCCTGCTGATTTACACATTTTTCTCGTGATATGTTTTGAATATTTGTAATAATTTATGATTTAAAACTTCTTGAAATCTTTTGCTTGAAACAATAGATACTTCATTAAGGCATACCTGTGTGATTAGATGTATATAGAGAACAACCCTTTGCGAGATATCTAACGGGCCCTGTTTCGATCGGGACTAGTTATGGTAACTTTGTAGAATCAATAAAAACGGAACAGACGTTGGGATGTCATTTCTTTTTTCAAATTACAATTTGCTGTAACTATATTAGTTATGTTTCTGTGATACGATTTCACTCACTGATAATTGAAAGATTAGTCAAAACGGAAGTTTTTCAAGCCATTTGCACATATTTTCTAGTCCAACATATGAAACCTACCTGTGAAAAAAGACAGAGTGCAATGGCGAAATCGTTGTCTATATCACTTGCACTTGCATATTATTCTAAATAACGTGTATACACTTTTTCTTTAATTTATTTAATAAAAATATTGTCTCATTTAATATGATTTTACTTGGACTTTTAAAAAAATGTAATATTTTCAGATCATCTGAAAATCATTTTCCTACTTATAAATTATTTCGAACGCCCTATTGATCCCTAAGATACAGTTTTCTAAAATTACAGTGAATATGATATACAAAACGATTATTTACATATAAAAATTAAACAGGTTACCTGATCACATTCGATAGCAATAGGTTGTAACATGTGCACTCTTGTGCATGGTTTTATATACGAAATAAATCTGGAATCCTGATAAAAACTAAACATTTTTATTTGGTGTATCAGTGTTGCTGGTGCTTAGTTTACAATCACTGGCCCGACACTCGTACTCATAAATATGTTTTACTGAAATATTTAAATATATTAATGGTTAAGCAACATATATATATATATATATATATATATATATATATAGAGAGAGAGAGAGTGAGAGAGAGAGAGAGAGAGAGAGAGAGAGAGGGAGAGAGAGAGGGAGATATGAATTAGTGTGTGTGTATATATAATTTATTTGGAAAATACATGTTACATATTTCGGTAACGTACCGCAGTTTCATCAAGATGAGCTGACTTTTTAATGTTTGCATTTAATCTATGCCCAGTGGACTCGTCAACGTTCTGAATGAGGTCAGACAACGATGAGAAATGGCGTTATATCTGTAAACTCCGGTGCATTCCTGGAAAGTAATTCGTCGAAAAAATATATTGCTTGAGAATAAATTAAGTTTAATTTTATATATAGTTTTTTAAAGGGTTTTTATTTCATTCCAATAAGTTTTTATTTATCTTTCATTTGTAGATTGGTATTCAAATTAGTATTTAAGGTGTTATTTGTAGATCGTAAGAAATCACCGGTGCCTTGAAAAGTCAAATAAGAAGGGGCCGGTCGTTTGAATAGGTCATTTAAAAGTTGTAATATTGAAGTCGCTTTTTTATAGTGATACCGGCTTTACATTTGTGTAATGGATTTATGATTTATTTGAGTTATAGTTTTGTGTTTCAAGCTGTTATTTTTGTTCGGGTGTTATTTGTTTATTGGTAGTTTTGTCCCTGAAAAGATAGTCTCAAAAATAAACTAAAATAAAGGGAGCTGGCGTGTGAGTATACCGTTAAAGAAATGTGCGTTGTTGAGGTGCCCCTTTTTAAATATGTACTTTGTCAGGATTGACATGATATATTAATCTTATTCGTAAGTGAGTCATATACAATTAATGTAATTATTAATTATAGGTGGTGTATGCCTCAAAAGTGTGTTTACATTTAGGGAAAACCGTGTAACATAATTTAGCGATTAGATTCTAGGTGGGATTTGTTAAACTCTTTTATTTATTTATGTATTTATTATTTTTTAATTTTATGGTATGTATATTATTCAGTGTTTAGTATTTCCTCGAAATGAATTATTATAAATTATATATATATATATATATATATATATATATATATAATATGATAAATATATTTATAATATCATAAATATATGTATAAAGTGATGAGTTGTTGTGTAATCGCTGCAATTGGATGAAATAATATTTTGTAGGTGAAAGGATTCATCTAGCGTTATATAAAGGTGTAACTATCATTAGCATATACGTCCGTGGTGTGTTTATGTATTTGGTTAATTCTCTTGGCGTTATCTGATATTAATATTTTGTAGGGTCTATGTGAGGCATGTAGTAGGTATTTAACATGTAGTATTCCTTTAATTCTGTGAGGTTTGATAGTTATATTTCTAGGTGTTATATTAGAGGGGGGTTCATGTATTTAGCATGTTAAAAAGTTCGAAAGAGATGGAGTATATACTGATTAATGTTGTATCATCTGTGGATTTGATTAGGCTGTGTAAGGATTGGTAAATGCTGCGTAGTTGTGCGTGTAGTATGTTCAATATATTTGGTAGTAATATATATATATGTGTGTAGTTATATATATATATATGTATATATATATATATATGTATATATTTGTATATATTTATATATGTATATATATTTATTTATGTGTATATATATATATATATTTATTTATGTGTATATATATATATATATATATATATATGAGTATATATTTTCGTGTGGATAAGCGGATATCTGTAGACGTATTGCGTGATGTGTAAACACGAACGTTTGGCCGTTAATCAGCACATGAATTAAATCGTTAGTATAACTCTTGATTTTGCTATATTATTATAAGACCGTTTTATTTGAAGTGAAATTTCATATACATCTTTTACAACAGCCATGCATTTTTGTTATTTTGGTATTTTTTCAACTAAATAAGTTTTATCTTGTACATTTTTCTGTTGAAGTATATGTAACAGCTAGCAAAGTTATAGAATTATAGAGAAATTTCATTCATTTTTATACAAAAGTGAGTACACTTGAAATACTTACAAAGTATATTTTATCAATGGTTTATCTATATTACAAAATAAACAAAGTTATTACGAATCATCACTTTTAGAAAAACGTCAAATAGTAAAATGTATATCATTAAAGCAGCTATTTTGAAAAATAGAATAGTACATTTGAAAATGAATGAAAATAATTTGAAATAAATGGTGAACAATGAATTTCCTCACGGTTTATTGTTTTTGGCATGCTAACTATTTATTATTCATGGTTTAGTTTTGAAGTGTAACATAAAATATATATCTAACGAATTGATTTATTTTGTGTTGGAAAATTTGCATCTAGAATGATTCCTTAAGCACTTTTAATTTGTTGAACGTGTCTGAATAATTTTAAATTTAATGACATATATATATATATATATATATATATATATATATATATATATATATATTTTAAGTTTCACGTATATATATATATATATATGCATATATATATATATATATGTGTGTGGGGGGTATGTGTGTATAGTTATATGTGTGTATATATATTGTAAAAAAGACTGGGTTAAGAAGTAGGTACTAATGACATCTTGCACAAAAGTAAGAATACCAATTCTAAAAATAGCTATTTTAGCGTTTAACATTCTAACTTTAAAAACCAGTGCCACATTTAATCCGCATTAAGATAAAAGCTCAATATAGAAAGTGGGGTACTGATATCGATCCTGGCCTAGCTTTCGTGACGTTCGACTCGGAAAAGTTCGACTGTCCTATGCAAACGCCCGAGTGTTGACGAGCCGATTGTCGTCGTCCGATGTGCTCAGCGCAAAAGAACACAAAAGAAAACATGGAACAGTAAGCCAGTAAAAATAAATAATAAAATTCAAAAAGTATGTCGTGATAACATTAATTTCGGTACTTTTTTTTGTTTTTTCAGAAAAATTCATGAACATATGTTTAATTTTAATTGTTGTTTCTTTTAAAAAATCCTTGTGAATATAACGTATCAAAATAAAAATACATAATTCATTTTATAACAGTAACCTCGCTATGTTTTGTTGTTTCATTTTCTTAGTTGTTTCTTTACTTTCTTGAAAATATAACTTAGTATGTCGTGATAACAGTAATTTAACTTCAGATGTCGTGATATCAGTAATTTAACTTCAGATGTCGTGATATCAGTAATTTCGCAACGTTTTGCTTGTTTTTTCCTGTTGTTTCTTAAAAAAAAAATTCATGAAAATATGTTTAATTTTCTTTGTTTTTTCTTTAAAAAAATCAATAACCTTAACCCGAAACCATAACCCTAACCCAACTCAAAACCCAACCCTAAACCTGAACCCTAAATCCTAACCTTAACCCTAAACCCGCACCCTAACCCTAAACCCTAACTGTAACCCTAACAAAAAAAAATAAAACACGCAAAACATTATCATCATAGGACGCAGCACCGTATCAAAATTGTCATCTTGTACAAATCGGCTCGCCAACTCTCTAGCGCTTGCGTAGAAAAGTGGAACGCCTCCGAGTCGAACGTCACGAAAATTGGTTCAGGATTGATAACATCACCAGGAAGTGTAATTTAGTTAATGGAGTTATTACATGTTTTAACATTCATTTTATCTTAATGAACGTATTTAAAAAAATTATATTTTCAAACTCTAAGCATGCACTCAGTTCATGCCCATTTTCAAGGATAACATATTATTACCTTTTCTGACATTACACTGTTGTTCGTCAATGAAGGTGAATTCTGGCAAAACTCAGATAATTGTAATTTTTACCAATAGAGATTTGGATTTTGTCTACATTAAAAACCGACCTTGTATTCAACTCTGACTTCGTGGAGAGGCAAGTAAATTGAGACCCCATTAGTATACTTTCAATATAAACACAACATTCTGCTAAATATTTCATGCGATTGTTGTCAACAATTTCTGTCTTGAAACATTCTACGCAACTGATGTTCTTATTTTTGCCCCGCAACTTCATTACAAATATATTACTCTAAACGTAATTACTTTTTTCAACTTCCATCTACAAGAATCTTCCGTACAAAATAACCACCATAGTTGCAAATTACATGAAATTATTTACAAGTATCAATTAAATCAGTTCGCATTGTTCTCTTTAGTAAATCCTACTTTAACAATGCCCATTTGTAAATATAATATTTAATTTTAAATAATCTAAACATTTGATCTAAGACATCCATCTAATACTAGATATTGTATTATTTTTAATTATTAGATATCTTTATATTTGAAACATTTAAAACACTATTTCTCACCATATATTAAACGTTTATATTGTCTATGTTGTGATAGGATTACCTGACTTCCTCATTTACGAAATAGATGGACTCGTCACACTATAAGTACGACTACAACGGGCAGTCGAAACATTCGAAGTAAGACATATGTTAACTTAATATTATTTCTCACGTATGTTCTAGTCGGTCTGCTCTACTACATATTATGTATTCTGTTAACATATCCTGTATGCAATATATATATATACACCCGGAAATAAACCTATTATATTAAAGACCTTCCACTAGGAGTATTTGTTACTGTATTTTAAACCATATATCAGTCTGTAATAAAATATAGATAAATATAGACTTTTTAAATAGATTAACAACACTAACTCGCGTTCTTCATTTATTTGCGTTATAACTCTCTAGTCTCATATGTATTTGATTATAATATTTCTGAATTCATTATAAAGTACTTCACAAGTTTGCAAGTTAAAATTTTGTTTCTCACTATCTAAAACTATTACAGCTTAAACATATTTTACCGAATTGTGTCCCAAATCATTAAACAATATATAATTAATAATACGCTAAGTCATTTCACGTTGAGCACGACTCTGATTGTTTTGAATTTGAACTGATCGAATACCGTAGATTAATTCATACACACTATATTGAGCTGACAATTACTTTACGGTCAGAAGAAAAATACTATGTTTTATTATGATTCAAATTGTAACAATGAATACATTAAATAAAACGTTTAAAATGTTATTTCAATTATTTCTTTTAAATAAATGAAATACACATTTAACACTTTTATTTGATTATATTGCCAAGTCTAACTGTGTAAACACACAGGGTTTTTTAAGATAGGAATTATTCCAATTTTCAAGAATTAAAGAGGTGTATTCGTTCTTTTTATTTAAATCATATTTAGTTGATAGTGGCAATTAGTTTAACCCACGAAGGGATCATATGTAATTTATAATAAAAAAACATTACATTGATGTATTGTTTCAAACTAGAAACTATTTTGAATAAAGTGTCGTGATCGATTGCAACAATAAATGTGCGGTGTGCACGGACTCTTGACTAGTATTAAGGAAATGTTATATTTTAGAATTAGTAACATTAGGTAAATCACTTGTGAATATACTATGTAATCATTGATTAAAATAGATTCAAATAGAAACAAGCAAACACTATTCACAAAAGTTAAACATTCATTTAAATTCTAAATAAAAGTGTGTATTTTAAATATTCATAATCAAATATTGCAGAAGACAAGTTATTAAAATGATACAGTCTTACTTTGTAAGGCTATATTTTAAAGACGACAATCAACCAAACTCCGTGTTACAGATCTGTTCGTACCCTACCTCCCTATTTAATTGACAAGATCATGCAAACAGACATAAGACATACTAAAATGTTTAAGAATGGTGTATTTAATCGTCCAATAAAAAAAACACCTGTTTAATTTCATTTGCAAGTCGATAAACTTTCACTTCCATTGTCTAATATTTTGAATACACATTTTAAATCCTTGTTGTTTTTACTCATTTTAATGTTTCTAATAAAGTGTTTTAATTTCACGTGTGTATTTTATATGGACTTATACTTAAGGGAAGTTTTCTATGATTCAATTCCTTGAATTGTTGTCTTATACAATATTTTCTAAAAAATGTCTTAGTGATGAATACATGTATTCTATATTTAAAATAATTCATTTAAAAGTTACAGTTACGTAAACACTTAAAATGGCACTTTACACGGAGTTGAACTATATTCAAAGCCAGAAAAATTTACTGTTCAATTGTAAACTTTAAACGAAAATTAAAGACAGAAAGATTCAATAGTAAGAACAGCGGTTATAATTCATCAATGATGAAAAACAAAAATGTTTGCTTGTTTGCTTTCTTAAACTGTGAATGCTGATTTAGTTGAGAATTCTCTTGGGAATGCAAAAGATAAAAACTTATTGTCGTGTTCTTTTCCTTTTTTATATTCGTCATCTCATTTGTCAATTGTCTTTTGTATTTGCTGAATATTTGATAAAACTTTAAAAATGTCTTTTAGAATATATTGTGTTGCTACATTTCCACACAGCTAAATAATAATATGGTACTGGGTATGACCATAAAATAAATCCAATGAGGAGGCCTTTATCTGGGAGCTGTGGGGAATGTAGGGTTGTCCTTTATTTGCCATTGCTTCCAGTCCACTCTGGCTCTCAGTTGTAGTACTTGTAAGGACCCGATCTATTGGTCACATAGAACCTACTTGCGCTACCAAATTAGACTGTCTGAAGTTATTGACATTCTGGGTAAAAATGGACCATGATGTTTTATTGTCTTGTTTTCTCAGCAAAACTCAATCATGTGCTCCAAAATATTAAACAAAAACAACAATTCCCCTCCTTCCACCTTTCCTACCCATCTTATCTTCTCTCTTCTCTTTCTTCCTTCTCCCCTTCTTCTTCTTCTTCTTCTTCTTCTTGTTATTCTTTATCTTTGTCTACATCTTAGGTTTTTTAGCCTTTCTAGTTTCTTCTTTTTCTTTTTGTTCTTGTTCTTGTTCTTCTTCTTCTTCGCGGTGTTCTCCTTCGCGGTTCTTCAATGCCAATATCCTCTGCCTTCTTCATCCTGCACTTCTTCTGCTTCTTCTTCTTCTTCTTCTTCTTCTTCTCTAATTAGTCATCCATTCATCGCAAGCCAGCTTCCAGGTATAAATCAGACCAACTAAGATGTCGGTGTTGCCACCACTCAGAGCGACCACACAGAATTTGGAACGATGGTGATTTAATAATATACACTTTTATTTGCATTATTTTACTGCGGAATGACATCCTGGTAATTGATATCTATAATTCGACTTCATTTTCCTTCTCCTTACTTAGATGACTTGCAAAGCCGAGTCTTCCCTACTATTTAAACTATAGCTAGATATAAAATATATGAGTTCATACCTTTTCCAAGTAACTTCTTGCAGCCACCCCTACATTCAAACTTAGGACACTTGCTATTTCTAAATCGTCACCCACCTAAATACTTACCAGTCGCAACGTTGCTTAGCGTTTCAACTGCGTGAAGTTGTCAGCCAAAAGTTAACGTTATGACTCGTTTGAAAACTCTTACAAATCAAACGCCTCACAGCTTCTTCTCAGGTCATTTTAGCTTGTACACCGAACTTCGGAGACCAATCACCATGAATAACTACTTTAAAAAATAATGAACTTGAAGCGTAAACACCTTCACTAAAATGACTGGATTCAGCACTAAATAAACTAAAAATGGTGTATATGCCGTAGAAGCAAAAATACAAAAAATAATAATATACAAATTTGCACACTCTCCGCCTAATAATAAAGACACAATGCATAATGGATTCACATGCATACATATCTCGATGGCTATTCAAGCATATCCTTATAACAATTAAATACATAATGTGTGGTATCAGTCATGACTGCCAGTTTCACGCTTATCGTGAGTACCGTGAAGCAGTTCTCCGATTGTTCAAAATCCAAAGCAGAAGAATAACACATCTCAGTAAGTTTTAAACAGACGACTATGACACAAAACACTACATTATATTTATGCATACGAATTGTGAAAAAATGCATATGCTCATTTGCGTTTAGAAAGTGTGTGCACAAAACAGATGCCACCTATTTTATTAAAAGGCATATTTCAATCAACAAATAGTTGTATTATGAATTACAAATAAACAAAAGTAATTGATTTAATTCTCACTTTTGTGTGATGTGCTACTCCTGAGCTATGCCGGGGTCCGCAATGATGGATAGTTGTATCTACATGACACTATAACATGCTTTCCCGAGGTAAAAGTTGGTTTTAGAAAGATCATTTTGCAGAGTGTCTGCATATCTCGTCATCTGCTTTCCTGTCGCCTTCTTCTCAGCGACTTTCATTTCGAAGACAAGCTTTGGGATGGTGTCCTTCTTTGCATTGAACACGTTTTAAAAAGTTATCAATTTCTTACTAAATTTCTTTATTTAAATTTTCACCGACTATATGTTGTTTGACTCTCGTTCTTAGTTTATGGATTTTTTTCAACCGGCATCTATTTTATGAAGTCAAACTATAGATTGAAATAGCCCATTATGAACACAGAGGAATATCACCACGGTTTGCTCATATCTCATAAGAAATACAGAAGAAGAGAGCAAGAGAGAGACAGCGCAGCGCAACATTTAGAGAAAGAGCTTGAGCGAGCAGAATGACTTTTGAATTTCATTTTTAAATTGTTCATGTTTCACTAGCTTTGAAAACGAACATTTTCTTTATTCAATCAATCTGAGATTAATTAAATGAGTGGCACAACGGGTCACATTTCTTCACAAGATTTTGTAGAGTGTTTGTGCGATTCAAAAATATTAAAAGTATAATAATGTGCACTATATTTTAAATACACATGAGCGGAAAAATAATTATATTTTCATAGTAACACTTAACTTGCACATCATTTGCTTATATGTTGTACGGGCAAGGTTTGATTATCTCATTATATAAAGATTGAAGATGTATACTTGTCCGTATCCGTTTGATTTTATACTGCTAATTAATTAGTCAGAAAGACGTCACATTTGGTAATAACATCACCTTGCTGGTGTATAGTGCCCTATAGGCGTCGGGCGTATCTTTTTCATAATAGTAATGCATTGTTTATGCATCAGGAGACCAAGGTGTACTCTTTGGTCGAGCCATACAAAATATTTTTTTTAAATATGGTACTTGGTGATCTTTTGCTAAACGCTCATAGGTATACTATTAAAATAAAATGAAAGTAGAGTATCCTAGACAAAAGATGTGTGTCCCCTTCATCTCGGTATATTAGCTAATAAAAAAAGAAACATCGGATCGCCATCGAATATGGTTGACTGATTTACATTTTTATATCTTTATACGTTGACGATTTACACATAGAGCGATTGACCTGCTTCGCTAATACTGTTTCTGTGTATTTTTATAATAAGTTACCCATAAGATAAGAAAAAAACAGATGCTCACAATTATAAACAAACAGAAAGGATATGATGATGCCTAGTAGAATTATATTTCGTTTCACTTTGAGCGGTGGCCCATGTTAAATAACATCAACTCGCTGCATTTTACTTTTCATAACACGAGCCCTAAGTCTGGTTGGCAAGAACATGATGTAATTGATAGACATGAATTTGAAGTTCCGGATCTTTCAAAAATAGTTTTAAAGACAAGGACCAATAAATTTCAACTGAAAAGGGTTGTTTCCCTTTATGTTCGAAGTTATAATGCATTCTAAATTGCACGAAATCGGTGTGCAAATTTATATCTAAACACTAACATGGATGTGGTTTGTAAAAGAAGAAAAATACAGAAACAGTTTGCACAGTGCGCGTTAGGGAAGAGTTATCAGTTTACTGTCTAAAGACTGTTATGTGGAATGAAAATGAAAAGTAAGAACGAAAATAAGATTGTTGATGTATGTATTCATGAGCTATTGTGGTAATGACACCGATTACAGCAAACTACTATAGTAGGTTAATATGCTCTAATACGAATATGTTAATCAAATATGTATAAACATGTTAGTTCAATCGTGATATTGGTATGCTCATTAACTTTAGTACTTCAATGAAGTTATATAAGTATATTATAGCAAGGTTTTTTTCTCTACCGACATGAAGAGTAAAGGTAAATTAATGTAATATTCACCATTCTTATTGACTTTAAAAACCGTTCTGAGTTTTCTGTTTGCCAATCTTTTAATCTGTTATTCAGTTACTAGTAAATGTAAAAGAATCTTACTAGATGATTCAATCAAACGTCGCGGGAAACAAAGTTAGGTAGAAGGCAATGCTGCGTATTAAGCTGGTACATGTAGGGTAGGAAACCGAGAAACTCAAGAGCTGATAAAATTAATTGATAACGGTGATTCAATGACATATGTGACATACAAATAATACATCGCACTCAACCTGGGTAACTGTGACAGGAGGATTAAGTGTGAGACTAAAAATTGCATCTACTTATTGTATAAATCATCAACTGAGAAGTTTTCAAGCCGGTGGAAATGAAGAAAACATGATTTAGAGCGAAATGTTTTCGAAAAACGCCCACCAGGAATTGACTCTTGCTAAGTCAGAATTGCATTTGAAGCTTTTGAATAGACATTAATTAACGTAACGGTATAAAAATAAATCAGTTTTCTTAATATAAAACATATGGGTGTTTAATGGTACATGTTCAAAAACGATTGATTACACTCTTTAGTGATCAACTATCGATTTTACTACGACATACATCACATTCTGGTTATATTACCAAAAATGATCGTACATTGACAATAAATGTTTTTTACAAATGTAACAGAATTGGTCGAATGATTACATATTAAAATCTGAATAATAAACTCAGCGTAATAACTTTATTATTACCTTGACATATTTTTGTTCATTTGAAATTATTATTTCGTTTATAGGGAAATACTCTTTTTTCTGTTTATTCCTATACTGTCAAAATGTCAAAAATTATTTTTTTTTAATTTCAAAGTCTTTAATAAAACTGTGAACACTGTGAGATGTTGCCTCTTTATTAATTTTTACTATCAAACGTAGAACAATATTTGTTTGTTATTTAATCAATATGAGTTCGATTTTTACTGTAGACATATTGGAATGTATTTCACATTAAACGCGGATCCTCCTTCCTTCCTTCCTTCCTTCCTTCCTACCTTCCTTCCTGACTACTCTCCTTATGTTTTCTCTACAATCTTGTTGTCAGTGTCTGACCACTTATTTGCATATAGGCAAATTAACCCATCAATCTCTGAAGAGTAGTTTTCCAAGTAGAAATACAAACAAGCTCTATACACGTGATATCTCTAGTTTTAACCGAAAGTCCTGAAAAAGTTCAAGCGTTAAAAACGCTCGTAAACCCTATAGTTAGCAGAATAGGCATAACCACAGTAAGTTTAATGAAATCTAACATGCATCTCCACAACGTCTAAAAGCAGAGAATTCGAAAAAAAATAGCATGGTAAATCAAAATGTATATATCATAACCCCCCCCCACACACCAATAGAAACATCCCACCTACCCTGCCCACCAAAACCACGGAAACGCACTCTTGATTAAACTTTTTTGGAGAGAACACATTTTATCAGTTGTTCTTAAGTAGGGGGAAAAAGCAACTAGCATAATTCCTATCATGTAAGGAAAGTGTTAAGAACATTCAATTTAAACCCCACTTCCGTCGTACCACAGCCGGACACAGTACATATATGTGTTTCCCCTTATTCCTCTCATTTATATAATTATGTGTACACACACAAACACACAGCCACACAAGCACCCCCCCCCCACACACATATATATATATATATATATATATATATATATATATATGGTCTCGTGAAATTAATAAGTTTGTAATTTGTGAATAGTTCATTATGTTTGTACTAAAAACAAAATTATCAGTGTTGTCTCCCACAAAGAAAAAAAAAACTATTTATTTGAATTAATGATAGGTAACGACTTATAAGACATATTACAACTGAACAGGAAAAACGATCATAACTCCCAAGTAACTTTCTTTTTCGAGCACTCGTAAAAATTGCGTAGAACCCAGCTGGGAATGTAAAACAATTAATTGTTGTATTATTGCAGTTACAGGAATGGCTTTTTCTTAACTGTGTCACTTTCAATAACAAGTTACAAAGTGATCATGTCAAGCAACAGTTTGCAGTACTAAAAATTACCAACATTTGAAAAATGATTCTGAACACGATACATCGATTTAAATACATGTATCAAGCAATTAATTATTAACAGATCAACCTGCATATCTAGAGGTTTACATACTGCTCTTCCACCGGGATCAAGTTGTTGTATCTAGTATGTCTTAGGTATGAGAAAGATCAGATCTTTTTGCCTGGTTATGTTTTTCCCATTCAGTGGTTCAAGGTTTGGAGAGCTGGATAGTCCCTATATAAAGATCTGACTTCTGTGTCAAACCTTGCTCTCGGGTGGCGGCAAGTAAATGGGTACACTACATCACACGCACCTATTGATGAAAATCGGAATTATATAGCCAGACTTCACTGATACCTGGTATGTTTGGTTGTCAGTAACGACCGCTTCACACGTGTGTAATACTAAAATAACACTTGGAAGAGAAAGGGTGAGATTTTCGCAGTTCTAACACGTGAGGTTACAACATCGTTTCTTCCTGTCAGAGATAGAAACACTATCACTCATAAATATAAAACATTGTCATCAGAAAAGATTTATCTTATATTTTATTTTTTGCAGTCCGTATCATAGCATGCCATGTCGACAATGGTATGTATTTGCATATAGGATTCATATTGTAATGTTCTTTTCATCCAATGAATGTAAAAGTGTGCAAAATAATGAATCTGTCCATCTTTAACGATACACATTCTCAAACTTTAAAGCGAAATACCTGAGAAAATGTACATGTGTGGATAAAACGTATGTATAAAAGATCATGATAATTAAACTTGAACATTGTTAATTGGAACAGGAAAAATGCAGGAAACCAACGGTATATTATATTACAGCGATTCTTAAGATGCATTACGATGACAATTATATATATATATATATATATATATATATATATATATATATATATATATATATATATACTTAATCGTGTCTGACTGTTCTACGAACATTTTGAGGTTATTCATAAGTCATGATTTATTAAGCCAAAATCTTCTAGAACAGTAAGAGATAATACGATGGATGGATTGTCAGTTGAATGATGTTTGATAGTATTAGATGATCGAAATTAATCACTCGAATAATAAAAGTAAATTACGTAACTCAATAATATAGATGTAATAAAACAATGTGTTTACTTAATTATATTTATAATTTTTATTAAGATTAGAATTATCGAAGAAAAATATTGTAAATGAATCTGGAAATCTGAAAAAAATAATTAGAAGTATTAAATGTTGAATATAAATGTATTAGAAACTTTGAAAGCAAATACTTATGTAAGTTTAGAAGACGGGTCATGTTTGGGGCAGTTTTGGAATGGGAATATATAAAAACTGATACGTAGATATAAAAAGAGAACGATCAAAACTAATAACATAGGATCGGTTTCAGACAGGTAGACAGACCGACAGACAGATACACAGACATACAGATATATAATCCACATTATTAATACATAGGAGAATACGTATGACAGGATTTCGGTTACACTTTTCTAGTACTTTCTTTAATGTTATGCTATGTTTGCTTGTTGTTATTAAGCTCATTAGTTTCATTGTCTTGTTTCAATAAGACTGACTTAAAGAGTAATTAATTCAGTTTTTTTTATTTCACACGCACTTCATGATTCTATACAATTGCTTTAATTGTTTTTATGATAAGTATCACACATTATTTCGATCTACAATGTTCACTCTTATATTAGCTATACATCATATATGTTTTTATTCTGATGCGTGTCTAAATCGTCTGGTTCTTAATTATTTTCTTTGATGAAACTGGCTCCTCTATGTTTGCCCCCTTCCATACACGAGACACACCGTGATCGATATGACTAAAAGCAAACACATCAGATTTTGTCTCTTTTGATTAGAATATTGATCGATTTCAGTAGAAATCGAATTGTCTTATCTTGAAAACAACTACTCCCAGACATCGCTGACATCACCTCTAATCAAATACTGTTGTTTTCATTGTCGGGGCACCTAGAGCAAACGAACACTGTTCATGTCTTCAGATTTTAACATGACAAGAACATGTATGGGAATAGTTAGTTACCTTTGGCTAATTTACACGGGAGCATTCACTGTTTTACTTTTATCAATCACAGGGTGTTAACCCCGTAGGGAAGATTGCGATTATATAAAAACAATGATTGAAAATCAAAACAAAATCATAATTTTTTAAGAGTCGTGGTATTTTCCTACTGACTAAACCATTCGGAGATTTAGTTTGCCATTAGTACATGCATTACTAAAAGTGTAATAGTAGTTATGACATCGTTATTATCCAGTTTGTCATTTCTAATTAAATAGTGTTATTTATATAAAAGGTGACAAACCTACACCCATATCATCGTAAACTAAATTACCAATCCACAAGGTATGACATTGTTATTTTCCAACTTGTCATTCCTACGTAAGTATTGTTATTCAGAAGTATTATATAAAAGGTGACAAAAACAACACCCATATCATCGTTAACTAAATTCACAATCCACATTATCCAACAATATTTGCTACATATAAACATACGTATTTACCTGACGTTTAATGATATGCCCCAAATGTTCAGGAATATTTTAAGTATGTGTACAAAAAAGCATTATTTAGATAACCGATAATTAGAGTACGGTTTGGTTCCAGTGAATCACAATAAATAAAAGTTAACAAATCCTAATCATGATACGATCATCAAAGTGGCGCACTTAATTATGAACGACAACGGAAAAACACAATTGGAAACTAATTAGTGAAACGCGGTGAATACGTCAGACAAATATACTTAGATTCAAAAGAGAATTGTGACCTTATTTTCAATTAAATGCGCGACATCTTTTAGGGTTGCGTTGTAATCTTAAGTATGAATATACTATATTTTATGCAAACGCAATTTATTTTTACAATGTTTGACATCTGATATTAGAAAGAAATCTTTGTATGAATACAAGTTTAAACACCGCCTCCTAACAATGTTATCAACTATTTTATTTGTATGGCATGTTTTCCATGTGGTATTTTCTGTGTCTTTTCATCCTTCATTAAACAATAGTATTATCTGCATGCTGAATTAAATAATCTTTAAAATCTTCGCTATTGTTGGGTATATAAGCAGTTGTTTTTTTATTGAAATTATTATATATACATGGATTATGGAAACATAATTACTTTCTAAGTATCCCTAAAATTAGAATCTTTTTTTTGCTTATGAAACAATTGCGCGTAAGCAAGATCCACTTAATAATACTCAAACATAAGAATAAACAGATGCACATATTACGTATTTTACCGTTGATTGATTTTCATATTTAGATTTTTTCAAATAATGTTGTATATGTTCTGAATTAGCTTTTGAAAAGTAGTTTCGACAGGAAACATGTTTAAACTTTACGAACAGTACACACAGCGTATTTTTTGTAAAATGAAAACGGATAATGTTGCGGAATTTGTTTTAGTATACTGTATTTCTTCGATTATTAGTACCCCTCTTCTCATTTTTTATGTAACTCTCTCAATTGTCGTGTTGTCGAATTCAACAACCTGCACCGGGTTACAAGCAGAAGCGTTATAAAATCCACAGGCGGCCAGCTTACCCTCGTTCCGTCAGCAAGGATTGTGTGAAAGTATTTAGTAATTAGTAGGTGTATTCTTAGTAACTCGAGTACAGAAATAACAGTTTTAACCACTAGGAGGCTGCTGGGGGCTTATTATTCTATTCATTGTATCACGAATCTTGCGGACAATGCTGGTATTAAATTTAGGAACATAAAACATTATTGTGTAGATGTGGTGTTGTATTACACACATTATATATATATATATATATATATATATATATATATAAGTTCTATTTTGTGTTCCAATAACTATGTTTTAATTTTTTTTTTTTTCACATTTAAACAAAAGCATCAGATTTATGTTAGATGTATCATTTTACGGTCGGTTTCATTTGTCGTGAGCAAAAGAAAAATTCGTATATCACTATCGTCTCTGGAACACAACAAAATCATCAGAAAAATTCTACAAATAATAAAAAAGTATGTGGAATAACATTTCTTGAAAAACACTACATTTTACAGTGGCTGATATTTGGGCTAAAAAACAAAAACAAAAAAAACCCAGCAAACTCACCTGTGGAAAAGTTGTCTAGATCGCTCTTTTTTGTATGGACATTTATAAATTTTAATATTTCTTTAAATAGTTAATAAATTCTATCATTTATTTATAAAAATTCGAATTCACTTGAGCGTAATGTTATACTTTTTTACAGTTTCATCAATTAGTCTAAAAATGCATATTTAGGTTATTTTGACACGAAGGTAAGTGCAGAGCTGATCTCCTTTAACTTCCTCAGTTGTGATATATATATATATATATATATATATATATATTCAGCCATCGATTACAGCAATTATCAAGATAGTTATGCTTCAGTGTTTTTGTGGAAAATGTTAGTATTTATTTATAAACCGGTTTAATTGACACTAAGATGACATTAATTGTCGAGAGTTATTCACTTAAGTAGTAAGTTGCTATTTAATGAGAAACTATGGGGGTTTCGCCCCTAATAACGACATTAGTTTATGATTACCTATACATTAATCAAACATCCAGAGGGATGGCCTATATATTGTGTTCTATTAAAGTATGCTAATTACCTCATTATAAATGATTATGAGTTCTCAAAAGTGCTTTTAAGGGCACCTATACATACAGTAAATAGTGATTACGGTTTATACTTATCTCGTGTTTTGAAGGAAATAATGGCAAGCACCAATATCTATATTATCTCCCTACTGTAATTGTATGTCTATAGTTATATTGATGTGGGTGCATTTTTTAATTAATATATATATATATATATATATATATATATATATATATATATATTCCACTATAGTTAGCATTTGTTTAGCATTATATTTTGAATGATAATTGTGTTATTGCTTTTTACTCTTTCTCTTAAATTAACTTATATTTTAGGTACCACAACTACACTAATTAGTGCAGTTTAAATCTTTTAAAAAATCTGCTAATGTCTCAATGTTGTGGCTTTCTAACTATTTTTTTCTATAGGCTAGGTCTGAGCATTGTCGCTTCGGTTATTTGTGTTGTATGTGATGTGTTCTATATTCAAATGCTTTAAAGGGAATTACTATTCCGTTATTTACTATTAGGTTTACAGTTTCTATTGGCTACATACTTTTATCATACTCGTATACTTTAGAAATGTACATATTTAAGTTTATTAAAGGGTTTGGCACAAGTGTTTATACGGTTATGTAACCGTATAGGGCATATGCGGTTTAATGTAAGCAGTTCTGAACCACTTCCTGTATTTAATTTAAAATCTTGTATTTGGACATGATAATAGTGTATGCTTCCATATTACAGAGGTAACATCCGTTAGATTTATTAATTTTATATTTTCTTGCTCTAGATAATATATATGATTTGATGCTGGTTAGTTATCTTGTATGATTAGCTAAAGTCGTAGCGAACTTTTTTGAATGTGTATTATGTTTTTAAATAGAGAGTATATAGATTCTAACCCTGACACTACTACCCGTCGACACAGTGTATGCTCTTATTGTTTTCTTCTATGCCGTTTGATTTATACACTAAATTTTAAGTTAATCATCACCTACTTAAAGTGTAAAATGAGTGATGTAAAAAAAACTCATCGAAGTAGAGAAATACAGAAGTTGTTAAAACCAATGAAAATTATGGGTTTCGATAATTTCACTATGGTCTATGGAATGCAAATATAATATATATACACACATTGATTGCCATTTTTTAGTTACATTGAGAGCTGTTATTCTTGTTCTAGACTGTACTAGTATATAGATTCCTATTCTCGTTGATTTTTGTGTTATTTGAACTTACAATAGTTGATGTTAAGATCATCGATGTTGAAAAAGATAGCTTTACTGTATTTTTATTTATAATTTTACCTAGTCTACTATCGTTATTCATTTTATTTTCTCGATACTTTCGTAGAACAGTTTAGTGAGAATGGTTAAGCAATCAGCAGCGCTGAACGAAAGTGATTTAATACGTTATTTTTCTTAGTTATATTCTCTTTCGATGGTAGGTTTGTTGATCAGCGAGTGGTAAGTGTAGTATTACATGCAGTATCCCGCATATTTATTCTCTTTTTCATTCGTCTGGGATTTTCCATAGCCATGTTGTATGATAATATGTGAGGTGGGTTCCTATTGGTATTAGAGTTCTGATTGTGATTTACCGAGCTCTCCTTCAATATAGTTTATTTTCCCAGTATATCCAGATCTTCGTAATGCATCATTATAATATTTTAAATTCTTATTTAATAGTGGCTTGTTAAATGACAGTTTTGATATTCTCTTAGAAATACAAGGAATTTTGGATTGGTTAATGGCTCTCGTTTAGTAAGAGTATTAATCTAAATCTACACACACAGACACACGCATATATATATATATATATATATATATATATATATATATATATATATATATACTAGTAGGAAGACGATTCAGAGTCACTACTATGTACTTTTTCAATATGCTCATAACGTAATAGTGTTTTTTTGTGTACTTTCCCCTTCAATGTTCGTCTCCTAATATAGTTGGAAATAGAAGAAATGTTGGAAAACTATCTGAAGTAATGTCTTATTCATTTGGTTTTATTTTTATTATAATCGGAAATAAATATTTTAAATATTACGGTTGTGCTATTTTCATGGGGCACTTTGAGGTTCGTGCACATATACTGTGAAATGAGGGGCCATGTCCACTAACATTTAGTTATTTTAAACATATGGTATACACTTAATTAAAATAAGATATACTTGTAGTTTTCAAAGAGGATTTACCCCAGAGCTATCCTAAATTGAGATGCCACTAACAGAGTTGGGGCCACTTTAATTGTCTTCCTTAGACAATTGCATACATAAGAATAAAACCTCAAAATATTATAATGTATCCTAAAAGTTTTAGGGGGTGATTAACTCATAGTTAAAGCAGGGCTGTCTCTAGATATTTATAATCATCTGCATTGTCTTTTCAAGTAAATTTAATATTATGATTCACTTTTAAGTTTAGTATCATTTTCTTGCAATAGGGAACACACAAATGCTATAAATACATACACATAAACATAGGGTGGTATATGCATCGATGATATATATTCACCGATCTAACTATTCTTCTCTCTATTACTCTCTCCATATATATATATATATATATATATATATATATATATAAATATTTGTTATTGTTTATATTTTTATCTATGGACGTATACGTTTCGTCTCTTTTCAATCAAGACTCATCAGCATAGAAGTACGACTATTCACCACCGGTCACACGATTCGAAACCCTAGACTACTAGTATTTTTCAACCTACAGTCCAACGTCGCTAACCGCTAGGCCAGTACTGAACAGCTTATAAACAATGATACTTTTAACACATTAACGGCGGCGAAATCGTACAGGCATTCAAACTTCTATAAGTGAAGAAACGATGCATATAAAGCAAGTGACGCTACGCTGTGTTACTACTACCATTTTACAGTGCTCTACTTTTTAACGAGGAGCTTCAAATATAAATATTTGTTATTGTTTATATTTTTATCTATGGACGTATACGTTTCGTCTCTTTTCAATCAAGAGTCATCAGCATACAAGTACGACTATTCACCACCGGTCACACGATTCGAAACCCTGGACTACAAGTATTTTCCAACCTACAGTCCAACGTCAACGTCAACGTCAAATGCCAATATATATATATATATATATATATATATATATATATATATATATATATATATATATATATATATATATATATATATATTATATATATATATATATATAGTGAAAGTAAAAAGACCAGTATTGTATAAAAAAGGGTTTGTTTCCATTTAAGGTATAAATTATCTCCTTTTGTTCAAGGCAGAATCAGTAGGTGAATCTCATCACATTTATTCACAGGCACATGGTCACAGGATTTGGCATTAGCTAAACGTCACGTTGTATTCCGTTTGCCACTGGCACCGCGGTGGTAGTGAATGTTAACTCTGCTTTCTAAATGGGGTTGTGTGTTGGGGCGAGGGAGTATTGTGAACTATGTGTTTTTTTGACATAAAATAATGGCAGTTTAATGATTTAACTACACATTTCTTACTAATTTGATTTCAATAATCTATCTGAAAATTATTTTATTCATAATACATATAATAACATTTGGAAATAACTTTTGAAATGACTTTGATATAAACTATAAAATGTAATTAAAGTTGGTTCATGAACACTTCTGTCAGTAGGCAATGCATTTATTAACTTTCTTTGACAGTGTGCCCAAGTGTTACTTGAATTACTCGAAGTCGGTGAGATGTCAGATGAAGAAAACTATCTGCCACAGTAAACAATACTTTTTTAATATTCTTTCGTCTACCATGAAAGAATTGGAATTGTAAGTTAAATATTCTTTAAACGAATACAACATTTTAATCATTTTCATTAATTTATTAGCGTTTCGTCTCTTTTATCAACACCTAGAAATATTTATTAAAAAAAACGGTGCTTCTTGCTTAAAAGTCCGTAAAAAAGGTTTCTTTGTCTTTTAATGTTTAAGAGGTAAATAAGGGGCAGTAACTCTTAATTGTAATTTTGAGCCAGACTTTATCGTTAATTTCTATCAAGCCTGATATTCTCTTCAACTGGAATTATGGATTTGAAATTGTTCCAGTTTGAAGACGTACTATATTTTACTTCAGAAAAAGCAAAACAGATAGATTTTTAGCAAGCGCATGGACTTATTTCTGGAGAAGAGACCTGTAATTGTGGGAATAACATGCGACTTGTGCCATCACGAGTGAAAACGGATGGCTTCCATAAACCCAAGTAAAAACAAAATAAATGCGTAAATTTTCAATAAAATCTTAAATTTTCCATTTATGTATACTTTGTTGTTCATTTATTACTAATTAATTTTCAAAATCTTAAATTTTCCATTTACGTATACTTTGTTGTTCATTTATTACTAATTAATTGAATGTGGCAGTAAATTACGTTACATGTAATAACAACAGTTGATAAGAGTTACTGCCCCTTATTTACCTCTTAAACATTAAAAGACAAAGAAATCTTTTTTTCGGACTTTTAAGCAAGAAGCACCAAAAAAACTCTTAAAAAAACAATTATAATAACACGTATATACTGATCGAATTACTGTTAACCTTGAAATAAGAGATTCCTGAAGAATTGAAACCGGGCGACCAAATAACATATGCACTATTAGTTCGAATATATTTTTTAAAAGTATACACCTAAATGAGACTGAAGACAGCCACACGGTCATTTAAAAGTGGATTTCTTTGTAAATTCTGGATAGCTGGATTTATGAAGTTTATGAACCCGTAAGGACGCATACACGTATAGTTTATAAATAAATATATTAAAAGATGAAAATGTGCCTGTAAGTTTACATAACCGTGTGTTTCATGATGAACGTGCACATCTGTACCATTAATCCCGATGCTCCTTTCTCAAAAGGTGCTGATGTAGTTGTGTTAGTTACCTCTGTTTTAACAATAACTATAAATATAACGTAAGTCAATTTTTTAAAAAATAAAATGATCGCCAAATATGTAAGGCATAACAAGTATTTTTTAAATGTCATCTATTGTCTCAAACGCAACACTTTTGTATGTATCAAAGTGGAGTATCTGTCTGTCAGAAGATGCTGCAATAATGTGTGTTTCAACTTAAACAAATGTGGTAAAATAACATTGTAGGTGTTCCGTTCGCACAGGATGTCCATATAAATACTTTTTACAACTTGTTCAATGGATTTGTTCCCAGAAAAAATGTTGAGGTGTAAATAACAGTAATTCTTTGTTTCATTCTTACTAACACACACTTTTCAGTGCTATCTAAAAAAACACTTTCATAATTGTAAGCATACAACCCTAACACTAAACCCTAACGCTAACCTTAACGAGGCCATTTTTACCTGATTAAAAACAAAACTAATTTACAGTAAAATAAAAAAAAACACATTTCAAAATATAATTAATCACTCGTTAATTTGTGTTTCTTCGTAAAAATATGAATACATTTTTCATTTGATTAAATGTATCATTTTATTTGTTTGCATTAAATGTTGGTTACTCTTTGTTTTTCCCATTTGTAAATCCAGCCTTGTTTACGATTTTTTAACGCATTTTCCGGAGGTTAATGGAGACATCAGGAAAGTACCGTTCCCAAGTTGATTTTAGCGTGTGTCTTAATCTAGAAAAGTTTGTATAATTACATTTTTACATGATACGTTGTGAACATATCACATGCGATTTCCCCCAAATAATATTTTTCGAGTGTTTTGTTCCAGTCGAATTTAATTGGTAATCTTTGAATTTTAATGTAAAGTTAACTTTTCCGATTTGCTTATAACTTTATCAAAACATCCATACATTCCATTATTTTTCAGGAAAACCCGGACGGCAAATAATGTTAACGCATAGATGTAATAGCGAAACAATTAACACATATATTTGTCAATAATGTTTTTTTAAATATAATGATTGTAAGTTTCGTTTTTTCACTCAATGGTTTTAAAATATTATTTTTTTGTTAACATTTACTTCAATTACGTTTTTAGTTGCATACAGTAGAACAACTAACTAGCAAACATTTAAATTGTGTTGCCAAAGTATTTAAATATCAACAATCAATTATAAAATGACTACAAAAGTATATATAGTTTTTTAATTTTATTTTATATATTGCTAATATATTTAATGGAACGTGAACCCATTTAGAGGTACTAGTTTAATATAAATTGTTTTATACTGTCGAATATAACAAACTTTGCAAACGTACACAATTGAAACTGTAAACCTTTTTCGTCAATACTGTTACTTAACAAAATATTTTAATATGTATTTAAATGACATTTAATTATTTAAATTAATTGGATTAGTCGGACAAATATTCTTATACTGGTGTTTTCAACGTTTCAGCCGATGTAATTAATGACCTTTTCCAGCCGCTACTTTTCGAACTTTACAATTTTAGTAGCAAACTCGTGAATTATAAAAATAGTCTGTCAATATATTCTGAGTTTGATGTAAATATTTTTATGTTCGAAATTATAAAACTAAAGAAGGTCGGAAATTAAATCAGCCTTGATAATGATAAACAAAATTAGAATACTAGTCCGGATTCAAGAAATTGTACACATTTATATTTTTCTTAATTTAAACTATGAATGCAAAAACATAATAACATATTTATTCGTCGGAATTTTTTTTCAGAGAAATATCTTCCGACCAAACAATTCCTGTGTGATTTTCATATAAAAACGAAATTTGATAGAAAATATGCTAAAATTGTAATAATAGTGTGAAAGTATTAGGTGAACTATGGCCATTTATCGTAACATACAAAGACCACTCAGCAAAGCAGATTAAAGGCTTACCTTACAGTTGTATAACATGAAAGAAAATCCAATCTCGTAAATGTAGTCTTGAAAACTTATCCACGATCGTGTAAATAGATTACCAACAATCTGCACAATATAAGAGGTCTTCTCAGGCGATCAGCAAACGACAAACTTTGCAAGACTATTGCTGGAAATTGTTAATGTCAAGATGCACATTAGAAAAGAAAATGATATAAATATCTCCAAAGCTATGGGAAATCTAATCTCATTTCTACAGTAGTTAAAAGCTGAAATGTATCCTTGCATAGTGAACAACAGAATTACATTTCATGGGTTACTACTTATTGCTACGTTTCCCATCAACACAAATCAAGTCTTCGCGACCATAAACGGCTAGCGCTTGCACTCTTTGATCGTAAATATTCGCAAGAAATACACTATATGTAAAATAACATTAACACGCTACATGACTTTTATTAAATACATAGAATATACTGCCAAGTCTGTTGCAAAGGAAGAAGGCTCGTTCTAATGGGTTAGAACACTTATCACCCTTGCTAGTTTCGTATATCTCTATAAAACCACCAATCACCCATGCATTGTGTAGTGTTGCCAGATCTGGTCTAGTGTTACAACCACTTGTGTCTACCCTTGAGCAGGGTACACAAACAAGTTCTAGCCTTATAAATCACACACTTTTTTCAAACTTTCAGTTCATGTAACACCACGGCAATGTTATATACATGTGCGAGTTTTACAATTACTTCCAGGGAATTTGATCCGATGAATTTACTGCATTTATTTACGATTTACTTCAATTTCCCTTAACAGTATATTCCACTACTTTAGTGTAGATTTCCACAGAGGCTGTGAATCCTTCTAATCTAATAGCCTTTTTCTTAGAATTTCGATCACTGCTTTCTGTTTCCCGACTGTATCAACGTGCTGAACTGTTAATGGTATGTGAGGAATCTATTCCTTCACGACATCCCATTGAAGATGATCCCTATAAATCTAACCCTAATCACTGTAGTCCCTTATGTCTTTTTATCACACTAAACAACGCAGACATAAGGGACTACTGTGATTAGGGTTAGATTTATAGGGATCATCTTAAATGGGATGTCGTGAAGGAATATATTCCTCACATACCATTAACAGTTCACCACGTTGATACAGTCGTTTAGTGTGATCAAAAGTTAAATGAAAATTATATGTTCACTTATTTCAAAATAGAAGCAAAGTCTATAAATGCACCAATTTAAATGCTAGCGCGTTTGACGAACGTTTACCCAGAGATACGTGTAATTACTTGCGTCAGATTTTGCATGTGTAGAAATACAATTCCAAAATGTACTGCAAAATAACTAGTTAATTGAATTTACCAATGTAGGGCAGACTTCTTTAAAAACCACATGTTGATTATAAAAAATTTCCTATCATTAAATAAACGTAATTTATTATGGAAATATAATTGTAACATAGGAGGAATATAAGAAGGTGTATAGCGTTAGGTTTTATTTAGAACTAACCATGGACAGCATAATTTGGAACAAGCTACTACCGGCGCATGGACACCGCATTAACTAATTAACACAAGGTACTATTTATTTAAGGAGACACAACACACCAAGGCTTTAATAGCATTTGAGGACAACTGTTAAGTAGTTTGATACATTGGGACTTTACATTTGTTGAAGACTATGTATGTCTTTACAATGTCAACTTTCTACTCACTCAAACTAAAAGTAAACACTAAAAACAGTACTTTTTTCCAACTGTGCTAGAAAACATTACAAATTGATTTGACGAAAAACAGGACACAAAACTGAGTTAGCTTTGTAACTTTCGATTCCCCTATTTCGTCATTTAAAAAAAATGCACATATATGTTGACATAAAAACGAGGGTTAATATGTAGGTATATGAATGTTTTAAAACTGTTGAATAGACATAACGTATTCCTATATTGTTATACACGGAATCCCATGAATATGAAACACATACGAATAAAAATCACTATAAATATCTCATTCTAGTATATTACATAAGGCATGACGCATGCGTTTCATTTAACCAGAGTGAACGAGATATAGCGTTTTCTGGTTATTGTGATATTCAGTATTTGTGGTTTTAAGCCATCAATAACAAGCATTCGTCGACAAATGCAACATCTTATTTCTCTTCCCACGTGTACCTAAAACGAAACGAAATTTACATGAACATAACTTATTCCCAATAACATCGCATTTGTTGAACACATACATGTTTTTTTTTCCTGTAGACTACATCGTGTTGGTCCGTAAATCCAATGTCAAGAAAAAGTTGTCATAACAATAACTAATTCGTATAAGAACTTCACACATATCATGCATAGTTGTCAATTATCTCATGATACTGTTCATTCGACTAACAATTAATCAATCCTATTTACTTTTTATTACAGGGTTGACTTTGGACTTGATAGCGGTGAATCATTATGTAAAATAACATATTCCTTTCAAAAGATTAGTAAATACAAAATATAATTGAAAAATTCCACTAACAAGCAATATAAAACAAAAACGAATAAAATACATCATAATACTAAAATAACAAACACCTACGATGGCGAAATAATTGACTGGAATTAATGAGCGGAATACATCTATGAGACGAATATCAGCAGACTTGATAGGAGACATTAAAGAGCTAATTCAAAAATAGTGAGATCGACATATTTGCTTGTTTTGTAATATTACTAGCATCAACAAGAATATTCAGTCTTAATACACTAACATACACGAGACTCGACGATTAAAATGTTAATAGCCATTGAAATCTCGCATGCTCACCACCAGTTAAACATAATCGGATGAATTGTAAGACCGACTGTCTACTTGAGGGTCAAGTTTCGATCTCACTTTTATACCTTTGTGATCGATCCACATCAAATAGCTGTAATACAGCGAAACCGCCTCCTCGTGGATGACTACTTGTGTAACCAACTTCTTATGTTGAGCAAGCTGGTAAATGAAATCGCAACCGTCCATAAGCGAAATTACAAAGTTATTCGTGTAATCAAATGAAACACGCGCGATTATTAACAAGCGTAACATACACCGAGATCTCGCTTACTCACGGCCAGTATTAATTTAATCCTCCCCAGGAGTAAGGCACAAGGCCAGTGTTTATCTAACTCCCACAAGTAAGATGTGACCCAAGGTCGGGTCGGGAAAGTGGGGTTTAAAAATTGCCTGGGCAGCCTCGTCGGAATTCCCTTCCTCAGGCAGTAAGCAATAAACTTACTCCTCCTCAAAGAGGGGAGGCGAAGCCTGTGAGGATGGACCTCCTAGTATTGCACAGGACAGACACATAGACCGGTGTAAATCAAGCCCCGAAGGCCAAGACAATACCAGTCTATGGGGTGCAGTATCCATCGGAACAGATACTACACTTTGATCTTAGCCAAAAGGCGTTATTTAACCCCTACCCACAATAGGAATATGTGACACAAGGTCGGAAAGTGGGATTTGAAAAGCCAGCGCTCGAGAAAGTGAGCACTCTGGCCATTAAAAATTGCCTGGGAAGCCCCGTCGGCATTCCCCGGTAGGGGCGCCTCAAGCAGTAAGCAATAAACTTACTCCTCCCCAAAGAGGGGAGGTAAAGCCTGGGAGGGTGGACCTCCTAGAACTGCACAGGACAGATCAAACCCATAGACCGGCGGAAATCAAGCCCCGGAGGCCAAGACAATACCGATCTATGAAGTGCAGTATCCATCGGAACAGATACTACACTTTGATCTTAGCCAAAAGGCGTTATTTAACCCCCACCCACAATAGGAATATGTGACACAAGGTCGGAAAGTGGGATTTGAAAAGCCAGCGCTCGAGAAGGTGAGCACTCTGGCCATTAAAAATTGCCTGGGCAGCCCCGTCGGCATTCCCCGGTAGGGGCGCCTCAAGCAGTAAGCAATTAACTTACTCCTCCCCAAAGAGGGGAGGTAAAGCCTGGGAGGGTGGACCTCCTAGAACTGCACAGGACAGATCAAACCCATAGACCGGCGGAAATCAAGCCCCGGAGGCCAGGACAATACCGATCTATTAAGTGCAGTATCCATCGGAACAGATACTACACTTTTATCTTAGCCAAAAGGCGTTATTTAACCCCCACCCACAATAGGAATATGTGACACAAGGTCGGAAAGTGGGATTTGAAAAGCCAGCGCTCGAGAAGGTGAGCACTCTGGCCATTAAAAATTGCCTGGGCAGCCCCGTCGGCATTCCCCGGTAGGGGCGCCTCAGACAGTAAGCAATTAACTTACTCCTCCCCAAAGAGGGGAGGCGAAGCCTGGGAGGGTGGACCTCCTAGAACTGCACAGGACAGACCCATAGACCGGCGTAAATCAAGCCCCGAAGGGCAAGACAATACCGATCTATGAAGTGCAGTATCCATCGGAACAGATACTACACTTTGATCTTAGCCAAAAGGCGTTATTTAACACCCACCCACAATGGGAGTATGTGACACAAGGTCGGAAAGTGGGATTTGAAAAGCCAGCGCCCGAGAAGGTGAGCGCTCTGGCCATTAAAAATTGCCTGGGCAGCCCCGTCGGCATTCCCCGGTAGGGGCGCCTCAGACAGTAAGCAATAAACTTACTCCTCCCCAAAGAGGGGAGGCGAAGCCTGGGAGGGTGGACCTCCTAGAACTGCACAGGACAGACCCATAGACCGGCGTAAATCAAGCCCCGAAGGGCAAGACAATACCGATCTATGAAGTGCAGTATCCATCGGAACAGATACTACACTTTGATCTTAGCCAAAAGGCGTTATTTAACACCCACCCACAATGGGAGTATGTGACACAAGGTCGGAAAGTGGGATTTGAAAAGCCAGCGCCCGAGAAGGTGAGCGCTCTGGCCATTAAAAATTGCCTGGGCAGCCCCGTCGGCATTCCCCGGTAGGGGCGCCTCAGACAGTAAGCAATAAACTTACTCCTCCCCAAAGAGGGGAGGCGAAGCCTGGGAGGGTGGACCTCCTAGAACTGCACAGGACAGACCCATAGACCGGCGTAAATCAAGCCCCGAAGGGCAAGACAATACCGATCTATGAAGTGCAGTATCAAACGGAACAGATACTACACTTTGATCTTAGCCAAAAGGCGTTATTTAACACCCACCCACAATGGGAGTATGTGACACAAGGTCGGAAAGTGGGATTTGAAAAGCCAGCGCCCGAGAAGGTGAGCACTCTGGCCATTAAAAATTGCCTGGGCAGCCCCGTCGGCATTCCCCGGTAGGGGCGCCTCAGACAGTAAGCAATTAACTTACTCCTCCCCAAAGAGGGGAGGCGAAGCCTGGGAGGGTGGACCTCCTAGAACTGCACAGGACAGACCCATAGACCGGCGTAAATCAAGCCCCGAAGGGCAAGACAATACCGATCTATGAAGTGCAGTATCCATCGGAACAGATACTACACTTTGATCTTAGCCAAA
>OY744517.1:14109785-14114785 GCA_963556195.1 Sepiola atlantica | reverse complement strand
GTCACGCTGGCTTAGGCAGAGACTCTCACGTCGTGAATATATTATCTTCAGAGACGAAACGAAAAGAACAATATATATATTTATATATATACATATATATATATATATATATATAGATTTTGATTTTTCATTTATAAAATAGATCATTCAGTGAAGACCGGGGTTGTTCCAATAAAAACAAGCTCGGATACTCGATTACAGAGTACAGAGCATTTATATGTGATTTTATGAAGGCTTACCAAAGCATTCCTTTCAGGACACCAATGATCACCATTAAAGATATTTTTTCTTACAAATATTATTTATTCAAATTTAATGTTTTTCCTACACGTGCTTCACTACCAAGCAGTTATTGGATAAAAAGAAAAAATGTATGTATTCGGTTTGCTTATGTTTTGTTACTTTTCTGAAAGTATTTAACGTTGAGGGAACTGTTCCCCAAAAAGCAATTGTTATTGTATTTGAAAATTTCACACATTAGGAGCGTTGGCGAAATGGCAGAGATAAAGAGAATATTTTTTTATAAAATATTTAGAAAACCTTCACAACGCAGATTATTGTTTTTAAAAATAAATTATTTATTTATCTTAAAAACATATTTTTTTTTTTTTTGAACTTGAGCGCTTTCGGTAATAAAATCACCATCTTCAGAAGAATAAGCATATTTTTTTTTTTTCTTCATTTTTTTTTTTCCACCCCGACTGAGACAAGCAGTAAGGATGAATTCGTCTGGATGTTATGGACGAAATGTTTATAAGTCGTGTGTATCACGTGGTACGTGGAAAGTTATTTGAAAATTTCACACATTAGGAGCGTTGGCGAAATGGCAGAGATAAAGAGAATATTTTTTTATAAAATATTTAGAAAACCTTCACAACGCAGATTATTGTTTTTAAAAATAAATTATTTATTTATCTTAAAAACATATTTTTTTTTTTTTTTTGAACTTGAGCGCTTTCGGTAATAAAATCACCATCTTCAGAAGAATAAGCATATTTTTTTTTTTTCTTCATTTTTTTTTTTTTCCACCCCGACTGAGACAAGCAGTAAGGATGAATTCGTCTGGATGTTATGGACGAAATGTTTATAAGTCGTGTGTATCACGTGGTACGTGGAAAGTTATTTGAAAATTTCACACATTAGGAGCGTTGGCGAAATGGCAGAGATAAAGAGAATATTTTTTTATAAATTATTTAGAAAACCTTCACAACGCAGATTATTGTTTTTAAAAATAAATTATTTATTTATCTTAAAAACATATTTTTTTTTTTTTTTTTGAACTTGAGCGCTTTCGGTAATAAAATCACCATCTTCAGAAGAATAAGCATATTTTTTTTTTTCTTCATTTTTTTTTTTCCACCCCGACTGAGACAAGCAGTAAGGATGAATTCGTCTGGATGTTATGGACGAAATGTTTATAAGTCGTGTGTATCACGTGGTACGTGGAAAAAAAAATATGCTTATTCTTCTGAAGATGGTGATTTTATTACCGAAAGCGCTCAAGTTCAAAAAAAAAAAAAAATATGTTTTTAAGATAAATAAATAATTTATTTTTAAAAACAATAATCTGCGTTGTGAAGGTTTTCTAAATATTTTATAAAAAAATATTCTCTTTATCTCTGCCATTTCGCCAACGCTCCTAATGTGTGAAATTTTCAAATAACTTTCCACGTACCACGTGATACACACGACTTATAAACATTTCGTCCATAACATCAAGACGAATTCATCCTTACTGCTTGTCTCAGTCGGGGTGGAAAAAAAAAAATGAAGAAAAAAAAAAAAATATGCTTATTCTTCTGAAGATGGTGATTTTATTACCGAAAGCGCTCAAGTTCAAAAAAAAAAAAAAAATATGTTTTTAAGATAAATAAATAATTTATTTTTAAAAACAATAATCTGCGTTGTGAAGGTTTTCTAAATATTTTATAAAAAAATATTCTCTTTATCTCTGCCATTTCGCCAACGCTCCTAATGTGTGAAATTTTCAAATAACTTTCCACGTACCACGTGATACACACGACTTATAAACATTTCGTCCATAACATCCAGACGAATTCATCCTTACTGCTTGTCTCAGTCGGGGTGGAAAAAAAAAATGAAGAAAAAAAAAAAAATATGCTTATTCTTCTGAAGATGGTGATTTTATTACCGAAAGCGCTCAAGTTCAAAAAAAAAAAAAAAAATATGTTTTTAAGATAAATAAATAATTTATTTTTAAAAACAATAATCTGCGTTGTGAAGGTTTTCTAAATATTTTATAAAAAAATATTCTCTTTATCTCTGCCATTTCGCCAACGCTCCTAATGTGTGAAATTTTCAAATAACTTTCCACGTACCACGTGATACACACGACTTATAAACATTTCGTCCATAACATCCAGACGAATTCATCCTTACTGCTTGTCTCAGTCGGGGTAGAAAAAAAAAATGAAGAAAAAAAAAAATATGCTTATTCTTCTGAAGATGGTGATTTTATTACCGAAAGCGCTCAAGTTCAAAAAAAAAAAAAAAATATGTTTTTAAGATAAATAAATAATTTATTTTTAAAAACAATAATCTGCGTTGTGAAGGTTTTCTAAATATTTTATAAAAAAATATTCTCTTTATCTCTGCCATTTCGCCAACGCTCCTAATGTGTGAAATTTTCAAATAACTTTCCACGTACCACGTGATACACACGACTTATAAACATTTCGTCCATAACATCCAGACGAATTCATCCTTACTGCTTGTCTCAGTCGGGGTGGAAAAAAAAAAATGAAGAAAAAAAAAAAAATATGCTTATTCTTCTGAAGATGGTGATTTTATTACCGAAAGCGCTCAAGTTCAAAAAAAAAAAAAAAAAAATGTTTTTAAGATAAATAAATAATTTATTTTTAAAAACAATAATCTGCGTTGTGAAGGTTTTCTAAATATTTTATAAAAAAATATTCTCTTTATCTCTGCCATTTCGCCAACGCTCCTAATGTGTGAAATTTTCAAATAACTTTCCACGTACCACGTGATACACACGACTTATAAACATTTCGTCCATAACATCCAGACGAATTCATCCTTACTGCTTGTCTCAGTCGGGGTAGAAAAAAAAAATGAAGAAAAAAAAAAATATGCTTATTCTTCTGAAGATGGTGATTTTATTACCGAAAGCGCTCAAGTTCAAAAAAAAAAAAAAATATGTTTTTAAGATAAATAAATAATTTATTTTTAAAAACAATAATCTGCGTTGTGAAGGTTTTCTAAATATTTTATAAAAAAATATTCTCTTTATCTCTGCCATTTCGCCAACGCTCCTAATGTGTGAAATTTTCAAATAACTTTCCACGTACCACGTGATACACACGACTTATAAACATTTCGTCCATAACATCCAGACGAATTCATCCTTACTGCTTGTCTCAGTCGGGGTGGAAAAAAAAAATGAAGAAAAAAAAAAAATATGCTTATTCTTCTGAAGATGGTGATTTTATTACCGAAAGCGCTCAAGTTCAAAAAAAAAAAAAAAATATGTTTTTAAGATAAATAAATAATTTATTTTTAAAAACAATAATCTGCGTTGTGAAGGTTTTCTAAATATTTTATAAAAAAATATTCTCTTTATCTCTGCCATTTCGCCAACGCTCCTAATGTGTGAAATTTTCAAATAACTTTCCACGTACCACGTGATACACACGACTTATAAACATTTCGTCCATAACATCCAGACGAATTCATCCTTACTGCTTGTCTCAGTCGGGGTGGAAAAAAAAAAATGAAGAAAAAAAAAAAATATGCTTATTCTTCTGAAGATGGTGATTTTATTACCGAAAGCGCTCAAGTTCAAAAAAAAAAAAAATATGTTTTTAAGATAAATAAATAATTTATTTTTAAAAACAATAATCTGCGTTGTGAAGGTTTTCTAAATATTTTATAAAAAAATATTCTCTTTATCTCTGCCATTTCGCCAACGCTCCTAATGTGTGAAATTTTCAAATAACTTTCCACGTACCACGTGATACACACGACTTATAAACATTTCGTCCATAACATCCAGACGAATTCATCCTTACTGCTTTTCTCAGTCGGGGTGGAAAAAAAAAATGAAGAAAAAAAAAAAATATGCTTATTCTTCTGAAGATGGTGATTTTATTACCGAAAGCGCTCAAGTTCAAAAAAAAAAAAAAATATGTTTTTAAGATAAATAAATAATTTATTTTTAAAAACAATAATCTGCGTTGTGAAGGTTTTCTAAATATTTTATAAAAAAAATTGTTATTGTATTTTATTTAGTAATGTATAAAAATAATATATTTTTTGTTTTTAATGTATCAATTAAAACTTTCTCAAAATAGTCAACAGTGATTCTTAAAATAAACAGTTATCATATAAATGAATAGTCAGTGGTTTTAATCAGTGATTTATTTTATTGTATTAATACACATTCTATCAAAGTAGTCAGTAGTAATCGTTTAAAACGAACATTGTTAATTTAAAATGAAAAATTTAGTCGGGCACTTCACGTTGATTCGGTGAAATGAATGGAACTCTTCCATTATTAAGTCCAAGTGACGTTTGAAATGCAGAAGTATCCTCATTTAATATATTCAAAACACTAGATCCTTGAATTATATTTTCAAGGATCTAGTGTTTTCAATATTTTTTCTCGTAGTCTGTCGTTGTAGATAATTGAAATCCCATTTTTTAAAAGTATTTTCTTAGTTTATAAGCGAAACAGTTCGGTTCAAATAGTGTAGAAGTCACGTATTAGTTTGGTTTGGAAATAAGTGAAAGGTATAATTGTTGTTATATGTTGATTCTTGATTCGTATATTTCGTAACTGATTAGATTAAGAAAAAAGAAATGAACAGTTCGGTTCTAATTCTGTAGAATTGAATATTTTTTTTGTAAAGAAAGGGAGCGTAATTTTTTAAATCTTATTTTGTAGAGTTGTAATTTTTTTAAATATTTATTATATAATCGGTGTCCGTTACGTATAATAATGAAGAAAATTGAAAAATCCG
>OY744517.1:14102285-14107285 GCA_963556195.1 Sepiola atlantica | reverse complement strand
ATCGGCTATATATATATATATATATATATATATATATATATATATATATATAATTATAAAAGCCACAGAAAAATTAACGAGGGTGAAACACTACATAATACTTTTGCATTATTTTATGATGCAAAAAGATCTCAATTGAATAAAATATTTTTCTTCTCGAATAATTCACATTATTTACAGTAAGACGATAAAAAATGAAAATGTCATATTATAGCTCTTCGCATTTAGCTTGTAGCTATAACATGCTTTGGTCTTCTTGAATTTTCTGTTATTACATTTTATATAATTATTATGTTCATTTCAATATTTTATCTAAGTCTTATTCATTATCATATGTTCCATATCACTTAAGAGTTAACATGACTATGCCGGGCAACTAAAATAGCATTTACGTGTGTGAAATTTCTACTTATAAGCCATAAAATAAATGAAATAAACATTAATGGCGCAGTAATGTAGCAGTATTGTGCCAACATAAAACTTTTTTAGTTTAGACATCAGAGTTTTACGATTTTACTATACATCGAAATGTTAGAAAATAAGTATATATTAAATAAGTAAGACGTATTGCGTGTGGCAATGTGCGTAGGTTATTATCTATATGTGAGCATATACATTTTTATATTTAAATACATAATAGGCATACACATACATTTTATAATTGTATATATTTTTCAGAACACATGCAAGTTCGTCAAAAAATTAAAACAACTTCATTACTTATTTTCATAGAGCAAAGCGTATCTCCTGTATGACGACCATATAAATATGACATATCAAAGTTTGAGAAGATAATTGCTCACAAAACCTCATTTTAAATAGGTAATAAACATTGGAAAGGGATGATTTAACCTTATATTCTGCCTTAATGAAAATTAAACACAATTTCGTTTGTGTGTGTAAATGAACAGTTTAAAGTCGAGTGTTTTTACTAATAACATGAGACAGATAGAAACAACGATTGCGGTGTCCCTATTTTATTGTTTCATTGCGTTAAAAGAGGTTGGCATAATATCGTTTTTTAATGTTGTGGGTTTCGCTTCCCAAAATGGGTACTCTAGATTGAAACAACAGTTTAAATGGTGTCAGTCTAGAAGGATTGCCCTTTCACTGACCGAAGACCAGAACAAACACACTCTACTATTAGAACATATACTACATTTAATACAATGCCTTCTATTTATTAACTGGTGCCATTGCATATTATTTTTTGTACATACTATTATAAGTAAATCAGTAATAACAATTAATCTGATTTGTTAATAAGCATAACTAAACATTACTTAGATATACACACAATAGCTAACTTAACATCTACTCATCTTGCTTGATGTTTTTCTTATGGCATAAAACATGGACCTTTGTGCGTAACATGCTTTCGATCAATATAGTATCATACTACTACTATTTAGCTGTACCCATTCATTGTCATCCTTAAATAAAATACAGACAATATATACTCAACACATTATCTCACTTTATAGTAGTGTGTGTGTATATAGATGAAATAATTATATATATATATATATATATATATATATATATATATATATATATATATATATATATATATGAATATGTATGTTTGAAGTTAATTGGGTCCGGGTGTGAATCATTCGACTTAAGATTAAGTTATATAAGCGACACAACTTACTGTTAGTAAACATGAAAACTATGGCTGTGGAGATTACATATTTATAAATAAAACTAATATTATTAAAGATTTGTTCAAGTCGAGCACTTTGAGAAAGATATAAACAGTGCCAATTAAACACTATTTTTAAAAACTCTCTTTTTGCGGATCGAACACCTTTTCAGACGTACTATGTTCGTAAATAACATATAAGGCTCATGTTAAATATATTTAATGTGACTAACGGCTGCCGACTGCTTAATAATGTTTGATTGGAATTATTCAGGGGCAAGGTTTTAATTATTCGACCGACGTTACATATGTATACGCAACACTGATGACTCTTAATAAAATTGAAACATATGTCCGTGGATAATACATATTTGTTATAATTAAAAATCATCACATGTTTCCGTTATGAGATACATTAATTCTCGAGTGTACAAATATAGTTCCCGTTTAACTTGCAAATGTTGAGTTAGTAAAATAGTGTAGAGCCTTAATATTCATCTCACAAATTGACACCTTAATTATGTTCTAGTTTACATTCATTGTGGTCCTTTTTTAGTCTACCAAGATTACAGGAGAATACTACTTGTCTTATGGGGGTAGCCAGCTCAGTGTTGTTACGTGAGGTAACATCACATAAACGTGCATTTTTCTTTGTATTAGCCAGTGTGTAGCCATGTCGAATAGATCTTGTTTTGGATTCGGATTATATGTGGTATTATATATTTGATTAGAATTTACTTGTGGGGCGTTGTATCGTCATGTCCGTTTGTCTTGACAAACCACTATAAAGAAAGACCGAATACATGTAAGGATGGTGTGTGTAAAGTATTAGCGAACAACATTCATCTTTTTACCAGATAAAATTGCAGTAATTGGCAAATATATTATGAACTAGTTAGCGTTTGTGTTGTTTTTTCCACTCCCTTCTGTCAACTACGCTGACTTCTTGTTAATTAAGATAGCGATCCGGTTTCACTGATAATGACATCCATCGTAGACTGTATTGAATAATTAGAAAACCACTTGAGAATGAATGAAATCTTATCACAGCCCATTCTGTGCTACGGTGCTCAGACTCTTTTCAAAACTAATCCATTCTGAAATTCTAATGAATAGATGGATTATGCTTGAAGTAATATTGCCACAGAATAAAACAAATGGATTCCTACTTAACATCGCCTTGTTTAGAAATGGAAGAATTTCGCATAATTACAATCATTGATTTTCCCAAGTGCCAATGCCGCTACGGATGCTTAGTAACAATGACACTATTAGGGGGTAGTTATTATAACCCAACATGATAACAATTATCAATTTTCATCTAAACAATTCTAAAACCAATCTGGATTTGATCAGACCCTACTTTATATTTAACTATACTTTACATTGATGGTAAAATAGTTTAGACAGTAGGTAATTTATTTTCTGTTAGTATTTGTAATCAAACGGAAAATTAGTTATCTACATTTGAAAAACTGTTGACGTTGGTTAGCGATTAATCGTTAATTTCCTGAAAGAGAAATAACTTTTCTCAAGATTGAAGTGACTTTTTGAAACTCTATAAGATAGTGCACAGTGGATATATTAAAGATGGCCAATCAGATAAAAGATCGGAAGTAATTCCTCGCTTAACCTACATAGAACACTGTTCGAACTTCTTATATTGAACAATTTATTCGAACGTATAATTATGATAGGAGTATTATGATTCTTAGGTAAAATACCCCAAGTAAAATTATAAATGATTTAATAATTATGTTCGTATATATTCGTTTTAAGGTTTTAGTTCGTTCACAAAGTAAATTAAATATTTTATTTGCTGAATAAGTTATGCGGACACTGATTTCAAGTTCAAAATGTTGCCTATGAAACAAGTGTAGACCAGATATCAACACCATAACTCTAGTAGAATATATCCTTTTAAAGGAAAAATAATTGAGAAAAATCATATCCACGCTACTAGCATACACATGCATTGTGTATATGATTCACTACACAATTTATATCCAAAGTGTGTGTAATAGAAGATTAAATAAAATATGTTTATTTCGTAAATTTTTATCGTGGAAATAGGCCAATGAAGGTACGCACGTTACTAAACATATTCATATTTATGTATATAGTTTGAACATGTTGTTAAAATAAAGTGAATTATTGCGAAATGAGCTGAACTCATCCAAGTTATGGTACATGTACACTGATTAATGAGCAAAACTATATGTTGCTTAGTAGTGGTAATAGCTGATATCTTGACTACGTATTGCATTGATGAAATATTTGCGAGCTGAGCATATTTCAAATGCACTTACTTTCGTGACTTAACTTAAACTTTAGTCTTTTAAAAACAGCCTCAGGTAAATTGACTAGCTGTTGACTCGGTAAAGTGTCTTAATCATCTTGATCCACAGTTATAAGCGAGTCTTGAACCGCCATACTAAAAACGAGAAACAAATTCATAGATCATTTTTAAAAATCTCTATTAATTATCTATGAAAAATTTCGGAGATAAAGAAAATAATACTAAAATAATAAATCAATGAAGAGGTAAAAGACAATAACGGTGTGTATATTCAAATTAAAATGAACTTCAATTAATTTAATGATTGTGAATGTATATATCTTTAGAGATTCAAAAGATGGCAAAGGTTATTTTTCGAGACCATCCGTGGTATATAATCTTAAGCAGTAATAAGCGGCCTGTATTGAACTCGAACTAAAGAGTATCGGCGTATCTATTGGACAACTTTATTTGACACGTTAAACGTCTGAAGCACCTACATCTATTACAAAATAGCATAGTACGTTTCACTTAATTCATTTGACATGACTGGTTTTGTATTTTTGTCAAACTTTGATAAGAGTTGAGGCGTTCGATGCATATTAAGCCGCAGCCTTCAACGTATGTGTCCAGTGTATATATCGTATTTATTAAATACAGAAAAATTACGTGTTATTCTTCCTATATATTTGCTTCATCACAAAACACAATTATACACTTTGACAAAAAGTCGATTTTTTATGAGTTGAAAATGCAGCTCCTCAGAAAAAAAAGAACTCTTGACATATTCATCTACAACTGACTGATGAAAGATACTACATTTTTCTAACCCACATCTTAATTCAGAATTTCGAATACAAAGTGTTCTACCCATAACTAATTGGTGGTATTATTGCTTACAATTATTGTTACATATTATAACGAGTAAAAGAAAACACAATTAAGCTGAATATTTAGTAAGCATGACTATACACTACTTAGATATAAAACAATATTTACCATAAATGTTCGTATTTTACCTAATATAATAGAAAATGGAATCCCGGGTATAGCGAACGTTACCCACATATATATATA
>OY744517.1:14077285-14099785 GCA_963556195.1 Sepiola atlantica | reverse complement strand
ATATATATATATATATATATATATATATAGTAAGCAATGAAAATATATATGTCAATCAAGCTACACAGAGTCTCCCGTGTTTCATCCCCGGGGGGAATCGTCAGGCTAAATGCATGGAGTTATTTTTGTCAGGTGTTTTTATATACATGGCTTGCTAGTTAACCAATCAGATTCTTTGTTGTTCCCTCAGCCAATCGTTGGGCTTCCCGCGAACAAAAGATGTGTTGGTGACGCTCCTATGTCGATCCTATTGTTTGTTAACAATGGAGTTTCCTATATGCTGTTTTGTTTGTTTTGTCAATACAGTAGGCGAATTTATTTTAACATGTGGGTTCTTGTATTTCTATTTTAGGTTTTAAATTTTGACTTGTTCAGTTTTTTATTTATTTATTTATTTATTTATTTTATTTTTATTTATTTTTATTTATTATATATCATCCTAAGGTAAATTTCTTTCTGTGTAAACAGCTGTTTGTTATTTCGCTTCTAGAGTTTAATAGGTTTCGAGGAATATTAAAATTTAGGATTTCATATTTTTCATTCAGGCATAATCTACACGGGTCGTCTAAGTTTCTACATGTACTGGTCTGTCTTACTATTTTCCATTTAATTATTGGTGAGTGTCCATTTTCTTTGAGCTCCCACTAATGGTTAGCTAGTGCTGTTTTAGTTCGACGTTCTTTGTTTTTAAATGTAATTTGGTTGTCATAGTATCTGGTCTTAAAGTCTAGGGATATCATACCCACGTAGTATTTCTTGTTAATTGGTCTTTCGTTGGCAAATATCGTTGCTTGGTATACCACACTTTTAGTTAGGCATTTATTTTGTAGTGGACAAAGTTTACGATTCATGCAGTTACATCTTTTCTCTTCATTGCTAACTTTTTCGTTTCTATTCGGGTGGTTATTATTAGTGTTTTGTTTATTTCTATTAGTATTGTTTATATTTTTTTCTTCGTAGTGTTATTTTGTGTATATTTTCAACTTTGTTTATTTTTTTTCTCTGTTGTTGTCCTTTAGTATTTTGTTGTTGTGTGCCTTAATTATAATTTCTAGGTTTTCACAGCAGCTGTAGGATAGTTTTAGATTATTTTTATTGAATATGTTATGTAGAGGGTTGGTTACGGGGAAGTGTTTTTCAATCAGAGTTAGGAATTGTTTGCCTAGTTTAGTTTTTAGCATCTGGTTATAGGGATGGGTATAGAAGATTATATTTCTTTTTCTTTTGTTTTTATTTTTAATTTTGTTGTAATTATTGGTGTCCGGTTTTTTTATATTTAATTTCAGTATTATGGTAACCACTATTTTTTAGAGCTGTATTGTAAAAGTTTGATTATTTTTTTAAAAACGCTTTCGTTGCTTGAATTGTTGATAAGCCTACTTTGGATCGAATTCGGGATATGTTTTATGATTGATGGGGGGTGATTAGACTTTGGGTGTACGTATATTAATCATAAATCATCAATCATAAAACATATCCCGAATTCGATCAAACTGGGGTGCCATAAGTGTTTCGTTGCGTAGCGACTGATTTGTTCACATTAATGTTTTAATATTTGAATGTTAGTACAGTCAGGCGAACAAAGAAGGAGTTCCGACGGCCAACAGTAAAAAAAAAGCTATTGAAGAAGAAAGCGTTCAGTTATATGGGACTATCTACACTGAGGGAATGAGAGTTTGCTTATTATCGAGTAGGGAGTATTTGCGTCGAGGGAGCACTATTTTAGCAAGTTCGTCGTAGTATATTCCATGGACGTTCTTGTAAAACAAGCGGAGAGATGCAATATGACATCGATCGGACAGCGGTTGCATATTCGTACCTAATCTGAGACATATTAGATTATACGCGCCTTTTAGTGTTGCTAAGTAAACCATGCTTTCACAAGATAAGATTGTCGACATAGGCATATACAATATGAATCAGTCAGCGATCAGATTTATTTTTAAATCACTATTGTAAACTTTAATAACTTCTTGTTTACTTATACAGTGATCTAGTTGTTCATTTATTTAGTTAGTGGGTTTGTTGTTAGCAGCTATGTGATCTATCTTACACTATAATTACAAGTTCTAAAACCACGTGAGCATAACATAAATGTTGTCCCCTCTCATTATGTGTCACGTTGTTCAGAATCTTTTAAATACGTATCTATTTTTAAATACTAATTAATAATTTTATTATTGCTAGGGTACTATGGAAACACAATAAAATAAATGCATTCTTTCTTGAAATTGTCTTGTTTTGAAACAAAATATACACGTATACTCTAAGTTATAAATATTCTAAAGTATCAATACCGGTACAGAATTTCAGTAACAGTAGGACATATTAGGGAGCTATCCTAACCATCGAAATAATACAAATGTTCAATCTTCATCTTAATAATCAAGAAACAACATTCATATTGAGTTAGCATCTATATACAAGCTCTTGCATATGTTTCTGATTAGTTAAACAGTGATTACTTTATTATCTGTGATAATTATTTATCGAACAGAAAATTAGTATTCTTAATTTGTTATACTGTTCATGTTAGTAGTAAATGTTAAGTTTCCTTAAAAAAGAAGCAACTACTCTCTAGACCACTATGAGATAATTAACAGCGAATAAGTAAAAATCTGCTTCGTATTGGCCATCAGAATGAAAAACATGGAGTTTATTCCTCCTTAAAACTACATATAAACTGTCCCTGAACCTGTGATACTGTACATTGATTTCTGCGTAAGCGTAATTATGATCGCAGGATGATGGTGTTCAATTTTAATACGTAGAAACATTCCATCACTAAATCAATAATGGTTTTAAAAATACCGTTCGTATATATCTGTTCTGCGGTTTTAGTTTGTTGATCCAGAAAAGTATACTTACAGTGTGTTGCTGTCATTTGTTTTTCGTGCAAAAATAAACTTTATGAAACCAATTTCTGTACATTAAAGTTTTAATGTGCTTTCAGCGTGTAGTCATTGACAAATTGAGGAAATGGCGTGATAACATATGACAATTAATACTATTTACTAAACTAATTGAACAATTGTAGCTACTTAGGTTACGAATCGAAATCAAACTATTATTGAACAAAATTGTTTTCGTTTTACTGCCCTTTAACTATGTTTACACTTTGGCAAGACATGTTGACCTCTCATTGAAGTGAATGTAATTCAGATAAGAAATCAAACACGATGTATCACTGACTATCCAGTCGTGAAGATAACAATTTTCAAAAAGTACTTTTTACTGAACTCTTGAATTATCTGAATTATACATCTGGGATACTTTAGTGGCGACAACTTGTACATATTCTATGGCTGTTTTCACCGAGGAGGAAATTATATTCTAAAACTTGTTCATGTTGAGTAGTGAAAAATGGATTCTAGAATGGTATGCAAATCGCTATTTGAACATGAGAAGTATATGATCAGAACACATAATAAATTATGATCATTGCGTTAACCATGGCATTGACGAAATACTTGAGTAAGATATAGACAATGAGAATTTTATCAGTTAAGTTCTTCTTTTCATCATCGATGATCGCAGTGTAAAAATTAAAACATGAGTAGGCTAGTGCGTGAAAAGGAATTCATTTATGCAATAACATAAGAGGCGTAACATTTGGTTATTGATCAGCTGGATGAAACGAATTTACTGGTCACTATTCCTTGTAGGGCACCTCTCTAATTGGGGCATGTGTCCGTATATTATTCCCATTTCTGAAGTAAACACTGCAGTTTTATTGGAATAAACATCGACCAGTTCCGCCTTGTCACGCAAATACATCAATATCTGATAGGATAATATGGTAATATTGTATTTCCATACCCATGAGGTGCTATGTTTGAATAATAAATGTACACATACACCAATTTAGTCAAATATACGCTTAACGATTTGCAGACTTAAGCGATCAAATACTCACATGTGGATTAAGAATGCAATATTTTAGAAGCATCAATGGACGCAACGACATTCTACGGACGAGACGTAGGTAATAGTGATAAATGTTTTCTTACTTTGATACAATTTTCGGATGTAACATATTTTCATATTTGGATGATTTCCAAAATATATACTGATATTTCAAACTTCAGTTGGTATATGGAAAGTGAGACATTAATAAATCGTATGAGATACTCACTGATTAAATTGTCAAATAGATTATTGATTTTGATGTCACACGTATGTCAGTAATAAAGTGGCAGATATACGCAGATACATGATATAGTAACTACAGGAGAAAATATTGTTTGATAATAAGTAACTAGCGACATCAGTCGCAATAATTAGAATAAGTAGTAAAAAGCATTGCGCATAGTGCTTTCATGATCAGTGTATTACAAAATAAAAGTGTTATTAATAAGTATACAATACTAATTTATCTACAGTAAATACATTTGTCGTATCATTCTACTTCGTTGTTATAAAAGACACATATAGAGATGCGGCTAAATTATGATTGCACTCCAGTAGAAACTCGTACATATATATCATGATTTAAGTATTCACTTTGATGAACAATCTATGAGGACAATAATTTAAAGTTCAAAATTATATCTATGAAACAAGTGTAGTCGCAGATATGTACACCTTAAATCCAGTGGCATTTATACTTTTTAAAGATAAATAATTTACATGAACACTCTTCACGAGACTAAAAGAAGCATGCAATAAGCAATTGCTTGTTAAGTCGATGAAGCCACCATACAACGATTTTTAGGTATTCACGGATGTGTGGCAGATGATTGAGTGTAGCTGACACACTTCTAACCTTCCGGGCGTCACACTATATCAGCACCACTCACAAGTTGACAAAATCTCAATATAGTCCTGTAAATTAGGTCTGAGTCTATAAAAAAAAACGTAGGGCGCACTGACATTGCTTTCTCCTTAAAGACACCCTAAAATCATGACAGGTTGAGTCAACCTTATCGTCATGACGCGTGGAATATAAGCTAGACACCTGCAACAAGTCTTGAATAGTTAAAAAAACATCGTCGAGTTGACTGTGTTTTATGATGTGGAGTTTTCTGGCTTTTATAGTGTTGTTCTTTTGGGAATTTGAGCTGAGTTATTAACCATTGTAACTCTTGTATGTAGCAAAGCACAGGCCCATGTAAAGAGCATTATTTGCAACTTCGACGCACACATTCCTCTTCAAGGTCCGCATTGTCTTGCCTAGATATTACTGCAACGTTTTTCAGCATCGCGACACATTCTCTTGTGCAGAGAGTCAAATGTCAGAAGGTCTGCTATGATGCTCACTACTTGCCACTGTTTCCACATCTCCATCGCAGTTTTATAGCAAACATCATCCGACCTTCACGTTATTCACGCAGCATTGAGCTGCAGCTTAGCTTTCCAATTTTAAACTTATCAAGAACGAATGTATTATTTATCAGGAGCTCATCTTCATGATGCGGGTATTTCTTTTTAAATATTCCGGTGATTTTACGTCCTTACAGATCGCAAGCTTTCAATCATACTACTAGAACACAACGCTAATATTCGTCAAACACTACAGCCATTGAATTCTGCAAATATATTTTAAATAAGAGCAATATGAAAAGAAAAAAATAATTTGTTATCGAATAACCTGCTTATATATGGTGGTATAGGTAAAATAACATAAAAAAAGTTTGATGTAAATAAATGAATGATATATCGGATGTAAAAACAAAAAACAAAATAGACTTTGACAACATCGTCCAGTTAACACGTGGTGTGATTTCATGCATAGTGAAGTAGAACATTGAACAAAAAGACGCATTATGACAAATTGTGTTCCGTGCGGAATAATATATATCCTTATTAAACCAACATATGTGTTGTACTTAATAAATCGGATTATTCTACAAAATTATAAACTAGTTTATATGCCTATACACATCTTTTAAAAGTTTAAAAAAGCTATGAATTAAGTCATTAACTAATAATCTTATTACAGCCAACAATGATGTAAATTATAGCCATGAAATATAACAAAAATAATTTTGGATTACACACCCGGTTACTTTATGGTAACGTTTATGTAAAACTCTATCACTCGTTTCATAATTACGCATATTACAACCGCTACTGATTAATTAACTACACCACTCACCGAACTTACATAGCAAATATAGTGTAAAGTCTATCCAAGTACTTATATATTCCAAAACTACAAAAGTAAATTAAATATGTACTGTTATAAGTGTATTTACTAATGCATCAGTGCATGAAACAATCAACATGATAACTAATAACATATACTATAATTCATCCCGCCCTCGTCTCAAAATCAATCATAGATTTATGAAAAAGCTGTTATTATTATTCTGCACAGCCGGAGTCTCCTTTCTAGCACCATTAGTAAACATTTAAACACACATTAATGCAGTCCAGTATGTGGGTGAACATTTAGAAAGTTGTAAATGTCTAATCCCGAAAACAAAATATTTCAAGATTCGCCGTTGAAAGATTATATAAAATGGAATTAATTGTCAATTAGGACGGTTCATCAAGTGTATTAAAATTACTATGTTGTAAATTACTATGTTGTAGTCGGTTAGTAAGCAGGCTCGTTATAACTTGTTCCAGACGGTAGATGTTCTATTATAAAAGCTTTGTTTATGGAAGTTTCGTTTTTTTTTGGTAAGGAAAGAGAAAAAAGAAGGTTTCATATTTGGGATGCAGCCAGCCTAGTGCTTGCTGTGAATGATTTAAAAGAGAGACCCAGTGTTAGAGCTTAATCGAACACCTACAATAAATATACAATGAAGAAGAGAGAACTTCAATATCTTTTCTATGCGAAAGAGACCGAAGCGACAAGATGAGATCATCTCCCTTATTTGGTTAGGGAGTCAATTTTGTACTCTGTCAAAACAAAAAAGGGAGCTCCGAGCGGCACCTTCCTATATATGAAAACACTACTCTATCTTAGAGTCTATTTTACTCTCATAGCGGTAGATAATTGCGTCGAAGTAGTAGTACTTTCTAGAGCGGCAAAATAATCTACCAATTTCTGTAGAAACCTTATGGCTGATCTGATCTAAGCATTCCAATTCACGTCTCGGGAAGTGGCCAGTTCTAGAAGTTTAACTAAGTAGTAAGCTGTGTAAACTGTGTAAAATTGAAGATGACTGGGTCTGTAGTGGAACGCGAGAAAATTGGTTTAGAAGGCATTCACATAAACAAGTCGCTTTTTACGCATTGTACCTTTCTCCAGGTTGGAAGAGAGAGAAAAAAAGTAATAGAGAGAGAGAGAGAAAAAGATAGAGAAAGAGAGAAAGAGAAAGAAATAGAGTCATAGAGATAATAGTCATCAATGATCTTCCAAGTGTGTCGCTAAATAGTTATGTCCTCTGCATAGGTTTCTATGAATTATATCAGAATATCATTTTGAAGATCGTTTATGAATATCAAGAAAATGTTTTGTCCTAGAATGGATCCTTGAGGTACACCGTCATTGATGCTATGTAGTTTTGACTTTTGTCTGTCAACAATTACATGTATAGACATATACGAGAGCAATGATGCCATCGTTGATTATAAATTTCCAGATATTCTGTATCTTACAAGAGTGTGATGTAGACTTCAGGGTCAGACCCTATCGAAATATATTGGTGTACCAAGAGCTGTCACATTAGAAATGACGCACACTCGATATATTAACTGACTCTGTGCGATATTACAGTCAGCGTGGCAGCTGTATATTTTGCAGGACGGACTCTGTATTACTTGTTGCTAAGAATATTGTTTTTGTTCAGGTGGTTTAAAACAAATGTATGTATTACACATTAAAGCAACTGATTGGCCTGTAGTGAAGAGAACCTCTTTCCAGTATTTTTTTTCAAATACTGTGACCACAAACGCATTATCCCTTGGTGAAAGAAAGTATTCTCCTTTAAACAGCAGATATATTTCGGGTTACAGTTTATTGATTACTATAATTCTAATGTTGTTGAGATTAAGTGTATTGCTTGCATCGAGGTGCTGTATCGGTTTGGCGACATCAAAGGCAGTTAATCTGATAACTTAGTGTGTTGTTAACCATGAGGGGGATATAGTTGTAAGTGGCCTTGGTCGCAAGAGATATAATTTGCCGCATAGTCTTTTGCGAACATTTAGACCTTATAAAGTGCTGACATTGTTCCCATGTGTCATGTCTGATTATCACCAGTTAAATCAATCTAATCCATAAGGAAACATCACTAATAATATTGACTAATCACGCATTCGTTCATGAGATGATGATACTACTTTGCTAGATAACGTTTATTAGTTGTTTATGTATTGTATCTAGTATTTACATCAGTTTATTATTCATTGCGTAGAAGCAACCATTATAACCACATAGTTGAGAGTAAGAGCACTGTCAAGTAAACATTAATTGCCAGTCTTAAATAAACATGAGAACAACGAGCAGAAGTCGATATGAATGAAACGGGAAAAAGTTTAAATGAATTAATTACACTAGACGACAAACAGAGCACTGCTAATAAACTAGATAGGCGGAGAGCAGGTGTCCTGCTAGCAAAATCCATTTGCTATAGTTGAGTTTCTCTTAATTACAACAATAAACGTATTCAGTTGTTCGTCTGTTTCTTATGGTGCCTCTTACATTTACAGACTAAATTGTAAAGAACACACATCTTGAAAAATAAGGTAACAGTTTAGAGACTGTTAATATGATTGCGTCTTAAGTGAAGTCATCAAAAGAGAACAATTATCAATTTAAGAGGTAATTGTAAATCCAATATTGCATGTTGACTATCTGATCACGCATTGTTTTTCCTTGAAAAAACCGTTACAAAGATTATAAATGTGTCCAATCAAGAAAATCAATCACTTTGAGACCATTCATTTTAACATAAAATTAATATTTCTGAATCTGAAAATTTCGTTTTGATACTGGCTAGATTCCGATTTCCTATTAGATTCTTCTGATCCAATAATGTTCTCTAATGAGGCATTACATTATGATTGCCCTTATACATTAGAAAGTGATGCTCTGCATTCGAATGGCTTTTCTCTATGTCGGTATCTACTCCAATAATTATGTTCTGATTAACTAAAATGCGCTACTGTATTTATTGCGATAGATGAGATTGACATCTCTAATTTACAAAAGTCTGTTAAAAAGGGAGATCATTCAAACTGTGTTTTTCTTGTAACTATTACCATGATAAAAATCAAGAAAATACGTAAGCCAATAAATAAAAAAACAAAATACTTATGCAGTTAACTGACCAGACTGAGATAATAGCGTAATTATGAAAAAACATTATTAACATCGAGAGGTGAGAAGGTGATAAAACATTATTTTTTATTACATTTCTTGGTGAAAGTACAGACAAGTTAACCAATACCCTATCCTTCGCATATTAAGAATGACTTTCTAAATTATAAGGATATTTAAGTCATGTATTTCAACTGCATAAGTACCCTTTTTGTAATTCAGTTTCTTACTAATTGTCTGGATTTTTCTTATGGTTTATAATTACAACGAGAAATAGTTTGAATTATTTCTTTTTTCAACCGACTATTTTAAAATGAAAGTGAAAATGTCATCTAAATAAATTATAACAACACTCATTATGTTCAGTCCTTTACAAGTTACTTTCCACATTATACGTGATTTCTGTTTGGTTATTTCATATTTTTAAACTTTGGACGTGGTTATAACTAATTGACAAACCTGAAGAACCAACGCTATTCCTGTTAGGTGATTGCCAGTTTCTCAACTGCACGAACTCCAGACAAAATGTTTTATCAATTAATACACTCTATTGTATTGTATACACACGTGCGTGATCGGCTTTATTAATACTGTAGCATTTAGGGAATATTTTATTCCGGGTTCAAATCCAATCGAATAGATCCTGGTCATTTATGTAATAATACCGATAGAAACGTGTATAGGTATATTAGGACCTAGTGTTCGATTATTTGTATATAATAAAAAGTGAAAATAGGTTAATGGCGTTATACATAGACACACGGAAAATGTATACCATTGACATTTTAAAGAACAGTTGCAATTAATATTATTTTGGTAATGAGTCATTATCAAAGTGAAAACTTATAGCGAGCCTGAAATGTTGGTTTATTGCGAACATTCAGAGGTGTTTATTCAATAACTATTGTCGTAAGGTTTTGAATGGGTTGATTCCACGTATGCTCTCGCCATTTAAGCGGTAGTAATGAACAGAAAAGTGAGATTAAAAAAATGCAAACTTAACTGCACTCAGAACAGCAGGTTATTTCTAATAATAAGTAACCATATAACACATTAATCTCTATAAGGATAAACGTGAATGAGTTAGATACATTTGCAGTTGAATTATGATCAATATTATGATTAAATGATCAGTGGAATTACTATAGTTTGATGACTTCTTATGACAGTTCATGACTATTCTTTATTCATATTAGTTTTAAACATGATCATGGTAGAATGTTCTGTATTCTTCTTTACTTTGGTCTTTGACATTTTGCACTTATAGAGGGTCAAACGGCGTCTAAGTATTATGGACCCAAGCATGCATGCGTTCTTCAACAAGTTTAAACGGACACATACAAAAACGTTGTTCATTCGTTAATGTGATACATTTATAAAAGCGCGTGATGTGTACATACGACACATGTCGTCTTCCAAAGTTCGAAACATGTATTTTGGATGAATTTATAAACGCTGCTCAATATTCTCAATATAAAGTTATTCAATTCAAGCAAAACGTATATGGTCGGGTTGGTGGAAACATAAATTCAAAATGAACATTTTATTAACCTATTTAAGTAACACTATTGACACAGACCAGCAGAGAGCCATGCACATTGTCTACCACTGCCACTTACAAAGGGTTAGTTTTTACTGCTGCCTATTTCAAAATGTTCAATCTCTACAAATAGTTTTGTTTTACCAATAAGCCACCGTTCTCACATGTTGCTTTCTCTATGTAACACATATTTATATATATATATGTCTCAGATAAAGAAAATAATATTTTTAGATTTTCGTTAAAGTTACTTATCTGGTGAAGATAAATGTACGTATATCTAAATAATTATTCGAATTCTGTGTTCAATACACTATATATATATATATATATATATATATATATATATATATATATATACACAAAGGGTGAGGCAAAAGTAGGTGGGCAGTAAAAAACATTTTTTTGTCGAAGCGTAAGAGGCAGACTTCAAAGATGTGTAAATCAAGAAGGAAAATGTGTTTTACTGTCCGTCTACTTTCGTCTCACCCTGTATATATATATATATATATATATATATATATATATATATATATATATATATATATATATATATATATATATATATAACATTAAATTGCGATAAGAGATATAAAATAACTTTTAGTAATGAAACATAAAATGTGATGGTGTTCAAGGCAATATTAATTTTTAAAAAAACGCATGTGAAGTTGAGAATCATATTTATACGAATCTCTTCTTACGATTCTAGGTATTATTCCATCCTTACAATTATGTTAATGCAAATTCAATTGTGTAATGAATCACTGCAATTTTTATGGCATTGATGTGTTGCAATGTAAACACTGATATATAAGGTTGTCACGACGGAGAGAAAAAGTAACATAAATGATTCAATTGAATTTGTAAAAAGATCATGTTTGTTCGATCTAACAAGGAAAACATTAATAAAGATCATCTTTTGACGGTAATCTTCAGATGAAATATTACCAAACTATTTTCATGAAGATCAGAAGAGAATAATCGACTATAACAGCTTTGAAAAACTAAAAGAGATATTAATATTTCACCTGACACAGTGAAATACCAAGTTTATTAAGAAGTTTATATGTGGAGCTTTATCTCTTTTTCTCGGGTTTTAGTTTGAAAAACAGGAAAAGTTAGAACATCAGTGCGAATACTGTAAATACTATACACGTTTTCTCTTTATATATTCAAATATACATCATGAACATTTCTTTATCATTATTTTATGATTAAATAATTTGATTCAATAAATTTGTGCTTTAAAAAATAATTTCTAACAATTTTAAAAACCAAACCAGCAAAAATGTTTAATAAAAAAAACAAAGAAAATATATCATTTTTGACCGACTGCTAATGTAAATCGTTAATGTGCAGAAAGAAGTGTACGTATTTTTGTAATGTTTATTGTTTGCGAAATGTAAACATTTTTTGGTTAGACATTATAGTGAAAAATGTATGTATGTATATATATATATAGAGAGAGAGAGATACATATATGATATGAGTTAGAATATGATGTTATAAAAGGAAAATGTAAAGAAGAAAAGAAGATGTCTTACGTAAGCACTCTTTTCCACAAATAAAAAAGAAGAATATTAAACGTGAAAAAGAAAAACGCAAATGTAAGATTTGTATAACGTTTGGAAGGAATGGGCAAACGTGAAAAAATAACGTGTGTTGTAAGTTTGTAAAAGTAGTGTAATCTTCGTAGAAATTCTGATATTACGTGCTTTATGGAATTTGTATTCATAATTGAATATTGCGAAAATTAACACTGCAGTTCGTTTTTAATCGGTAAGTATGTTGAAAAATGCATTTAATCCTTAAAAGTGTTATGTTTGATATTGTCTAAGTGTTTAAGTAAAAAATGAAATTATAACTCGAGCAAACGAAGACTGATGTAGAAAAGGTCTAAAGTCGAATCGATGAAAAGAGCCGACATTTTGAATCACATAAAACTGTAGACACATGATTGAGAATAAGTCTATACGTTATAGTTATAAATAACGAAAACCGATCTTCTAAGTAATCAGCGACATTTTAGGGAGCGTCTATTCCATTTTAACGTAATGTATTGTATTGTGTTATAAGTTAATACCAGCTGAGTAGAAAATGATAAGAGTTACGTTTTGGAAACTATCCGTGGATCATTAGTTCCTGGGGAGAGTATTAATAGTTACATCTAAGAGGGAAAAGTATTGCTACTACCTCTATGGTGTATAATATTAGGAGAGTATTCGTGTTAGATGGAGAATATAATCACCAATTTACTATAACTCGCCTAAATGAATAAGCGCAACATAGTGCTGCTTAAGTAGTCTATGATGCATGTTGTAATTTTCCAATTTTTGACTAAAGTACAGCGGAAAAAATCGTCTTAATTTTATATAGAAGGTGTCATATTCAACAGAGCTTGTCTTGCTCATCGCTACTATAACTTTTTTGTAACTCATAAATTTCATAGTTACAAGAGCGGCCTTGCGTTCAAGTATGTTCGATCTTGTATTTTTCTTAGTGGGAATCGCTCCAGACAAGGCATGAACCCAGTTGATGTAATGAGGTAAAAAATACGAATTTATTCCTTGTAGCATGCAGCTATTGGTGGAAGGGTTGTTCAATGTATTTCCTACGTCTCTTTACTTAGAAGCGTAGGTCAGTCAGCAGGGGTACCCGTTTCATTTGAGGCAGTCGCCTGAACCCAAATGACTTATCCTTGCTTGGTCGCACGCTTAGCGTGGCCCATCATGGAAGCTCTGGTAAGTTTAATCGTATGATAAGTCATCTGCTTGGGGAAAAATCAATCCAGCCTCACTTCGTTGACACAGCTAGCTTCACTAGAGCGGCCGTACATGAGAACAACACAGTTATCCAGTTTCTGGAGGTCATCATCTAAAACTTATTGCGGACAGTTGCTGAGTTTCTTGAATGATTTGGTAACATTTTCACACACATTCTATGGCTGCCATGCATATTTTCCCTTTGCAACGGAAAGCAAACCAGATCATGTACTGCAGAAACTTTGGAGAACATGATACGGGTGACCTATTGGAGAAACCACCTCATGAACAGGAATCCACCGAGCACTCGCTACGTGTCCAAACGCTATCCACAGCTTTGCTGATTTAATGATGACATAGTTGACGCTGATATAACGGCACCAGTGGCGTCTTCTTTAATGGTAATGCACTTGCTACCTTGCGACGTTACACCCATGGTATGTAGAAACACTCTTGTATCAGCCACAGGACTAGAGCACGGTGTCACGACATCCAGGCACCTGACGTTGTTTCCGATGGCATTATCTCCTCTTGTCACGATTATTGTGCTTGTGTCAGCAGTACGCAATTCCCACTTTCCGACCTTGTGTTACATTCTACGTTGTGGGAAGTAGATCAATACGGCTTTTGTCAGCATTACACATTTAGTCTGCGAGGAAATTACATATTAATGTCTTATTGATATCATCTCACAAGAAAGCTTCTCAAGTTGTAGAGCGACTTGGTTGTTTCTGTTACTCCTTACCTGCTCATTTACCTTCTATCGTTCTGGTTTCAGACTTTAGGCTGAACGTCTTGTATACATCAAATACAATGTCCACCCTTTCGTATTTGAAGACATAGAACTTCACTTTCGAGAAGATATATTCTTTAGCATAGTCGTTCAAATTACTTTGAGCTTCGTGGATATGTGGCATTCATGAGAGCTGAGCCATCAATAATGATGGCATCTCTTACTGGTTCTCTTTCTGGCAGATTGAACATTGCTAGTCAGCTGTGACCTTTGCATTGAAACGTGAGCTTTTTGATCTTCATGCTCAAAATAGTTTTCGAACTGACACTTTCTGCATTGTCAGGAGACTATTAATTTGTAGATCAGCTCGCACTCCTTTTTCATGACCTTATTCCTTTGAACTACTGGCGGCCTTGTCACGTTTAAAGAAGGCAATGCTGTTCTTCTTCATGGGGTAGTAGAATGAGCTTGTGTTTACACTCTCCAGGCTATCAAAAATGACTTGAATTGCTGTTTTCCTCGTTCCTGTTGGGTGTTAAAAGCACCGCTAGCGTTGGATATGCAGTGGTATTTGTGTCTCGAACGAGTATATCTGCGGTCTTTTCTTAGAAAAAAGTTTCCCGTTTCCTTCTGAACCTTTGTAGCGCGCCGACCCTCTTCACCAATGCCATCTGGGACTTGCATTTTTGTTGTAATGTTTAGTTATAGTGAATTCGCCCTTCAGCCAGGGCATAGCACGCAACTAGACGATTCACCTCTGGTCTAGCTTCCATTCATCTACTCAGTGCTCCAGGATACTATGTCAGTCCGACAGCTCCACCGTCACCTTTGATACTATGTTTTGTTCATGAACTTGACTATGCCCAGGGGAAGAAATTCTTGTTTTTACTTATACATGACGAAGTTTCCTTTGTCTTGCTGATTAATAAACATCATATCCTACAAATGATTGGTGAGCCATCAAACATCGTTCCTGTTGTGGTTTGCTAAGTATGTTGGAATTAGCTCAGCCAGTGCCTTTCGATAGAGCTCGAACGAACGAATACAAACGAATATGGTTAGCTCCATATCTGTAGTGTGAGATCTGATCGGACAGTTTTGTCTGCGTGACATTGACATTCAGGAATAGCTCTGCTGTATTTGATGACACAATCCCTGATTAAACAATAGCACTCTTCTATCAGGGTTCTTTAATAATCTTAGTGCTGCCATCTCTATGCGTAGTCCCCCAGACATGATGGTTACCTTGTTCTCACTGTAACCTTTTGGCAACTGCCACTGGATCTTCTTAGCAAGAGACAAGAGTGGATGGTCAGCGGCTATAACTAAGTGTGTGTCCTTAATAATTGACATATATGCACAGTAATTGTGTAAATGGTGAGAACCGGGCAAACATCGGCGTGATGACTCCATAGGGGGTACTAAATAAATACGATATTTATTCATGAAGTATGTGATATGGCGTTAATAAAACGCGTGCTGATGTTGTACGTTTTCGTTTATTTTATTAATAGGCATATAAGTGGTGCTCCTATGTTTTCAAGGGTGTCATAAATAGATTCAACATGTTCTAAAACACACAATTGTATACCTAGATTACAACAATCGGTTCAATAGATACTCATTTATAATAAATGTAATTATAGCGGCCATCTTGAAAAGTAGACCCCATATTGGATGTTGAGATGACTAGTCGACAAATTTGTTCAGTATACCATTATAGTGTCACCATGGTAATATTGGTGTGTGTATAATCATTCGCATGATTATATTGCATATTTGCATTTAGTCGCCCCACTATATGTAATAATAATAATTGAACAAACTATGCTGGTAATCAATTGTATTTTTAATATTTTATTTAATAACTCGCATTTATAACGCAGTGGAACACTTTTAACTCGGGTACGTTTACTGTATCAGAATCGTTAACAAATATCTACAATATTTGCGCTACTACATATCACCTACGATTCGGTGTTATTCCTTAGTTTCGTCACTTAAATTAGTTACTTGTTTATAGTTCTCTATAATGTTTGCCTAGTTTTTGTGTGTTTTGCAATCATTAATTCATGTATTTGTGCATTCTGGAATATGGCTTTCCGTAAGTCAGAGAAATACAAGAAAAATGTTAACGAAAACTGGAGTCAATTTCATAAAATCTATGAAACAATGATACATTTTTACATTTCGCTATTTTTGTCGCCGAGTATTTTTTTTTTTGCTTGTTTATTTTTATTTACATATTTTTTGTCTTAAATCAGTCGGAGTGAACTCCTTCTAGACTGAGTCCACACTTATTTTGTTCTAATCCAGTTGCTCTTCTCTGAGAGCGGTATATTCCTGAAATTGTATATATCGAGAAACAACGTGTGTATACTGGCTTTATATCGGTAGGAGTGTATTCGACAGAACTTCGTTCAGAGACAGTATTAAGAAATGCAAGTCGCCAATAAAAGAGTCGTAATTTTTCGAACATCAAAAGTGTAAATTCCTGTTAAGGCACCGTTATCGTATTATGTTAATCAATAATATTTGACGAACGTATAAGCAACAGAAAGTCAAAATGAAGTCCGATACTCTTTATTTTCGAGTAATGGCGATATCGTTATTTAGATTTACAATTTAGTGTATTATTTTGATAATGTTAAGAAAGAAAAATTAAATAATTTCAGTAATGCGATAACACTTTTGTACATTAAGAAACAACTTAAATGAATCTATTTGCCAGTACCAGCTAACCAGGATTTTCTTATGAATAGGAAAATAAGCTGAAATGAAATAACATTTTCTGGAAACACGTATGCTGGCTTGGATATGTGGTTGATTACACAGCTTAACATATGCATGGTTTTAATTTTGAACCTAGAATTATTGTAGGCAGAGGTAACAATGACTTTACTTGATTAATCCATGAATAATATGGCAGCTCTTGATATTTGCGTTAGATTGTTCCAGATATGGGCGCCTGTTATGTACATCAAATGATCATGCATGATGTTGCATCTTATGATTATGTGTCGCGTAGTTTGTTTAATACTCGGTTGTAACTCGTAAGACGACTAGAAATCTGGATTATCTTTGCTTATTTCGGCAGATGATCGTAAGCCTATTATCTCCAGCATGTCAGAACTCAAGTAAAAAGACGTTTAATGTTGCTATTTTGTACTCATGTATATTAAATGCAGTTATTCATGTACATCGGCGCTATATTGGTGTCCCAGTGGGAGAGTACACACTTGGCGTGCAGACTTCCAGACATTACATTTCTAAGCTGTGATTTATGAAGAAGTATTCAACACTGTAGTGCTCCATATCGAGCACCCACTCTTGAATCTAGGCCAACCATGGCATAATCAGAAAGATATCGTATCGGCCAGGTTCGGTGCCTTATCTCCAACTGATAACACTGTGTGCCCATTACTTGTTCTAGCACGAACTATGGTTCGGTGTTGCATATATTTTGTCCATGTGATCTTATGTTAACGATTTTATAGTTTCTCTAATAGACATCAGATTTCTCGTTCGTAACAGCAAGTGCCACCCCTTTTCAGTCACAACCAACGCGTGAGCTTTTATTTAATGAAAATTTGTTTTCAGTTTTACACATAATTTTCTTCACACCTTTTATTTTAATATAAGTCAGGCGTAGAGGTACAAGCACTGGGACGCCTCTAAAGACGCCTAGTACATGGCCGTGTTTCTTGACTGGGGCAATGAACATCGCCTCTCTTTCTCTCTATCTGGGCAACCTGGGGAAAGTAACTAGTGTGGTTCGCTTTTGTTCCGACAGGTTCAGGGTGCGGGTAAGACAGCTTGTATGGCTGCTGTTTGCGACTGGTAGTTATGAGCCCTATCTCTAAGGTAGCGCTAAGAACTGCTGCTCCGTAAACAGTTGAATAATATCGAAGGTAACTGTACGTGCCATGTCGCGCATGGAAAGGTACCCTACAGTTATCCCACGTGGCCTTTTCCTGAGGCCACCATCAACATGGACTAAGTCACAACTAATGGACTGGTTGTGTGAGCTTATTGGCGCCAAAGGAGCACCCACTTTGCCCTCCCCACTCTATCTCAAAACAAACATGAATATAAAAAATAAAAAATAAAACCAGGCACCCAAGAAAAACATATTTGCCTCCGTTCTTGGAGCTCGTATTCACCAATATGCGGGAAGTTAGAACCAACATTAACGACGTAGAAACTTTTTCCTCCAAAACTTCCCTGCTATCATAGCACTAAGTGAAACAGACCTTCAATCCTCAATCTCCTCTCACAACGTTGACATGACTGATTATCTTCCACTCTACCGTAAGGATATTGCCAAACATATGCATGAGCTAAGAGTTTATGTTGGGACACCCTCCCCTTGACTAGAAAACATAGGTAAAATCAGATGAGCAAGCTTACATGTGATTTAGGTTGACCTTACATCACAAAGTTAGTTACTTATATTTTTTATATCGTTCTCCTTCGACCCAGGATCTTACACTGATTGACTCTTTCCCTGAAAGCTTAGATAGAGAACTTTATCTCGACTAGAAAGCCCAAATACATGTATTTGGGGATGTTGATTGACAGCACCGTGTCTGGTATGGGTTCTCTAGCGTTACTCGTGTAGCTAGAAACTCTACTTTTAATTTCTCCTCAGCTCACGACTTCTCACAAGCTGTAACTTTTCCGACCCGCCTTCCTGATCGCGATGACCAGCAAGTAAATTCTTCAGCAAACCTCACTCCTTTCACTGGCTCAGCTCAAAATGTGCAGCTGCTATTGGTAAGAGGCAGAAGGCATTCGGAAAATCCGGCCGCCATAAGTTAACTGCGAACAGACAAACATTTGTAGAGACAATACCTGATTACAAAGTAGTGATAGATTAAGTAAATATAAGGTATACAGATATAACCAAAACACGCATTCAGTCACAGAAACTATGCACTCGTGATTTCTGGAAAATATACAATAGTGTGATGAACAACGGACAATCGACCGCTATTACAACGATATTGTTTATACATCAACTGATAAGGCGGAACTACTTGCCTAGTGTTTCCCCTAAAACTCAACTTAAACTAAGCAAACCACTCTCCCTAAAGTATTATTGTGGACTGTAGCCACACTTGAGAAACTGGTTATCACTTCAACTCAAGTCAAATACATCATAAACAACGGTAACACCTTCAAACCCCATAGGCCTGCTGTTATACGAGTAATAGTAATAAAAACATGTTTTGCTGAGCTGGGCCCTGCTCTCTTCAAACTACACATCCTGTATTGAATCTTTTTCCCCTAATAGTGGGAAAATTGCCTCTGTCGTTCCAGTCTTCAAGTATTCTGGAGATAGAACTGATAGTCTAAACTACCGCCCAATCAGTCTACACCCGATATTTGCTAAAATCCTTGTATAAATAATCAATTTAGCAATTGTTAGGCACCTAGTTAATGCTAAACTTCTTGCTGATCATCAATACGGATTCAGACAAGCACGGTCTACTGCAGATATCCTAACTCTCATCTCTGAACGCAAATAGCATATACTGGACAAGGCAGGTTAAGCTAGGGCGGTAGCGCACGATATATCGAAGGCCATTGACAAGGTCTGGCATGAAGGGCTTCTTCTAAAACTGCACTTATATAGTATTACTGGACCAATATTAAATATAATTAAATACTTCCTAACAAAACAAAAGATCCAGACAATCCTCGATGCTCGTTATCTAAGCAACATGGCATGAATGCTGATGTACAACAGGGATAGAACATACTTTCTAAAGTCATTAATATTCATTGCCGAGCTTTATTCTGAGACAAAAATTAATAGTATCTACGTATAATTTCAGTCATTGCGAAACCATTCGCGAAAGAATATAAAACTGTGACTATAAAAATATGTAGAGTGTGTTTAGATATTTAAAAAGAGAAGCGTGTATTATATATATATCCACATGTGTTAATCGTATGCTTACTTGAATTTGCGGTTCTAATAAACTGCCATAGGAAATAATTCAGATTTTGTTTTCCGTATTTAAAACACTTAATTCTATAAGTTTTAATTAGCAATGAAAGTTATTGCTTTCCGGGCAAATGATGAAAACAAATGATGGTTTTCGGCTACCCGTTGGCACATGCTTATAAATTATTTCCACTTCTGTATTCCATGCCAGTGCTGTATTATGAAGTAGTTTTAGTATTTCTTTCCTGGAGCATTTTCGAATAGACAATAGATGAACATTCTAATACACATACACGCAAATATACAAATATATTAAAGCACACACACACGCATATATATATATATATATATATATATATATATATATATATATATATATATATATATATATATATATATATACACACAAACAAACATACACGTATATATGTATACATACACAAACACACATATACGTATATACGTATATACGTATATATACACACATATATATATATATATATATATATATATATATATATATATATATATACTATCGCAAGCATAGTAGGAAGACGAATGTTATTGTTCAAGATTAAAAATTGATCAAGAAAAAACGTCATCCGACCGATATCGCCCGCTCTTAACAAACACTGTATCGAAGGATTTAATAAAACGAAGAGTTTAAATAGGGGTGAATAGAGAAAGTACAGAATATAAAATAACGTTATGGTATACGTACAATTGAGGATACATGTTAAAGTCTAAACATTCAAAGTCTAGCATAAACCACGTACAAAAATGACTACATACATTTTGCTGACACTATAATAAATAAATCAACACAAATCTGATCATCGGTATATTTCTACGCGCATTTAGAATTAGTAGTCCATATTGCAAATTAACTTTAAAAAATGCAATACATCTTATATTTAATATTAAACTCAAAGAAAAAAACACCTATTTTACTAGACACAATAAGCATGAATCTCATGCGGCGAACACTTCTCTTATACACACATATCTTCTTTTACCTTACTCGCGCCAGTAATACCATAATGTACGATGCGCGACATAAACAAACAATTCTTATACTCAAAACTACTTCACAAACTAGGAAACCCATATTAAAAACAAAGTATTTTCTGAAAATCTTTCTATCTGATGATGGTACATATATATATATATATATATATATATATATATATATATATATATATATATATATATATATATATATATATAAATAAATATATATATATATATATTCAGCATGTATTCATTTAAGTATATACTTATCGTTAATTCTATTATCACTGTATATCATTGTATATATATATATATATATATATATATATATATATATATATATATATATATATGTGTGTGTCTGTGTGTGTGTGGGGTGTGTGTGTGTGTATAGGTCAACTTAACTAGCAACTAAACAGAAGCCTTGGTGATCATAAAAGAGATATACAAATTAACAATTCCGTGAAGGCACTATTCTCTCATTAATTTTATAAAAAGAATATCTAAAAATAACAAAAACATTATTTTCACGTTGTAATCGATTCGCATTATTTCCTTTAATAAATAATGTTGTACAAGTCGTGCAATAGAAACAAGAAGCTTATGAATTTAAATAGCTGTAAGGTTTCCGTTTTCATTTATATATATATATATATATATATATATATATATAGATATATATATATATATATATATATGTGTGTGTGTGTGTGTGTATGTATGTATAAAATACACATGTTTACTATATGTTTTTGTATAAACACATAGAATGAAAAGGAATATAAAGATATAAAATATATATTTAAAATGTAACCTCACCTCAATAATCCTTACTCTATATACGATATAGAACCATACTATAAGTAAGTGAGGAGAGTAACAATTTTGATCGAATAAAATATCTGATAAATGAGCCATTGTTTTACATTATGCAATACACTCGATTTATTATATTAGTTTTTTCCTTAAACCATACCTTTACAAAGATGTAATCGTATCCTCAGGGGAGTTTCGACATAATAATTTCGTAATATAACATATACCACAATGTCAACATTTTAAAAGGTATACACACATAAAAGAATATGAGATAAATTAAGAGATGATGTTACATGAAGAGTTCATCAGGTCAAGTATTCTTGCTCCTGAGTGTAGAATTAATTTCGGAAGCCAGATATTCATAGAATTTGATTTTTCAGAGTAATTGTGTAACCCATCTTATATGGAATAAATATATGTGTGCAGCTGTAGAGAGAAAGCCCCATTAACATAGCATAAAAACAT
>OY744517.1:14029785-14067285 GCA_963556195.1 Sepiola atlantica | reverse complement strand
ATCTACTGCCGGTCAAAGTGTAAAAAGACTTACGTATTAATTCGATTAAATCACTAAGTGTTACTAATTATTATTCTAATCACAGTCAATTTTGCTATGTCATCAATACTTATTTTCATGTGAAAAATAAATACAACTCTGTAATTTAATATTTACTCAATTATCTCTCTATCAACGTTTTTCTTTAAATAGATGTATTTATTTTGGTATAGATTCTAGTATACTTCCATGACGGACATGTATTTAGTATAGATCATATCCAATCGCTTGAATGATATTAGTTGGTTTATTATATTTAAATACTATTATTCATCAATTGTTGTTTTAACTATCGATTTAATTTACTAACAAATCCATAATATCAACAGTATAACTCATTTCTGTTATTTCAGTTATTATAGTTCTAATTGTTACGCTTAGTTTGGTATTATTATTTATGAGTGTCGATTTTTGTTTATAATCTCTATTAATTTGGTAGTTTATATTATCATTAACTATTTTTATTTATCTCATACAATACTTATCCTATATCGATACGTCTATACACTAGCTCAGACAAGGAAAGGTACGATTTATCCAAGTAATGTTACCTCAAATAACAACACTTTGCTGGGTACCTAACGTATTATCCTGCAATCCGTTAAGACAAAAAAAAACAGACAGATATAGAATAACATAGTAAACGGGAGAAGAGAATTACTATTTTTAACTTCTATATAAAGACAGCATTTGACAAGTAAAAAATAATAGTAATAAAGTATTTGAATATATATTTCTCTCACATAGAGATCAAGTGTTTGCTTCAGAAAGTGGCTACATTGATTTCGTGAGAACCTTTATTGAAGTAAAAGAAACCACAATGTGTAACAAAATGTAAGCGTATTACTAAACAATTAGTATATATATATATATATATATATATATATATATATATATTGAAAATTGTTCAATACTGGGGTGTATAAATATCGCAAATAGTAACTCTTTACCCTAACAAACAGTCAATAAATTGTAAGTATTTTACTTATCGGTAGTGTATCTGAGAATATTCCATGTTTCATAACTAAGACATAAGTCACAATACTCATATATATATACACATACATATATCTATATGTGTACATATATATGTATATATATACATAGAGATGAACACACACACACATATATATATATATATATATATATATATATATATATATATATATATATATATATATATATATATATATATATACATACATTATCTCCAGGATTGGAGATTTGTTACATTGTAAAACACCCGTTTGAACTTTTAAATTAAAAAAAAATACTTAAACAAAAAAAAATTTTAATTTTGAATATTGACTGTTCTTATCTGTCAACCTATCCATCACTACTTCCTCTGATGATACGATTAAAATCTTTGAAAAGTCTGGCGTAAGGAATGAAATTGATAGAGAAGAAGAATAAATATTTTATTTACTAAATACTCCTTGTTCTGAACAACTGAAGATATTGATCTGTTTCCATCTGCAGGTCTAATTATTTTTCATTGACCTACTTATTTTTGCTCTATCCAGTATATTGAGCTCTCTTCACCTCACAATAGGTATACTTCTCTAAAAGTTACCATTTTAGTTAGACACCCTCATATATATACATATATATATATATATATATGCATATATATATATATACATATATTTATATATATACATGTATATATATACACACATGTATATATATATATATATATATATATATATATATATATATATATATATATATATATATATATATATGAAGATAGATACATCAATAACATGAAACAAATGATTAAAAAATAGAGTTCATTAAAAGTCATGTAAATAACTATGTTGCAATTGCCATTAATACAAACTAAAATTAGCATGTTAAACAATAAAAAAGTGATCCTAGTCCAACAGATGATACGTATTCACAGCGTGTACTGGATACATTATCATGGAGAATCACAAGTCTTCTCAGCTGCACTAATTAATTAAAATAAACACAATTTGCGATAGTTTTATTGTGGAGCCCACATAGCAGCTATTGCTAAAAATGTAAATATCGTGACAAACTACAGTATTGGGATGACGCAGACATTCGAGAGTGGTGTCTAGTAAGCATTCAGACTTTCTCGAATATATGCATATTTGCGGACTATGCTTATAATTATATCTGCATACAAATGTATACACATTGTTCTTCATTAAAGAGTGGATACACTAAGGATTAGATGTAGCATATATGTACATCTCCCTATATATATAGTCGTCTGTACATATAACATAATACATGTGTCTGTCTGTGTGTTTTCATTTCTCTTTGATGTTCAGCCAAATCGCCTGACAGAATTGCTTGAAAATTGGCATGTAGACTGCTTACCTCTACATGAATGTCATTAGCTATACACGAAATATATCACTTAACCGCTGGGCGTCTATCCACTAAAAGTTGTTTTCGCTTTGATTTAAATTAAATTTAAACCATAGAAAAATGAGCCAAAGTGATGTCCATACCAACAATTTCAGCAAATGTTGCTAATATTAAGAGATTAGCGGTGACTCAATCCCCTCACTAGCAACTTCTTTCTCTTTATTCAAATGACATTTAAACCATAATTAAATTACAAAAATTCATGTCTGTTTTCAAAATTTCCACAAATGTTCATGATATTATAATGGCAACCGGGAACACATTCTTCACTGAAAAACTGTTTTATTCTTGATTAAAATGATGTATATATATATATATATATATATATATATATATATATATATATATATATATATATAAGGAGAACACTCACTCGTTTGTGCATGGATGCAACTCAGAACTTAGACATGCAATTAGTTTACATTAAATATAATTGTATTCACATGCATAAATTACATGTGAACATAATGGAAGCATTTTCGCGTCGCTGTCCTCCACATGAAAATGCTAATGACAATCTATGAACATGTTACACTATAAAATTAATCGATTTATTAGCGTTTGCTTAAGCGTATTTACACATATCTAGATAGCTCTGGTGTAATATATCTAGCTAACAGCATTAAAGTTGCTGTTAAAGTAAACACGCCCTACCATAATGCTGCATGTTATGATATATCACACTCTTACCTGGGCCACACCGATTTGATTTTTAGTATATATATATATATATATATATATATATAATTTTTCTTTTATTTCTTTTATCATTTTAGGTTTTTACTAATACGTTTATATTCAAGGTTAACTGTAACGAAACACGTGTGATTCCATCCGAAATACAATGCAGAAATAGTAAAAGAATATTATACCAGTGGATGGGAAATAAGATAATTGAATTTGAAAGCTGACGTGTGGCACAATTTCCGTTAACATCACGTAATACGTACGTGATCACGTATAGTAATGATCACGGTTGCAAGCCTGGTGAAATTGATATTGACGCCGAATAATACACCGCATGAGACGATTTTAATCACGTCGTATATTTTTAACCTATATACATTCTAATATAATTGTAAACGTTCTACACAATTCCTTGATGTGGATAACATAGGCCATTTTATTTAATTCATCGGGTGTTAAGGCATAAAATACAAAAACACATTTATAATCAGAACATCAGAAAGTCAAGTATGCAAATTAATTACTTGATGAACTTAAACTATGACTAATTGACGTGACATACTTCAGTACCTTTGATACAGAAAATACATCACTACCATCGTTGATTACGGCCGAACACGCTAGTCTTAAACGCCGCAACATATCGGCAGTGTTTGCGGTTGGAATTATGAGAGGTTAATAAAGGCAGTTAAATAATAATGAAACGTTCTGTATAATAAGTGTATTATACTCAATTATTGGTCACCACGCTACCGACAACACCGAGATACATGCGTAGATCAATAGTTAAGCTTACAAAGGCTATTTAAATCAAATTATTGTGGTCTAGTTTCATAGCTAATGTTATTTAAAATAAAGAGGGATATTTATGAAAAGAGAGGGAGAAGAATGGAGAGAGATACGTAGGATCGAAGTTAAAAGTGATTTAGTCCAACGCGCTAACTCGGCAACCAGTCGTAGAGTCTTATCTAACAACATTAAGGAGTTATATAAATACGAAACATATATGCGTGTGGCTAAAAAGACTACATATGTAGTATTCTATCATTTTTGTTTTATTTTACTTCAGTCGAAGTACTCAGAAGTCAACGGGCCCCATTCTTTGGGCTATCACCTGCATGCTATATGAGATACATACACATTCAGATTATTCCATTTACATTATTTGTCAAACGTTGAGTTGGTAGATAAGTTAACGACATATATTTCAATATCCCCAATTGACCAGTAAACCATGTTATAATATATCGTTATGTGGTGTCCTAGTCTTTCCGAATCACAGGAAAAGAATTAATCTAGTCTGGTGGAGTATTCAACTAAGTGCTGTTACCTGATGTAAAATTGTTTGGAGAAAGTGCATACTTCATCGTATGATCCAGTGTATAACAATGCCAAAGGGGTTATTTTGGGGCTACGACTACTATGTTATTTTGAATATGTATTCATGATTAACTTGTGTTGTGATATATCAATATGTCAGGTTGTCCTGACAAAACCATGTACAGAGAGACGGAATATACTCGATAAGTGTGGGTTGTAGGTAATTCAATTGCTCTCTTGTTTCATTTTACTTCAGTTCAAGTTCTTAGAAAGCAAGAACCCAATTTCTTTGTTATAGCACTTGATCTATATATGCGATACATAGGTATTCGAATATTCTATTAAAGTTCTCTATTTCTAAAATGTTGAGTTTGTAAGAAAGTTAAGAACATTTATTTCCCTCTCTCCAATTGATCAGTTAACTATGTTATAGTATATATTGATTGCGGTCTCTTGGTCTTAACGGATTCCAGGACAATAATTAATCATGTCTAGTGGAGTAACACTGGAGGTAACACCACTGGGAAAAGGTTCATTATGTCTAGTATGGGCAAGGGTATTGCCGTGCTCAGGGTTTTTATTTTTGGTGTGGATACTATGGTATTTTAAATATCAATCTACATCCGGTCAAATTGTAAACGGACTAACGTATTAATTCGATTAAATCACTAAGTGTTACTAATTATTATTCTAATCACAATCAATGTTGCTGTCATCAATACTTATCTTCATGCGAAAAATAAATACAACCCTGTAATGTTATATTTATTCAATTATCTCTCTACTAACGTTTTTCTTAAATAGATGTGTTTATTTTTTTATATATTCTAGTATACTACTATGACGAGCATATTTAGTATAGATTATATACAATCGCTAGCATAAAATTAGCTGTTTTATTATATTCAAATCTTATATTTCATAAATTGTTTTTTTAACTCTCGATTTAATTCACAACCACACCGATACTTAAACTCATTTCAGTTATTTCAGTTATTGTTGTTCTAATTGTAAAGCTTAGTTACGTATTAATATTCATGAGTATCGGTGTTTTATTATAATCTCTATACATTTGGTAGTTTATATTATGTTTAACTATTTTTAGTTACCTTATACACTACTTGTTCGATATCAGTTATACAATTTAGGTTCATATACTACAATAAAATAGATTTTTATTGTAATATTTCGAGCTTTTGACCAATTTCAACTGAGCTTATTATTATTAATATCATCATTTATGTTATTTACTGTACTTATTAAATATACTATATATTTAATTAAATCAAACACTTATGCATGATCATATTTTTGTTATTAAAATTTAGTTCCATCACAAATGATATACCTTACGCTCGATCCACATTGCTTTAGAGATATACAGACATCAACTTTTCATATATATTTGTGTATTTTAATTCTTATTTTTTACATTATTATTGGTTTTATAACAAGTATACACGTTTAGGTGCGGTATTCACAATACATGTATATTTATTATATTTTAATGTATTTATAGTTAATATTGATAAATAGTTGGTCTTTATTATAAAGTATTCATGTTCCATTATACTCATTAGTGTTTGCATAATTTATTAAACACTCTGCATTCAAGTATATTGATTTATAGTTTATAATGTTATTATATTTCTGTTCGAGTATTTATTAAAACATATAGTTTTTATCATTTGAATTGTTATTAACTATTTGCACTATGCATTTATTACTTATAATTGTAGTGGTTTCAAAGGATATTTAGGTATTATATACTCTTTATATTTGACAGACTAATCATATCAACCTTTTTTGTCCCCTTTTTCATATATTAATTTAGGATTCCTTATTTATATTCTATAAGTAAAATTATTTCTTACTAAATTGTTTTTTGTTTATTATTTATGATTTATTATCAATACATGTTTAATAATGTAAGTTTTAATTACTACTATCATTAATAACTGCTATATCTATTTTACAATTATTGTTTTAATAATGTTCGATTTTAATTTAGCATATTATCAGTTATATTCTCTAAGAAGCTAACCTCTCTAACAGCGTCGCCCGAAACAATAAATTACCTCAAGATATTCTATGTCCAACGTTAAACTGTTGAATTATTTTCTGCTTATGATTATGCGGCGCCAACACAAACCCAACAATGTAATAAACAAATCCCCAGAATGTACTGTACGTGTATGTAGCTGTCACACATGGAATATTTTAGATTTTAGAGTGGGAAGTCACTTTTCTATGAAGATCTAACGTAAAATGGCCACCCATTTCTTGCTCATTTAACTGTAAATACAGACGTGCAATCATTATTTTAATAATTTTTTCTTTTGAAATTATTTTAAACAATTTTTTAATTGTACCCGATTTCAGAAAGTAACAACGTCAGTTTCGTCTACATCATGTGTTTTTTTTTTCATTTTTAAAATGAACTTAACGTTAATGTGTACTGTTCTGATAATATACTTTGAATCTTCTGTCGTCGGTGCTTTTTTGCAGGGATGGGGTTTCTCTACACTAGAAACGGACTCTTTGTCAAACTCTTCCTTAAATTACAATAGTTGCCAATCTTACAATCTTACAATATTACAACATGTTATTCTTACAATACATTTTTATTTATTATTGGCTGTTCAAATCAATTACGTATTGCGTATGAAATCTTACGGTTCAACGTATTTAAATACGAGTTGATATGATAGTGTGTCTCATTTCCTAGATGACGGAATGTGGCATTACATCAGGATAGAAGAAAATTAATAAAGTCTTTTACTGAATGAATGAATTAATTCACACCAACCAGACAACGTAGTACCACGAGACAACGTAGTACCAGCGAGAGAATTAATGCAGTGTGACACAAAATGCAACTGATCAAATTACCATTCTTAAACTGTTTATTCGATAACTATTGTAGACGCATGATACGAAATAAGATAAAACACGCAAACGATTGCTGCTTCGTAAAGGTTGAACACTATTTCATGAATTAACACTTATAATCTTTTATCAATGTTGTTGTGTTAGATTCTTCTTTATCGATGTTAGAACACATTGTTACCAGGGCGTGAACGTAATTATATATCACGTTCAAATTTGAACCGGATACACACATCATCTGGCAACGTGTATGTTCTAAAAAAAGAATTTTCAACAATACATGAATTGTTTCACAGATATGTTTGATTTACATTTGATATAATAAAACTATTTTGTAGAGTAGATTCTATTGAACATGTATATTTAGCCACTAGTCCCAGATGTATGGACTTCATGAATTGTATTACATGCTGGCATTAGGAATGCATTACCTTTTTTAAGAGATGCTTCTAAACTGTTTGACATTATATGTACATGTAGAACAGACTAAAAATGTGTGCATGTTATATGATTAGAGTATGAATTGTATAAACCTAAGGAGTAGGTAAATAGGGGACGAAGGAAGTAAACCTTGGGTTTGGTTTCAGCAGCCTCGTAACTCGCTTCCCTTGTGTTGTTATGCACTCCTCACATTTCATATGCGATGTTTTTGACAAAGGGTTGGTCGCTGCTGTTTTCTAGGACGGAATATATCTATTCAACAGTTATCGTTGGCTAGCATTTGACTTTGAATTAATATTTTTTTAGATAGATTCATCAAGTGAATGCATGCCTTGTATAGATCGATTGCCATTTAAAAGAACCCGTAATAGTGGTTGTGTCAATTTACTTAGTCAAACAACTGCAGGTGTTTGTTGGAAAATCGCGTCAAGGGTGGGAGTTTGCGATGTAAACGTCACCATTGAGTGGACTAAAACTGAGTTGTGAAATATAATATACCCACTATGCTAATTGAAGATATTATTTATTTAATAAGTAACTGACATACAGAAAAGTAACTACTATGTTGCGAAAGGTCATGTGTCATGTTCTTCTTTGTCTTATTTATCATTAGAGTTATTCTCTTGAATAACATTGTTTTCGATCAGATAAATAAATAAGAAAAATATTTTGAGAATCAAATAGTAGAAATGAAAGTTGACGTGTAGCCTTATTCTTATAATATAACGCACACACGTGCTACATCAAAACATTCTTGCCACATCCAAAGCTTGTGGGTCTGATCTGATACCTGCAATAGTAAGAAATAAATGCTCTGCTGAACTGGCTCCTGTCCTCTCAAAACTCGACAATAAATGTCTCGCGCAACATTGCTTCCCTGATACTTTGAAGATTGCCTCTGTGGTACCAGTCTACGAGTATTCTGGGAATAGAATCGATCTTCAGAACTACCGCATAATCAGTCTACTGTCGATATTTGCTTTAATCTGTGAATCATTGATCAACCTAGCGATAGTACGGCATATAGTTTATGGTAAACTTTTTTCTGACCGCCAGTATGGATTTAGACAAGCACGATCTACTGCAGACATACTAACGGCTATCTCTGAATGCATGTATCATACACTCGACAAGACAGGAGATATTAGTGCAGTAGCGCTTGATATAGCCAAATCCTTTGACAAGGTATGGCATGAAGGGCGTCTCCTGAAATACGCTCATACGGTATTACTGGGCAATTACTTACTATAATTTGATTTTTCCTAACAAAAAGAAAGATCCAGGTTGTCCTCGATGGCCGTTCATCTAGGCAACATGGCATAAATGTTTGTGTACCCCAGGAATCTATCCTTGGAACTTTTATTTTCTTGATCTTTATAAACGATCTTCTTGATGTCATAGAGTTTGAGTTTTGTTTATTTGCTGACGACACCACGCTTTACTCTCTTCATGTTGGCCAAACAGACGCGATTATATCATCGGCAATGATTGAATCCTAAGAAAATGATATTCAGGCTGTAGTGGATTGGGGTCATAAATGGTTGGTAACTTTTTATGCCGCAAAGACAAAGCTCCTTTCCTTCAATAACAACAATAAACCTCCCCAACCACCGATTGTCATGGCAATAACACCCAACCTTAGAGTTCAACATTCAAACTCCTCGGCCTTACCTTCACAGGTAATATGAATTGGAACAAATACATTGAAGACATTGCCAAGGTTGCCGCAAAGAATGTGGACTCCCTCTACCGTGCGAGTAAACTCCTCACACTTGGCAGTATCTTTTATCTCTACAAAGCCACCATGCATGGAGTATTGTTGCCACATCTGGGCTTTGGCATCATCTACTAGTCTCTCGATCCTTAACAAGGTCCGTAAAAGAGTTGCCAACCTAATAGGTCTGTCACTGTCTACCAAGCTCTAGCTCCTGTCTCATCGCCTCAATGTAGCATCTTTGTGCTTGTTTTACAAATACTTCAATGGATTATGCTCCGGGAAATTGGCTACTCTGGTGTCCCCTCGACGTAAATTCACTAAACCAACTCGACAATCAACTAAACCACATCCATTCACTGTGGAGGCTCCCAGATGCCACTAGCTTTCTACTCAAATAGTTCCATTCTTCGTGTTGCCGCCCTGTGGAACTCCCTCCATTTTTTCTGTCTCTTTTACGGTACTGACATGCAGAAACTTAACACTAATGTAGACATACATCTCGATGAGTAGATCCTAATTTAGGTTGACCCCAGTAAACCTTATCCTCTTTCATATTCTTAGTAGCCCCTTACGTCTACAGTGGTGGCCTGTCTTGTTTGGGGTGAACTATGTAAAACAAAATACCATACAATTATGACGTTGGATGAGTAACAAACTAAGCTGATAAAAGTAAAATCAAGTCCCGTTTATTTAATTCATTTATAGCCTTATATTTGGTGACTCCGAAAAATGCCACCTATTGACTCGTTAAAAAAATCTAAACTCTTGTCACAACCAAACTATACTTCGTACAAATACACTTCAGTTTCTGACTTGCCCACAAATTTATACTCAAGGATTTATCGAACTTTATTTATACTGTCGCAATCTAGTTATATGTGAAACACTTTGATGATCGTCTCATACCTATGTGTTGTTATCTTGGATAGGTTACACGCTCAACAAACGATAACCTCATATATGATTATCTATGAAGTAATCACAAGGATAATGTCTATCAAAACATACTAACTGTAGTAAAATTAAGAGCCGCCCCAAAAGAGAAGAGGTAAACTTTATAGATAATGACTTCACGTCCTATTTTGACATGACTTGAATGAAAATGTGCACATTTGCTGCATTATTTGAATGAGGATAAGACAAAGAATGCTATAGATTAATAGTAAGAACTTGGGCATGTCAGACATGAACGGAAGCTTATTTTTACATGTAGATTGGTCAAAGAAAGGACTAACACATCTATTAAAAATGCCATGATTTATATATGGGAGCTGTCACATTATACAATTAATAAACTGTGTACACAATTCCCAGCTATCCCCCACTCTATAATATAATAGATAATAAACGATAACACATATTTTATATGTGTAGATCCTCGTAAAATAAGTAGAGCACTCTAAATGGTAGTACAAACACAGCATGACGTCACTTGCTTTATATGCATCATTCCTTCTTCAATAGAAGTAGAATGCCTTGGATTTGAGTTGAAAAATACTTGTAATTCAGGGGTTCGAATCGTACGACCGGTAGTGAATAGTCATATCTCTATGCTGATGAGCACAGATTGTAAAAGTGACGAAACGTATACCTTCATAGATAATGAACAATAACATATATATATATATATATATATATATATATATATATATATATTTATATATGTATATATATATATATATATATATATATATTTATTTATTTATTTATACAGCCATGCACAAAATCTGCGATACTGTTATCGATCAACAGCTGTTAAAAACTGAAATCTCATCAAGCAGAATTAAAATCCGATCTTTACCTCAGACTATTTTGGGAAATGATGTTTTTAGGTAATATATAATTTAATATTTAGTTAGAAATATACTAATAAGCCTTGTTAAGAAATTAAAGTCGAGCTTTTCCGGTGATGTTAAAATAAACTGTCTGCTGTCCGCTTCTAGGAACATACATATCTTAATTTCCTTTAATAACGTGAAAGTGTCTGGTGGCCGTGAGGATTGGGCAAGTGCTTGTAGATTTTCGCCTTACTCTGTAGACTTGGTTCACGCATTCCAACCGTCCGAAATTGGTACTTTCCTATACTGATGTGAGCAATAAGCTAGAAACGTTTACGCCTGTAGGTTATAAATACTTTTATATTTATTTATAAGTATTATTATGATGAGTCTTTTTAAGAAATTAAAATTGTTTTAAAAAATGTAAAGCTTGGAATAGAAACATTAAATGGCAGGGACACATTCTTAAATGTAATGTAACAGACAATGCTGTACTGCAAGTATTTAAAAACACATACCCTCAGCAGAGTTTGTACTGATAGAATAGGTTTCAAAAAGGTGCTAAAACAACTCTGCTTCGTAACATAATCGTTTACTGTTATTGTTGTTCACTTTTAAAAAAATCGTCTTACGTCATCGCCTTATTATAGTTAACTATATTTTTAATTTTCTAATTGGTCCCTCGATTTATAAAATCGGGGTACCTATGTTTTGGGGCATTTCCATCCGTCCATCCGTCCGTCCGGATTTTTCTCCGCACCCATCCATTGAATTTCTCTTAAATTGTGCATGAAGTTGTAACTTTGGTCAGGTTAGAAAGTGACATTCTACGATTTTTGAAAAATATTCTGGTTAGACCCCCAGGGGTTCAAAAGACCCCGAAATGGCAAAAAATGACATGTTTGCCCCATAACTTTTCATCCATCAATTCAATTTCTCTGAAACTTGGCCAAATTGTTGAGGCAATTGTTGTTAATAGAAAAGAAGTATCGCTAACCAAGGAAAAAAACTGGTTCGCGCCCCCAAGGTTTCAAAAGCCCCCAAAATGGCAAAAATTACCCTTTTTTTCTCATAACGTTTGATAAATCCATTCAATGTTTCTGAAACTTTGCAAAAATTTAGAAGCAACTGTTCTGGATATAAAATGAGCATCCTTGACCTCAGGCAAATTCTAGTTCGGGTCCACAGGGCGTCAAAGGGTGGGGGTCAAAAATGCCCCAAATTGCGCGAATGTATTGCATTTTACACTCTCCACATCGAGTCAAACACATAGGGGGACCACGCACGCGCGGCTATTTTGTAACGTTTTTAATTTTTCAATGTTACCATTATTTTAATTTTTCTTTTACATATTTTAAAAAATATTTGTTAAATTTATCTTACCGCAGACTTATCTAAAAAGTAAGCACTTAAGCTTCTAATATTCTAGGTTTTACAATTTAAATTCAAATGTTACTATCAAGTAGTATGCATATAACATTTCATAGATTTTCAAAAGAGGTGAATTGGCAAGGTATTTTATGACGATATAGACGATAATGTGATACTTGCTTGTGTAAAGCAGGATGTGTAATAAATGTTAGTGGTAATATTGTATGCGTGTGTACGTTTGTAATGAAATGCAAACGATATGTGTCTGTGTATGTAGATAGATGAGTGCATTTACATGTATAATATTTATATATATATATATTTGGGAAAATGAAAAAGGAAAACAAAAAAATGGATGTTTTTTATTTGTACATCAACGTTTCGTCTTTATTTATAAGACCTCATCAGGATGATAAAATAGAGAAAAAATGTCATGCAAGTACAGATACATGTAGGGTAGACATATTGGGAGGAAAAATAAAATGAAATAATGGCCACTACTGGGTGGACGTCCGTACTTGTAGGAGAAATAGAAATGAATGTTGAAGAAAATGAGTGGGGAAAAATGGAAGGAAGGAGTGAGCAAGGACTACTGGGGCTGGTGGTAAGAGAAAGAGGTGGGGGATGAGCAGGGGTAATGAAATGTATTAAATTAAAGTTTACCTTTAATTGAGTTGACGGAAAGACTTGACAAATGAAACACATTTGAGTCTATATTGTGTATGCTTTATTTAGCAAGTACAATTAACATTCTTTAGTGTGTTACACTGTCATCGGAAGCGCTTGTCATGATAACTGTAGTTAAAGTATCTATATAATAAAGTAAAGTAAAATGCCTATATATTTGACTGACTATCATAGCTTTAGAACAACAACTTTAATATGCAAATCCGTTCCGCTAGACCAATCTCTGATATGTGTTTCCAGAAAATATGCTCTGTCTGATAAGCTGTTTTATTTCAGTTTACAGTAGATGTGTCAGTTATTGTCATTCTCACAGGTATATGCACCCATGCAGCCGCTGTGAAACTGTTATTAATAAGATTATTTTAAGATGTATCGTTGCTACCATTTCACATTTTCTTCTAACTAGTGTCTATATACTATACTAAATTTAGAAATATGAATACAAATCGCTGCATTGACTGACTCTTTTACAATTCCGGGCGTATTTTAGAATGATCGAATACATAAATACCTGTTGACTTAAACAACACATCGTACATTTTTTTATATTAAAATTTGAATTTCTCTCATATTTATTACATGATATAATTAATATTACCACAGGAATAACAATCCCGCGTCACATTATTTTTTTTACATTTTCTATCTTTACTTTTCGATGTTGGCTTATTTACAGACATTTACAACTAAAAGATTATCGATATATACTAATAACATAATGTAGAAGAGTATTAAAAAGCTATAACACAGCAAACAAAAGTAAATTCGCAAGCGTTTATATTAAACACGAAATAATGTGTATTCTTAACTTTTTGAATGTAAATCTAACTTTATTAGTGAAGACTTCCACATTGTGATCTAATTATATGACCGTGTTCCATAATGTGTTTTAAAGAAATACTTCTTCTATCAAATTGAAGGTGTTTGACATCTCTTGAAATCTGTGTTGCACTGTAATAGTGTTATATTGTTATTCCGCAGTACGAATCAATGTCGCTGAAATCAAATGGAATAACATAAGCATTGTTATTTTGGTTGGATGCATTTGTTTATGCACGGATAAAACAAGCAGGTTAACAAACACACAACATTATAAACAACATTATTACAAATAATACACAGAAGTATCGATGCTTAAATTATACATATATAAATCTATATACATATATATATACATATATATATATATACATATATATATATATATACATATATATATACATATATATATACATATACATATATATATTCATATATATATATATATATATATATATATATATATATATATACACGTATATATATATATATATATATATATATATATATATACATATTGTGTTAAAGCATTCTAAAGATGGTTGATATAGAGAATAATGTAAAAATGATATGTTCAACTATAATTGCGGATATCTACAAATAGAATTCTGTGATAATATATTTACGTCATGTTATCTAAAGATATCTTCATTGCACTGTATTCAGGAAACTGATTACCAATCCCAAGATATGTTTGTATACCGTAAATGTAACCGAATATAACTATTCTTATCTCTTTCTGATATGAGAGAAAAGATGAAGTCGGTCATGAAACCAGAATATTTCTTGAGTTCGGAAAGATTGCGTTATGTAGAGATTGTGTGTAAGATTACTGTGTTTGTTCATTTCCCCCGCATCTACAGTATATATTAATCTTACCGCTACACTATTGAAGTTAATACTTCTTTTCGTTTATATATATATATATATATATATATATATATATATATAATATATGTGTATGTGTATATATAGACATATATGTTTATATATGTATGCATATATATATACATATATAAGTTGGTATATACATATATATACGTAGTTATATATATAGTTATATATATAGACATATTTATATATATGCATGTATATATATATGTGTGTATATATATACACATATATATATACATATATATATATATATATATATATATATATATATATATATATATATACACACACACATATATATATATATATATATATATATATATATATATATATATAGATATATATATATAGAGAGAGAGAGAGCGAGATAGAGATAGAGAGGGATTGCAACTATCATGCCCCTTTCTTAGACAGTAGTTAAGTGTATGCCGGAATATTACTATCAAAATAGTATGACGTAACGATGTATACACTACTGTGATGTGTACTAAACCCAAGTGTGTGAAATTAGGTCAGTTAGCTAAAAACTAAATATTGCCAACGAGTAACCATATATTTAACATACCAATATAATCAACAATGATATATATATATATATATATATATATATATATATATATATATATATATATATATATATATGTGTGTGTGTGGGTGTGGGTGTGTAATTATATATATTATCTCACACAGGAGGGGAAGAGGAATGTTATCGTTCGTGATTAAAAGTTAATTAAGAAAAAAATCTAACCGCATAGTTTCGCTCTCTCTTAGCAAAGGCTTTATCGAGGGATTCAAAAAGGTGGGATTGAAAAAAGGTGTCGAAAAGAGAGAGTGCAGGCCATAAAATAGAGTTGTAATGAATGTACAATAGAGGATGAATCTTAGATAGTGATTGCATCTAGTCTCAATAGACATTCCCTTTGTTTACAAAAAAAGGGAGTTTAAAACGGACGTGGTTCGATTCTAAGATTTTTAGATGGTATAATGAGTGAGCATGACTGAGAATGGTGAAGGAGTGGATTCTAAAATCCTATGAGCACGGCGGGTTTTTAAGTTGATTGTCTGTAATTGAAGACCCGTAACAATCAACCAGGTCATTCTATAACTGAAGATTCTTACCACATCAACAATTAAAGCAGTGGCTATAGAGGAGTGGGCCAAAGTTATTGATAGTATCTCGCATAGTGTCAAGGTTATTGAAAAAAACATCGTTGTACATTGCTGACCGAACCCTGCTCAATAAGCATTGATATGCTGATGATTATTCTTGTTAAAGGTGGTTAGATCAAGAAAAGATGTAAAATGTATTACCATTTTTTATATCTGAGATTTACCGCGTAATTAACTATAATATAAATACAACACTATGACGCAATTGTCACATTGATGGCAACTATACCATGGTGTCTGCAATTATGTGTTGCATTTTTAGAGTGTACGGGTGCACTACAGACAGACACACCCACACAAAAGACAAACATGATCAACGATAATACAAATATTAATATGCCTGTAGTTACTACTTGTAAAAGAGCCATTTGACAATGCTATTAGATTAAAAGTAGAACGAGTCTCATGCATTATAAAAAAGTATAACTTACTTTCGTTAATCATTATTTACTTATATAGTTACGTATATCAATGTTGTCCTCAGTTAATTATCTTAATCGCAACCATTATCTAGCGTTGAGTATTTTAAATATCTCTGAGTGGCAAATCACTAAGATTCCGATGTACCTTGTAAAACATATTTGCCTATCAAGGCTCTAGACGATTTGCCGGGTAATATATTTCTGAGCATTCATATTAATTAAAGAGTATAGACAGTATAGTTTCCCTCTGCACATCTATCTTATCTGATTATTTTTATTGTGAGATTTATTATTGATTGTGCGTTATTAACGAAACCATATTTAATGCTTAAATTGTTTATAATTTAAGAAATCATATTATTTTGCAGTAAATATTTATTTCATTTGACCAAAACAATAGCGTACAAATTTCCGCATTTACCTGTCTTGGTAAACACGCGTTTCACCAATTTTACCTTGGTTAAACGCACTACTACCTGCGTCTGTCAGTATCACTCCTCTCTGTTAGTTTCACTTATTGCCAAAAGCAGGCTGAAGCAACAGGTTGCTGGGAAAGATGGTATGAAGATAGCATACTTAGAACTTAAGTGAACTCTACAAACAACGCAAGATAAAATATCGTCGTAAGCATCTTATTTACGTCTTTAACCATTACCCGGAATTCGCCGGTCAACACATTTCATACGTTAGCTAAATATTACACATATGATTACCGTATGAAGCACAAGCATACTATGAACTTTTAATAATTGTAGTCTCACTCTGTAATTACTGCTATTTGTTATTTTAAATTTGTACGTTTATATATTTGTTTCTATATATATTTATTTCATAATCAATCACATATGCTACAATGAGTCGTAAATTCATTGCAAAAAAGAATGGAGCTATCCAAACAGAACGAAGGTGGACATTTCGAAAATTTGCTGTAATTTTAAACTCCCATGAATGAATGTGTTGAATACACTTTCTGTTTTGTATTACCGTATTGTTTAACTTTAGAATATCAAAAATAAATAGCTAAGTGACTTATGAATCACCCTGTATACAACAACAACTGAGAACAATGCGAATGATTCGTGAGAACAAAAGAGAATTTTATGAAGCCGACTAAATAGAGGATGATCTCATGTAGTTGAATTTGTCACGCAACTACTTAATTGTTTCTTATACTGTAGGATCATAGCTAAGTGCTTTCTCGTCGGACCTACTCGATAGTAGATAACCCTAACCTCCCATATACGATAATGGCTGGCGAAATGCCCCCACAATAAAGTTTGCTTAAAATAGAGAGAGGGGGACCTATCTTTAGTCCTTTTTTATCTCTAGAAGGCGGTAGCTAGACTTATATATATATATATATATATATATATATATATATGCATATATATACACACACATATATATATATATATATATATATATATATATATATATATATATATATATATATATATATCACCTTAGCCAGAAAATCTATTATCCAATCTGAAGGCAAATTATGGACCAGAAAAGACACCTCCAACGATTTCGATATTACTATGGGAGCTTCTGTTTCTGCTCAGGTAACTGATCTAGTGGGTGTATTCCTCTTACATGAAATTAAACATAGGTTTAAAAATATAAGAGGATGCCTATATAGAGACGATTCCCTATTTGTCTCGGTTGAAAGACCTAGAAGATATAGCAAAACAATTGCAGAATTACATGATTTTTTCAGAAATTTCGGCCTTTCCATAACTGTTGATCCTGAGAGAAAAACTTCTAACTTCCTTGATATCACCCTTAACCTCAATGACGGATCATATAGCGCTTTCCATAAACCCAATCTAACTCTTTTTTATGTACATAAACTATCTAACCACCCGAAAGCTATAATTAATTCAATAGTACCGTCTGTTTCCAATAGAATATCTAAGCTTTCTGCCAATAAAAACATTTTCAACCAAAACGCACCATTTTATAACAATGCATTGCTCAACTCTGGATATTCTAAAAAAATAACTTATAACCAAAACAAAGAGAAAGATAGAACTGTAAATATTATTACACACAATATGACAACTAGCAATAGGAGCCGAACTAAAAGAAATGTAAATAACCAAATACCTCTAAGGAACTCTATCATACCTGATGAAAATCACCAACATATAGATAGCCCTAAACCTACTGCACGTAAACGCCTTAGAAGGAAACATAATATTTGGTTTAACCCACCTTTCAATAATAACGTTTAAACCAATATCCCGAAGGAATTCTTTAAAATATTGGAAAACTCCTTTAAATACCCATATAAATATAGCTCCATACTTAATAAAAATTCAATTAAAATTTCATACTCTACTATGCCAAATATAGCCCAAACAATAATCTCAGCAAATAGCAAAAAAATAAAAAATATCCAATCTAATTCTAATTATTCTAATCTTATAAATACATGCAACTGCAGGCGCACCAGTGATTGCCCACTGGACAATAGATGCACATATTCTAATATTGTATATGCTTGTACTGTAACTGGACAAAATAATTCTATAATGAATCCTAGAGACCACATAAATACCGCCCCTAATCAAATTCCACAATTGAGCACTACAACTAATTTGCACCATAACTCTAGACCTAGCAATTCTAATATCCATCCTCTACCTCAACAAACCGGTAATGAGTTCCCAATGGAAGGTAACGATCACAATAATATACAATCAATCAACCAACCTAATCCACATCATGAAAATACAGTAAATAGAAATAGATCTGTGAATAAGAATATAAATGGCGCGGGAACAAGAGTAAATCCTAGGGTACACCCATATATTAGGCCACAGCAAATTTAATTAAATCCAGCATCTCCATGCATAATTACTCCTTCAATAACGATGTCGGTAACAACAAAACATCCCTGACCACTTTAGTTAAAAATTTAACATCAGATAATATTCCACACAATATAAAATGGTCCATCCTAAAAAATCAAACTCCTACAGCCCAGGATTCAGATCTTGTGGTCTATGCTATTCTGAAGCCGTAATGATAGCTACTGTAGCTAAACATTTAAATCTGATAAATTCTAGAAGTGAATTAGTCTCCAAATGTCGACATGGAAGGAAATTCAAATATGCAATATGGAAACCACCACCAGTCTTGCCGTAGCTGTTTGGGCGAGCAATGAAACCGGGGGTGTCCAGTCTTCGAGATGGGTCCTTTTTAATCTTCTTTGCCTAAAGGATTTAGACTCTGAGGTTGTAAAAGTTTATACACCTATATTTTCAGTTTCTAAATATCTTTACAATACCTTTACAACCTCACAATTAGGAAATATTGAACCTTAAATATATTTACAACTTCTTAATTAGGAAAAATTAAACCCTAATTTAGATTAGACTTCTTGATTGGGCAAACAAAACCTACAATTAAACTTCCTAATCTGATAAAATTAAATCTTAAATTGAACTATTAAATTATTAAGTTCTAATTATTTTGATACCTTCATAATTGGGAAAATTAAATCTTAATTGGGAAAAATTAAACCTTAAGGCAAGTTAAACTTTTTAATTGGGGAAAGTTAAACCTTGAGTTGAAATTCCTGGGCTGATAGGATTGAATCTTAAATTAAACTATTAAACACTTTAATAATTTCTAACATGATACAATTAAATCTTAAATTAAACTATAACATTATTGGAATTTAATAACTTCGTAATTTTTAATTTCATACATTTTCTAGATTATTTGATAGGGCAAGATTTGTGAAATCGGTTTTTACTGTAAGCTAGATTTTAAGTAATAATTTTGGATGTGTACGTGATTACACGATCTGACCTATATTTCCTAACTCCCTTCTCTTTTTCTTTTTCTTTTAACTTTTCTTTTAACTTCTTAACTTTGAAATGTACAGCTGCCATTGGTGAAAGGCAGCACCCGGATGCTTCTGCAGAATAGGGACCATGGGTGCTTATGCAGTATAGGGACCAGTGCTGCTTCTACAGTATAGGGACCAGGGGTGCGTCTACAGTACAAGACCCAGCACAGGGGGTGCTTCTAAAATATAGGGCCCGAATGCTTCTACAGAATAGGAACAATGGGTGCTTATGCAGTATAGGCACCGGGGGTGCTTCTACAATATAGGATCCAGAGGCTTCTGCAGTACAGGGACGGGGGATGCTTCTGCAGTATAGCCACCGGGGCGCTTCTACAGTATAGGACCCAGCATCAGGGGTACTTCTACAGTATAGGACCCATCACCGGGGGGGGGGGCTTCGTCAATTTAGGACCCAGAATTTCCTAGATAGAGCTACTGTACTGTTTCTCTTTAGACTATTGTGCAGATGAAAAGGAGGTGGGGTCGGTAAGAGTGATTTTAATAGTGCTCTGGAGACCGTCTTGATTTTCTGAATACTCGGCGTTGTCCGGGAGAAAAGTGCTCAATATCTTATTTTGCTAACGGAGAGGAGGAGGAGGGAGAGCCCCGGCCAACGCCGGGTACCTCTGCTAGTTATATATAAATGATCAAATAAATAATCTAATACATGATGCTAAGTTGGTTTCGTTTTTCGCGATTGATTTCGTAACACACGTTTATAAAAAAAATGCGTGTTAGTCAGATACGGCGCACATAGAAACATAAGTGCCATTTCGCATCGATTTCCTAGATGTGTATGATAATTTTTGATACACATTTTATCCAAATTGTTGCCATTAATAAATAGCATGGAAGGAATAGTTCATATGTTATCATACCTTAAGTATTTAAACAGGGAAAATGTTAATCTGGGGCAATTTCCTTCATATAAGCAGAGTGTCATTATTATCTGTTTCTTTTACCGTCATGTTTCACATCAACATTATTTTCATAGCAAAGCTAGCGTTTTTTTATATATATGGTTATACGTTATTTTGTTTGTTTTCTTAAATGATTACATAATGTCATTATTAGATTTCGTATGAAAATCCGTATTGGAATTGTACAACACATAATGACTTGATGGCCATCATTTAATTTTCCATTTAATCATAGATTTCTACAAACTATTATCATAAAAAATCGTATATCAAATTCATTAATAAATGTTTACTTTAAAACCTTAAACATACTTTAAAGTAAATGATTAACAAAGTGTAATTTAATTAGTTTTTCTTTCCAAATATACTTATAAAATTGATTTTTCAGATTAGTAACACCGATCTAAAAGGTAAGAAATATGAAAAAAGTTCATTTGCCCTAATCGATCTTGCCAATTTGTGATTCTCAACAGGGAAAAGCGAAAAGTTACTAACTAATATTATTTTATAGGTTTTGACAAATAAAACACATAATTCATATACACGAAACTACGAAACAAGGAACAATAATATCATATGATTTGTCTTTTTAAAGATAAATATCAGCGAAATAAGTTTAAGTCGGATGATAAAGGAAAACCCAGAAGACGTTTATTCGTATGTTCGTATGTAATAGAAAGTAACGGGCATTTCATCTATTCATTACTATACTTAAAAAAATAACTATATCTGTTAATGCATGTGTTTACATTTAGTGCCTACACATCACAATATTAGCCTTCGAAGTGATCATTTTCTTGTGAGTATTTTTTTCACCTTTCTGTAGATCATAAACATTTGAAACTAACTTATAATTATGTTTCAAAAAATAGTTATGTACATTTCCCCAGCATAAAATGTCTACTGAAAATAGTGTAAAGATATCATTTGCATATAAACATCGACTTATTATCTTTACATTGTAAATATAAAATCCAATGTTTATATTTTTTATACAGTTTCTTAAAAATAATATCTTGCTGATAGAAGCGATGGTAGTAAGACACTATCAAATAAGAGCTGTGATCAAAATACATAGAGTGGGAGACGATCAGAGTACTAAAACGAAACGTTTTTTATAATATGACCGACTTCGTGAACAAATTGCTAATGCCAGCTAAGTAAAGAAATCAAAATGTTTCCTCATACATTACTTAATTCTAACGGCAAAGATAACATGAACATGAATTCTGCGTGAATAAAAGGAAGTGTTCGAATACAAAACGCGATAAACGCCATTTTGTGAATTACAAATCTATCACAGCAAAAAATGGTGTATTTATACATTCAACGATACACTAAAATTATTTTTTACTTATATGATACGGGACGAATTTCGTCTTTATTTCAATTAAAATAAGCCGTTAGGCGAAGTCTAGAGTTTATATAGTTGTATTTGTCTTTTCTAATGTCTCGATTTAAACATAGTGGGTGTATCGGGTTTTGCTTCGAACTCTTCAAATATATAGTGACACAGTCTTAAGGCAACACACATTGATTAGCATAATTATATATGTTTCACAAATAATCATAGTATGACTTCTGAATTATTGACATTTACTTTTTGGGTAGTATAAATATAATTATGTGTTATCTGTACTATCCGTAAATATGAATTTCTATCACATTTACAACTATTTAAAGCTTTATCTGAGTGTAAGCAATACGTCTATTTAAAAAAAAATGTTCTTAGTGTTACATTATGATAGCGCGAAGCTTTTATTCAAAATTGTAACAAAATATCACTGACTAGTTATTTTCAGTATACAACAGAAGCCCCTTTTTGTTTACATGTAAAAATATTTTGCTTACTGGATATTGTTTTCCTATAGCAAGTATCACCGTATTCTTAATAACAGTAGTTTTAAAATGTTTTGTTAAATGTCAACATAAAATCATTATGTATTTGGGGCTATATTTTCCAGTACATAGTATACATGCATACTATCCCCGAACAATCGACCGTATACACGGATTGAGCAGTTGTCCGAAAGCACGACAATCGCTCTCCATCTTTTTCTCAGTCCTGAAAGATATTGTCGACTAATCCGCTACAAGACTCGGGCGACACAATGTCCATGGCGTAATTTATGAACACGTAGCCTTAACTCTAGTTTTATATTTCTAATCCAATGTTCTACTCATCTGCCTAACTTAATCATAAAATAGAATATCGCTTTAAACATCATTTCTACCCACCCGAAAATTATCTTGCTACATTAGCACATCCATTAGCAATCTTTCATGGAAAACGCATCATTGAACTTTATGAATTACTTCTTCAAGAGAAGTGATTATAGTTAGATTGTGGGGATATTTTATTTCCATGAGTGATGCTACGATAGTTTCAGCCAGGAAAAGGCCGGTAATTGTTCTAGTGTTAAATGAAAAACAGCTTCCGGACCAAAGTCAAGGCATTTTATCATCTTCACCTCCCAACGTTGGTTCAGTCAATGCATAGTTAACATTTCCATTCATTCGTGATAGGAATCGATTAACGTCAAAATATCACGTGCACCACTGACAAAGGTTGAGATAATACTTGGTTAAGATACATCAGCAACGCATATGACTGACTCCTTTCGCGGCGTAGCCCTTTAATCTTTACACAGTTTATTAACTAAAGTGATGCTGAAAGTTATGCGGCTGGTTGTATAATTCAAATGTCTTCACACGGTATCCACATGATCAGCAATGAAACCAATGAAAATACGCGCACTGCATGACCACATAAACTATGGTGTACGATCAAATATAAACAGTATTTAAAGTTAGTAACGTAAAAACTAGATTAATTATATCGATAATAATAATACAGGTGTTATTTTTATACTAAGGAAAGAAAATAAGCTCGTTAAATATTGTATGCAAACAAGCATACTTTATGACAACTAGAATGCCCCTTTTAAGACGTATTCCTGATCTTTTATTATACTAAATATGAGATAATCTATGTTCGTTTAGCAAAGGATTTAAAAAATATATCACATAATATATGCTGAAGTTTGACTCAGTCTTGAGATGATTCAGCACAATTTCTATTATTATCGAGCTACTTAGCAACAATTACGATTGAATTATAAGTGGTATATCCCTTTCTAAGTTTCTATATATCAATATACGGTTCGCTCAGAGTATGTCATATTACGCACGCTGTCGTCCTCAACAACATATATAACCTCGCTTCCATCACTCTACCTACATCTCTGTTTAGTAACTGTTGAATGTGATAGAGAAATTAAAAGAAAAACACGGTTAAAATATTTCATTATAAAAAATCGTGTATTCTACCAGAAAGATAGCCAGCAGAAAGAAACCAATTTCGAATGTTGTCTTTTTATGTGTTACATGTAACTAACTCATTTTTCTTTATTAAAAAGCTGACCCGATCTGAATGGAAGATCTAAGGGATGATAGTTTATGTAGTTATTTGAAAGACATGGAATATTTAAAAGATTAAGTCACCAAATACCTCTATGCAATCCTGCACATGTTGATATAATACATCTGTAGCGCATATAGAGTAAACATATAAGTGTATATTAAAATGTATTTCAAAGACACGATATAGATTAACAACATTTTGTAGCCGTAATTGAACATTAATTTGTGAGATACTTTTTATGTGAAATAATTTTGAAAACCAGGCGTTTAGATGATCAAGCATTCAGGTTCGATTTTTGCAGGTTTTAGCATTCGGGTATATACGGGCGTATAGGATATTGAGTTGAATTACAATTTTAGCTATCGGATTAATTGTGAGGCTGCTTTGGGGTATTTATAGGGTAGTTTAATGTGTTTATTATTGTTTTATATATGCGAATATATACTCAAGTTTAAATATAAAATAATAATAAAACAAACACGAAATGAGAGTTACCCTAGTTCAACATATATGTGGGTGTGTAAATACTTCAGAGAGCTGACTTCTTCTGCTTGACCTCGAGACACTTAAAATGACAAGCTGGTGTCTTAACTATTGACGAAAAAAACATTTTTAGCTTTTGTAAAGGAGGGCTATCACAATGAAAACACCCATTTCTGGTAAGCCACGTTACCAGTTTAGGGGTAAGATTTTTTTTCCAATTAGCCGAGTAACCGCCTTTCTCCCTATTGGACCTTTGAAGGGCTTACCATTCAACTAGCCTTTTTGGCGTTTAAGGAATTGCTCGTTGGTGGTTGGGTTACTTTTAGGCTGGTTTATCTTGAAATGAGTCTAATTCATTCTTGCTTTTTACTAGTATGCCTTCTACGAATTCACACACAGTCTCTTTATGTTTTAATAAAGTAACATCATAGGTATTCGGTCAGACTTTACTACCGTGTCGTCCATTTTTTCCGGCCAATCTCCTAACATATTCCTCTTTGTGGGACTAAGCTAGATGCTTCTGTTGATATCAATGATTTACATGCAGATGGTTATTTTTTTTCATTTGTCCGCTTAGATTCGTTCACGCATTAGCATGGTCTTGTTCTCTTTTGCAAGGACTTCTCCAATTACGATTGTACCTAGTCTTACATCCCATAGGTGTCATTTTATCAGTATACGGTTGTCTTTGCTGCACTACAATTTGTATTTGCTTGTGTCGTACCGAACTCCCTTCTAACAATGATCGATCCGCAGTATTGATGAGGCATTTCAAATTGATTCACCAATGTACATCCTTGTTTTTGCTGACTTCAATGCTCACGATTCTGACCGGCTCCCTTACATTAACTGCACAGATCTACTTGGTGAAATATGTTTAGCTTTTGATGTTAAATGACTGGTCTGAAATTGTCATCTTCCATACACTTTTTACTGATGATTATATTCATCAACACTCTTCTTAGATCTTTTTTCTCACTTATGTTCCTGACCTATGTTCGATTTCCTCATATTTCGGCATTTTACGTGTACAATGCAACTTGCCATAAAATACTCGCAGGCATTACCTCATCTTTTTATGGAGTGATACTCCCAGGTATTACCTTCTCTATCTTGGAGTGGGTATTTCTTACCAGAATTCACCACATTCTTTTTTTGGTGTGATTTAGACGAAATACTGCGACGCTTAACTGCCTTATTTGAGGAAGATTGTGTAGTGTGTTTTTATTTTTCATGATACATTCCTCCCGGACATTACCTTTTATTTGAGAGGCGGCAGTATGATATATGTTTGTTTCTCACGATATCATCGTCCCAGAATAACGTTCTTCTTTTTTTAGGCGGTCTGCGTAATTTACTATTTATTCTGTTTCATACAAACCTCATAGGAATTTACTCATCTTTTGGGGAAAGGGGTAGTGTTCTTCGAAATGATATAATACTCTTCGTGTGTGTGGGGAATGCAATGGATTCAATGTTCCATTATGATCCGTGCTCCCGACCTGGCAAAAATTAGGTCCCTCTTGTCGCATATTTTAGCTAGTGAATATATATATATATATATATATATATATATATATATATATATATATATATATATACCGAAATACGAAAAATATATTAGAGTCCACTAATATCTTATAATAAGTGAAACATTCGGATAAAAACTGAATCTCAATATACTGGATAGAGCATTAATATCATAATATAAAATGAAATAATAAAATAAGGTGCCAATCAAATTTTATTAGAATTCAAAATTCAAGGAAAGTATCTTAACATCCTTAACTCATGAGTTTTCAAAGATAACTCTTCTCCTCAGAAGACCATTACCGCAGTGACATTACACTTTGAAAATATATAAAAATATATACAAAAATACATCAATGTAAATAACATCAAATATATCAACCCAAAAACATACTTTTTTGTTAAATCTATACAATCCATCCAAGCCATATAATTTAAAAAACATGTTGAGGAAAGATATCCAGGAGGTTGACTGAAGATTGATCCAGGTAATGAGTGGCAGTCCAAAAATGAAAAATTGAAAAAATTGAAAAAAATGAAAAAGTTATCCAGTCTAGAGATGCGTCCGCAATCGATGCAGTGAAAAATGCATCCAATGTTTATGTTAATTATAACAACGATACAAAAAACCAAATCAAATAAAAAGTTCAGTAAACTCTCTATGTGTAAAATCATATTGTTCAAAATTTAGGGGTCCAATGATTTGATCGGATCAGTATAAATCAAAATTCGCTGGTTAAATGGAAAATCCGATTTGAATAAAATTAAAATTGAATTGAGCCGACAAACACGGCCATCTCTTCTCCCGAGTCCAACAAAGATACTTCCAATGAGTAAAGTTTGAAAGTATACACTCTCCCGCGAGCCAAATAAACAGAACCTCTTCTCGCCGCTCAGAAAGCAATACTAAAGGCGCGTGATGCCTACTCATCCGAACGACATTCTCAGAGCAGAAGTTACATGTCTAAGTTCACATAGAAAGAAACGCCATCCTATATCTACAGATATGTCAACTCAATTCAACCCATACCGGATGTTACTTGTCTGGGTCAAATCATATGTGTAATGCAAAGGGAAAAGGGACTAAGTATTGCAGCTTTATCGTAAAAAAAATAAATAAATTGATTTACCAAGAGAGTTACCAAGCATACGGGTGTCATTGTTCCGGCAGGAAAAACTAAGAACTACTACAAGTTGGACTATATCTCTTACATGAACTTAACATACCGTGAGTTTCATAAATCTTATAAAATTGCACCCCAATAAGATTATAGATAAACATTTAGAGGCTAAATCACTACTTACATATATGAATTTAACAAACCATACAGAAGTAGTAACTCCCGCCACACTTATATTTTCCCTAAAAGACCATAACTATTTATTTAAGAGAAGTGGGGTATTCAAGCAAAAATATAAACTCAAAAACACATATTGAATAGCTGTACTAAAATGTTTTAATTGTTTTGACAATCATCATCAGTTGGCAGCAGCACTTTAATTAAAAACAGAATAATTTCAAATGTGTGCAAAGAATGAAATTTGGAAAAACATATAGTCACGTGTAATAAACAGTATATATATATATATATATATATATATATATATATATATATATATATATATATATTTATATCAATATATATATAAAAAATATATATATATATTAATTTATTTAATCGTTAATTAAGTGCGAGTATGTAAATTAAATGGTCTTACAACGAATATATTATCTGAGTGCTAAATACAAAGTTAAGCTTTATGTATAACACTATATACACATTGGAACGGTTCCGCAAAGCAATCTGTGTTTCTGAGCTGTCGCACATCTACGGAGTTAGAAAAATGTATATGTTTTATCGTCTGAAATAAATAGAATAAAATAAAACCTTAACCAATCAGTGGCGTCGTACCAACATCACAGATGATGAATCAATCAACCCCCTTACATACACACATTGACGTATTTAAAAGATTTACATAAACAGATTACAATTCGCAAGAACATACCCCCCTTTACTTACTAACTACGCGAGCAATGATACTTACGAATTAATAAATTAAAATCTACATAAATTACTGAGGAAATTACATTGATAAATTCAATCCGATTTAAGAAGGAATACACGAAATTTACTTTATTTTCTTAAGTTGCACTGTTTTTTTAAATCATGCATTTTCTTAATGTTGATTTTCTATTTACTGTATTTCACTTGAGTTGAATAGATAAATTTAAACTTAAGTCATTTTATTAGGAAATTTAACAGCTATTTATTAAACCTATTGGTATGCATATGTAGGTGGTTGGTTGTTTAAAAAATGGCTAACCGACGGAAGTGTGTGCAATTTATCTTAGTAGGGGTTGGCTGTGTTGTCTGAACATTTACATATTTAAGTCTACGTACTGTGTTAGCGTGTGGCGAAAAGGAAACTACGACTTGTGTGTGCGTGTATAATAAGTGCGTGTGTGTACATGGATTGTGATTATGCATGCATGTGATTGCCACTTCCAGATTTTCTCTTGGGGTTTATTCCCTTAGCCTTTATGGAACAAACGACTAGTCACAAGGCAGTGGTTCTGTTTACCTATAATTGGGGGACTGTTTGTGGGCATCATAGCGTGTCCATACAGCGTGTCCATACAGCGTGCCCATACAGCGATTGATATGGCATGCCGCATGTCTGGAGACCAATTACCTCCGAGTCTCCTGTATTTTTGCTTCAAACCGCAAGGTACTCTGACAGCTATTGCAGTCAACCTGGTGCCGGACGTACTAGTATTTATATCCGTCTAGGCAACATCAGCAACATCGAGAAGGGGATTCTGATTACTTGAGACATCCGTCCTTCCATAGATCTGCCCTGGCCAACGCCCTGGAGAGAAAAAAATTAACAATGAACAAGACTAAACAGGCCAGCGACAGTTATCGGTTCTAAGCCTCCAACTCAATTGGCGTACACATTGGGTAGGAGAGGTTATTCAAACTCACTAGGCAGCTACCGCCGGTCATAAAGCTGAACACCCAATAAGGTGTTATCCCGTCAGTGGCCACCTGCGTTACTGGATACGTAAGAAATAGATACATTCGAACAAGTAGTCAACAACCATTAAACAAACACAAAAGAAGTACAAAGAAACCAGCACTTAGACGAGAGTACTGGAGTGTTCGTACTATGTTGGCTGACATATCAGCTGACATACTCAACATATCCGATATCCGCAAAAAAATGTCATTATCAACAACAAGCTATTGAGACAAAAGGTAGACATTACTGCACTACACGAAACTCTCGTAGCAGACTCCAGATGCCCGAAGGAATAAAACTATAGCGTCTTCTATCAAAGGAAGAGATAAAAGGACATCCGCGAATAATGTGTTGGTTTAGCAGTCAGACACTCACTGCTTTCAAATGCACAACTCTGTAATTCACAACTTCAAGCCTAATTTCACTGCGTCTTAATACCACAAATGGGTCAATTAATGTATTGTGTGTACGCCCTAACATTCGCGGTATCCCACCAAACTTCTCAGCATAATACGATCCTATCATGATAGCATGATGAGCACTGTACAGTTAAAAGATGCCATATCTGCTGGGTTCAAAGTGAAGACCAGTGTAACACAAGCCTGTGTCTTTGTCCTGACACTCTTTAGCATTTTATTCACGCTACTCCTGAAGCATGCTCTCAAGGACACAGCAGATGGTATCAGCCTGCACTCCAGACCTGACGGTAGTCTCGTCAGCATCGTCCGGCTCCGTTCCAAGACTAAGACCAGGTCAGTCCAGATCAGGGACATGCTGTTTGCCGATGCTGCATCCATAGTACTGAATCAGGAAAATAATCTCAAAAGATAGATGGGCAGGGTTGCTGATGCTTACAGCCTCTTCGACCTCAGTATAGCAGATAGTCCATCAATAGACACCCTACTACGTGGCGACGCTTGCTAGGCCATGTGTTGGATTATTCCGGACAATTCTGAGTTGTTGCTTATTTCACTCTTTGTGTACTATTATGAAACACACATTTGTTTTTATATATTCCCGGTCAAGGTCGAGTTTGATGTTTCTCCCATTGACCCTATAATAAAAAACATATTTTATTATGTAATTACAGACAATGCTGCGTACTTACACCTCTCTTCCAATCAATTATATAATTGAACATATGTTGCTTTAATGAATCCTAGGGCAAAGTTAAGTGTTGGTGAATACTTCTCTCATTGTTAACACTACAATGCAACACATAGTAGTTACAATGTATGCTCGGACACGCTAAGCGTCATATTTTACCATTTACACTCTTATAAACTACATTGTAGTTTTAATGTATATTTGGGGTACACCGATTTTATGCATCCCCTTTTCCTTCCGAACGCCATAATTAAACACATTGTTTTATATTTTCCAAAAACAGCACACGATTATTCTATTTCTCTATCATGCTTCACACTGTTACGAGACCAACGTTTTTTTAAAGTAATCCCGAGTAATCCCAAGGAATGTATCTCCCGCTTCATTTTCTTCAACATTTTAATAAAACAATCTGTAATTTCATTAACATAATACTAACAAGCATCTGTGTGTAATGCACCCGGACACCACCGATGTCTGGGTCTTACTCCTTTCGAGAGTAACACTAGAATAACACGTGTTTATTTTAATATATATTTTCCAACTTCTTGCCGTCAACACTGCCAGGAAACGCATGGTTGTTAAACTGTAATCCCTGGCAACGCCGAGTTTCTAGTCAGCACTCTATCCCTCTCGAAACTAGCATAAAACACATGTGTGTTGTAATGCATTCTCAGCAAACTATGTGTATTGTATTTTCCCACACACCATAATAAAACATATATTAATTTTTTCAGTATTTCCATGTCCCGACGAGATTATAATCCCGCATCTGTGAAGGTTAATACCATAGTATTAAGGTCAAAGTGTAGTATTTGTTCGGATGGATACTGCACCCTATAGACTAGTATTGTTTTGACCTTCAAGGCTTGATTTACGTCGGTCTATGGGTCTGTCATGTGCAGTTCTAGGAGGTTCACCCTCCCAGACTTGGCATCCCCTCTTTGGGGAGGAGTAAGTTTATTGCTTACTGTCAAAGGCGCCCTTACCGGAGAATGCCGACGGGGCTGCCCAGGCTATGTTTAATGGCCAGAGTGCTCACCTTCTCGGGCGCTGGCCTTTCAAATCCCACTTTATCGACCCGACCTTGGATCACATCTTACATGTGGGAGTAAAATAAAAGTGGCATTGTGCCTAACTCCTGGAGAGGAGTAAATAAATATTCACTATATATATATTGAGAACTTTCGAATTGTGCATATACAAATTACCAAGGGTAATCCTGCATTCTTTCACATATCTGCTATATCTAAGGTATCGATCACATTAAAAACTATAATAAATCACATAGCAGGTGCAATAAAATGTTATTAAACACACCTTCTTTATCAATGATATTGAGTACTTTCATGTAAACATAGACTACTTACTATCTGTAATATAGTATTATTTCATACGTCTGCTTTATCAAGTGTATTAAGCATTTCGGAATCAGCATATGATAATTAAGAACTTCAATATTGTATTATTTTATACATTAGTTTTATGTTTGGTATTGAGCACTTTCTTATTGAGCATATACCACTTGCTCAAATACATACAAATGTAATAATAAATTATGCTACGCATGCATGATCTATATAGTGTTTACCAAGTGGAATACTGTATAATGACTGTTGTGGCGTCCAATCAAAGCCGATAATCTAGTCTAGTTCATAATAGAAACTATTAAAATTATTGCAACGCTGATTTTTTGTATACCCGATTCTCACTCTTGTAGAGCGCTTACATATTGACATTATTTCCAAATTACTATACGATAACATAAAAATATCGCTCTTGTGAGTAGTTTTAGCATGTCGTCTTAACACTTCCTAAGCTTCTGTTTACGGTAAAAGTTAAAGATATAAACTAATCCAACCTCAATGTTGATAAGATTAATGTTTAATATTCGTGTGGCAATGTAATTAAATATAATGATGGAACGTTTAATACGAATACTCTTCTGGGGAATAATTATCCGATTAAAGTAACATTGTTTTTATCATTATGTTTAGTCTAGTTGACGGAGCTGTATGGGAATAAGTTTGCAACGTATGTTTGGTGCCTGATATTCAAATACCTTCAATATGTAAAAACATACAAATATATCAGATTCTAGGTAACCCGTTTTAAGGGACTACATGTGCGCGTATAACTGTAACTTACTTGATATCACTTTTATGTTGTGTTAGAGTACTCACACGTGTGTCCGAACAAAAAGTAAGCAAAGGATGTAAAGAAACAGTTGCATTTGCTTACATAAACATTTGGTTTAAGATAAATAGTTTGTCGAATCATTTTACTAAATCATTAAACATGTATGTCGCAAATACAATATACAACTAGATGTCACTTTATATTCTGTGGTTTTCTATCCAGAAATGGTGCTGCTATCCACAGCCTGAATATCGTTTTGCAAGTAATGCTCTTGTAGCGTAAGAGGGTGGGCATGATGTAACCGCCGCCTAATTTGAAGGAAGCTGCAGCAAGAGGCTTACATTTCGTATTAAATACTTCAGTTAATCACGTGGTAGAGCTCTTATCTTAACGCTGAACCAAAATAAGCATACCCATAACTTTGATAACTCCCAGTTAACGATATGCTACCTCTTTTTTTTCAAAGTTGCTGACACTGTTTCGGAAAATTATTTTCGATAGCTAGTGTATTCGAATGCCTTATTATTCTTGTAGAAAAACTGATTTTAGTTAGGAAAAATCGAATTGAGAATGTGTAATTAGGCGCCTCTTCTAATGTATTTCTGTTTAGCAGAAAAAGAGAAAGCGTTGTGGTTTTTTATTATATTATATGAGGTGTTTTATTACCATGCAGTAGCTTTTCGATAACCGGTTTTCTAGTCAGATCGACTTTGTTATCGACTTGCATATATTATGATTGCCATTTTTTTGTAATGACATTGAAATATATGCAAGAATATATTAAACCATTAAAATGTCATTTTATTTTGACGAGGAATATAGCAAATTGGCTTCTGATCTCGGTGTGAAAAAATTATGTCTCGGAATACTGAAATACCGTGAGTCGGCGAAAAAGCTGCCTGTATATAACTATATTCGCGCACCAGGTTGATAAGATTTGTAAAAGAGGTTACAGATGCATCAGTATTAATATTTTCTCTGTAATAAAATTGAGCTCTGTGGGTAGTCGAGAATGTAAACAAATATAAACACATTATAATTACACGTATTTTCTTGTGAAACTGTAACCATGGTTGATAAAGCCTCGTATAGAAATAAATAATATTATTTCATTTTCAGGAAACTGTCCAAAAGTTAAGAAGGTTGCTCATAGTGTCTTAATAATATAGTGAAATATGTGTGAATATGAAATAAAGCGGGCCTAATTATTATGGATCTACTCATATTCAAATCTTATGTATTCACAGTTTTTAAATAAGGTTGTTATGCTCTCAAAAACACTGTTTAAATGTGCTAAATCAATTGCAATTTTTAGAATATTTATTAATTTATACTTAATTATTATTTTAAAAAATCACAAAGATCAGACGTAACTGCACTTTATCTACAGTCTTAACAAAGTGCTATCCTTTTTTGCATACAACTAAATTAAACTAAATATAGCACAGATAAAAACCCTTAACGCCAAGTATAATTTTATTCGTTAATAATACGCAAAAATATATACATAATAATATTAGAATACAAACCAATACATATATATATATATATATATATATATATATATATATATGAAGCAATCCAACAAAAGTTATAAGCGTCAACTAATATCTTATAATTAGTGAAACATCCGGATAACTGCGGTAATGGTCCTCTGAAGAGAAGAATTATCTTTGAAAACTCATGAGCTAAGGACTTAAGGATGCTTTGCATGAACTTTGAATTCTAATAAAATTTGATTGACACCTTATTTTATTACTTCATTTTATATTATAATATATATATATATATATATATATGTATACCTATGTATGAATATATATAGTAAGTTATAAGAATAATAATATTATAATACAAAACATTATATATATATATATATATACATATATATATATACCCACACATATATATATACATGTATATATATACATGTATATGTATATATATATATATATGTGTGTATATGTGTATTTAATATATATATATATGTATGTATACGTGTGTGTATATGTATATATACATATATACATTTATATATATATATGTACATATATATGTATATACATACATATATATACATATATATATATATGTATATATATACATATATGTATATATATACATACATACATGTATATATATATATATGTATATATATATATATTTATATATATATATATATATATATATATATATATGAACATATATCTATACACAACGTAATAGTGGGATCTCACACGTGTGAGTGTTTGCTGTCTATTTTTGTTTGTTTTTTGTTTGTTTTCCCACTTAAATGAAACTGCTGTATAGTTTTGTGTTTTCAAGACACTTTAATCCAAGTTTTTTATTCTTTGTGATGTTTTACTGATGATTTTGTAGTGTTGCAGAGACGATAGTGACATACAAATGTTGTTTGGCACGAGACAAACAAAACGGACTGTTCAAAATATGTCTCACAGAAATTTAACATTTTTAGAAACGTGAAAAAATAAAAATAAAAATAATAAAATAAAACAATGTTTTTTGGAATATGATATAAACGTACTTAGATATATATATATATATATATATATATATATATATATATATATATATATAGTAAGTTATAAAAATATATTTATGGCAATCAAGCTACACATGGGAGTTCGCCTTTTCGCCCCATAGTGTAGAAACTCGGAGACATACGAACAGACTGACACAGATGCATTAACTACTAAATATCCCAGAATTATTTACGTGCGAAAAAGCTAATGTTTTTCTTCTAAACATTACACCCACATAGTTAAAGACAGTAAGTTTTATTTATATATATATATATATATATATATATATATATATACATACATATATTTAAATTACATTTTTTTTTAGTTGAAGAAAACGATGTAGAGAGAACAAAAAAAGTGTATCTCTCAACGTTGTGAGAGATTTACTTTTTTTCTCTCTCTACATCGTTTTCTCCAGCTTAAACAAAATTTCCTATCATATCTCATTCGATTTTCTTTGTTTTTAATTTATAATTCTGACGTTTCCTCTCAGAGGAGCAGACGATAAGACCTTAAGGAACATTTTAGCAATTTTCTTTTTTTCCACCGGCCCGTTTCATTAATTTAAAAAATGTTTCCTCTGAAATTTACCGTACGATTTCGCTGTACGCGAAATTTACTTATATATATATATATATATATATATATATATAGAGAGAGAGAGAGAGAGAGAGAGAGAGATTTTTGTGTGTGTGTGTTTATCAACCCGTTCGTAGTTTGTACTAATGTGGCAAGTTATAGACAACTTAGTAATGTGTGTTTTTTTTGTTTTTTTATGTATTTTTTTTTAGAAAAACACTTTGCTTGTTTAAATTTCATAAAATCAAGAACTAAATAAATTCTAACATTTTATTTGAAGGGATGTGTAAAGCATATTTGGAATCATTGCTTCGAGGGTGTGTAAAAACAGTGCGAGTAATGTTCGAATGAATCTTCAACGTTATAGTTGTAAGATGTTATTCTACACTCTTTGCCGCAAGTGTTGTTGCAATGTACATTTCGAGACACTACATCGCTAGTGTTTAGCCACTTAGGTCGATAATAATGAACACAAACACAGTGTATACTTAGCACAAGTGTATTAACGCTTTGAACCATAACTATTACACTTTGTTTCCTTTGACACTTAGATATTAATGTATTTATTGTGTCTGGCTAAGTCTAGTGTTTCTCGAAATAGGTTACGTAGCTTACCTGATAACAATAAATAGGAGTAAAGATCATACGTATCGCTGTATTCACATTTTTCTTTCACCTTTTTTGAAAGCAAAACATTATTTCAGAACGAAAATCTAATCAAATCTATCAGTAAACAAGCGAGAACGAGCAGGCATCGCTTTGTAAAAGTCATTCAAGATAGAACAAATTGCTTATAACAACAGAAGTGCATAATATATAAAAGAATGCATGTCGATTATGATAGAAACTATTCAATTCTACAGGAACACTGTAATGTATATCATATGAAACGACTTGTAACAACATTTATGCACATAAATTTCAAATCATATATATATATATATATATATATATATATATATATATATATATATATATATATATATATAACATTAATAAATGCATATATAAATCGCCTGGCATGTATTTATTTAAAATACTTAAGTTGCCCGCACATATAACGCCATACATAAATATTGCTACGTCAAACGATATTTTTTAAAGTACTTTTTTATTTTTATTTTCAATTTAATATAAATAAACTTTCAACACGCAATTGCACTACTGGTTTCATAGAAATTTGAACACCTTGAACGTATAACATTTTACCACCTTTTAGGCAAGTGAAGACATTAACACCATTTAC
>OY744517.1:14017285-14024785 GCA_963556195.1 Sepiola atlantica | reverse complement strand
CTTGATCAGTGAATCTAGGAACCACCGAAATTAAAAGAGGCAGACAAAACTTCATTTACTTTATAATCGTTTTATATTTGTGTTTTTGATTATTTACAAATGTCTAATTCTTGTAACATATGTACTTGCTCTACCGATAAATCATTAAAAAATAAAATGTATTAAATGTCCGACCGACAACTGTAAAACAAGTTCGACTGTTCTTCTCTTCCGGCTTTCCTAGGATACCCTGATCCTAAAAATGGCTGTAGAGTGATTAATACGTTTTAAGCTTCAGGTTTTTTTACAGTGTTAAAGTTTTTCGCAATTCCAATGTGATATTAACACACTACAAATCATGAGCAAATATTACACTCTAAAAGCATACTGGGGCAATATATTTAGTGTTCTTCTATCAAAATTCATACATATATATATATATATATATATATATATATATATATATATATATATATATATATATATATATAAATTGAGATAGAAGAAAAAAGAGTGATAAATATGCGACGATTGTCCAAATTTATTGCAAATTTCAAATGTTCAATGCAAGGTGTATTCAGTAATAAACTAGTGTTTATTATTCTTTCCTTAAGCCAAGGCTTTTCAAAGATCGAAATCTTATCATCAGAGGAGAAATACAGATGGATAAGTTGGCTTTCGAAAAAACCAAAGTTCAAATATTTGAAAAATATGAAAATTATTATTTGTCAGAAATTTATTTTCTTCTTCTTCTTCTTCTTTTCTTTTCTTCTTCTTCTAAAACCCCCTTTTATAAGAACTTGTAATGAATGACTGATGCTGATGGCACGCGTCGGGTGTCTGAAGCGTGGGCGTTTGACGCCGGAAGCTGTTGAAATAACCGCGAAATTCAATCAGTTGCTGAAACAATCTCGAGGTGAAGAGGTCGGTCGACACAACTCGGACATGAGAAAGTCCTAAAAACAAGAATGTTAAAACAGGAACATGTAGAGAGCATGCCTGTAAAAATCTTCAAAGAAGTTGGAGTTTCAACTAGTGTTCGAGGTTGAATATTTACGTTGGACGGAGAAGTCCACTGAATTCTAAAAACAGAAGCAAGGAAGATATTAATTTGAAAGGCAAATGTGCCTTTAGAAAAGACAAAACGAAGTGTGTTTCGAAAGATGTCTCCAAATGAAGAGTTGACGTGAAAGAGTGCCACTATTCTCAAAAGGAGTCGATCGAAGAAACGATGCGATGTTAATGAAAAAAAATGAACAATCAAAGGGAAACAAATCAGCGCGAACTAAAAGGACTTTTCTATATTCTTCTGGTATTTTTTTATTTTACTAACAAAATTCTTACAAGTAAGTCTTTCTCTTTTTCTGACATGTCTTTCCTAGCAAAGTTAATAAGCCTTCGGGCAGCATAATTAGGACTTTATTTATGCAGCCTTTCCGTGTGTCCATCGGAACTTAAATTCAGTCTATGAAGTGAACTTTGAGCCATGAACTTTCTGCCGAACTCATTTTGCCTTTTTTTTTTTTTTCTTCAATAAATTGTTTGTTGTTTAAAATAGCTTGTTCTTTTCTCTTACTGTTTGCTTTATTGTCTAGTTATTGCCCGAGGTCTTTTACGTGTATCGGTTTTGGCCTGTACGTGGTTAAAATTGCGATATTCTGCATAAATAAAACTCTAGGTCTCTGTGTTCTATTCTGTATCTATGTTTAAACACAGAGGTGTTCGGCCTAATGGTTCTCTACGCTCTGTCTTACTAAGAATAGTGAGCGAGACCATTTCTTTCTGTCTATCGTTTTGGAGTGGTTCTATAAACGCTATTTTATTGTACTGTAAAGGTAGTCGTTTGTGCCCAAACTGTATATAGACTTATCAAGGTTCACTGGACTGAAGAAGCTGCTTTTATAGTCAATTAATGATTTTCTGTTTTATCTTGGTCGCTGCTTTGAGTTCATTGTGTAATTTATCTTGCGCGCGTGCGTGTCGCCATTTTATTGTCTCCACGTGGTGAGTCAGCCATCTTGTCTTGTTCAGTTTAAGTTGGCGGGAAAATTTGGCGCCAAGTGTAGGTGTCACTGTCTGTAGTCACCCCCCCTCTCTTAGTACATGTAGAAAGGAGTCGGTGGGGAGGGATTTGAAAAATGGCGAGTTTAACAGCAGATGTCTTGTTGAAAAAAATAAAATACGCTAAAGATAAAATATTAGTCGTATTTGAAGTGTTAAAATCTTCTAGTAGGATAAAAGAATCTAAATATATTTTGTGTAAAGAACAGATTGATGAATATCTGAAAGACGTAGTTCGGTTGGAGGAACAAGTTATGGATGCTTATCTCTCTGATGGTGCAGACGATGAGTTAGTGGAAAGTTTTAATAAGGGAGCTGCCTTATTTAAAATACAAGTGATAGAAAAATTAACTACGTGTAAGCCTTGTAAAAAAGACGCTGACGAGAATTCCAGAATTAGTAAGGGGATAAAAGGCATCGATTTAAACCCTAAAATAGTTTGTCCCAAGTTTAGCGATAGGGATCTGGAAACGGATAAGTTAGCTTATCTAAACTTCCATAGAGAATTTTTGAATTGTGTAGCTAATCTTGATAGTGACGCATTAAGATTAGTGATATTGAAAAACCATCTTTCTGGTTATGCCTTTCATGTGATAAAACATCTGTCTGTATGAGATGAAAATTATCGAGTAGCTTTGGGCTTGCTATCGAAAGAGTTCTTAGACGAAAAGTGTATCGTCGACTCTATATTTTCGTCCATGTTGAATGAAAATCGCATGTATAATAATAATGTCGTAAAGAAATTCCTGACTAAGATGAAAACCCAATTGTACGAGTTAAAGAACTCGTTCGGTTTGGATTTCTTTGAAGGTAATTCTCCGGGAAATCGTTTGTTAAGTCACATTGTATTCAATAAACTGACAACTTCCTTTAAGTCAGAATTAATACATAAGGTGAACGGAAATTATCCTTCTTTGAACCAAATTCTGGAGAATAGTGTTGAGATATTTAAAACACTGGAATTTTGTGAACACGATTCGAGATATCGTAAAGTTGATTCCTTTAAGGAAAAGAGTAAATTCAGGCCTTTCGAACCTGAAAAGAAACCTTCCACGTTGAAAAATTTTCATGTGAAAACATATAAGGTTAAGTTTAAGTGTTGTTTTTGTAGAAACGATTATCATCTGTCTCGTGACTGTAATAAGTTTCCCTCTTACGAAGAAAAACTTAAAAGATGTAGCGAATTAAAGTTATGTGCTAGGTGTACTAGCTCTTATCATCTGAAGAATTTGTGTCCTTATGAAAAAAACGATAAGATTACGTGTTGGTCGTGCGATCAGACGGGACACTTGTCCGCCTTGTGTCCGAGTTTTCTCAAACCTGTGGTGAAGTCAAATATTTGCAGGTTGAAGAGTAGTTCTTCATTGTTGCCTGTGATAGGTATCACAGTTGAAGTTGGTGGCGAATTTCACACCGTAAATTGTCTGCTAGACACTGGTAGTGAACGGTCTTATATGGGTAAAAGATTTTCTGATAGATTTATGAAAGAAGAGTTGTCTCCCTTGCATCGTCGAAAATACGTAATAAAGACCTTTATTGGTAGCCAAGAGAAAGACTTGAATGAAGTAACATTGAAGGTGTCCTTTCCCGATGTTGCGAGAAGTATCAATTTTCTGATGGATGAACAGTTGGATTTGTCCTTCAAAATGAAAGGGTTGGAGGAGGTGATCAGTAATTTGAAGAAAAGCGACGTTAAACTTGGTGCTGATTTCTCCGAATTGAGAAGTGATGTTCTTGAAATATACAGTCTGATAGGGATTGATGTGATTAGATTTCTGGGACCCTTAAGATTAACAAAGATTAAAAATGGTTCTGCTTTTGAGTCCTCGCTAGGTATGATATTATTTGACGACCCCTCTGATTTTGAACCACATATGGAAATTGGTTTAAATTATAATCAAGTCATCGGTGAACATGCTTCTTGTGATGTGACCAATGTTTACTTTGCTCTAGAACCTAAGTCCAACCATCTGGATCCTTGGAATAGTCTTGATGGAGCTTCCGTGGACAGAGGTATTGAACAAATGTTCAAATTGGAATCATTAGGGATAGTTGATGAAGTTAGTAGTGATTACGACAAGAATTCAGCTCCTCTATTGAATACAGAGATAATAATTACTACATAGGTTTGTCGTGGGACTTAGATAAATTAAAGAAAGTACCCTCTAACCATAGAGTATCGTTAGCTGTCCTAGATAAAGTAGTGGACAGATTATCCTCTCAGAACTTATATTCTGAGTATTGCAAAGTCTTCCTAGACCAGGAATGTGAGGGTGTGATTGAAAGAATCCATCCGACTCCTTCGGAGTTCTACAAGTATACGTGGATACCGCACCGGCCAGTCTTTAAAAATGATGTGCAGTGCACGACTAAGATTAGGCCTGTTTTCAATTGCTCGTTGAGGGTAAATAATAAACCTTCTCTCAACGATTGTGCTTATAGTGGCATAAATCTGTATACTGACATGTTAGAACTTCTGTTCAAGTTTAGAACAGATAATTATGTATTATTGGCTGACATCAGAAAGGCGTTTCTGATGATTAGACTAAAGAATAACTTTGACAAAAATAGATTCTGTTTCTTTTTAAAAATAAAAGATGAATTAGTGTGTTTTCGATACAAAACTCTGATATTCGGGTTTGTGTCTAGTCCCTTCATCTTAAGTTACGTAGTGAAGCACCACGTTGAGAAGCACTCATCGGGACCTTGTAGAGACATGTTGTTAAAAAACTTTTACGTAGATAATCTAGTGAAAACACATGGGTCTCCTGATGAATTGTTGAAACTCTATACCGAGGCTGTGAATGTCATGGAAAAGGGAAGCTTCTTATTGAAAACGTGCTGTAGTAACAGTAAATTGGTGTCTGCTCGCATTCGAGCAGATAACAATTACTCTTCTCATGGAGTGCCCTGTGAGAAAGTACTGGGGTATTGGTATGACCCTGAGTCAGACGAAATTGGTATCTCCAAAGGTGAAGTTAAAAAGTCAGTCTCCACAAAAAGAGATATGCTATCCATTAGTTCGTCTGTATTCGATCCGTTAGGTTTAGTATTGCCTATAACTATAAAAAGACAAATTATATTAAGTCAAGTTTGGAAATCAGGAGTGACATGGGATCAGGTAGTTCCTGATAGCTTGTTGTCTGTTTGGAATAGTTTTCAGGCAAATCTCCGAGATGTTCAAAAAATTGGTTTTGAAAGATGTTCAGTACAAACCAATTCGCCTGTTACCTTGATCGTGTTTTGTGATGCTTCGAATCTTGCTTATGGCATAGTCGAATATATGTATCAGGGAGGAGAGGCCAGGCTATTTTATGCGAAAGCCAAAGTGGCTCCTTCTGTTAAAAGAACTCTTCCTACGTTGGAATTACTAGCTGTATATCTGGGGATTAAGCATCTCCTTATTTTGATTGAAATCTTTCCCAAGCTGTTTGAGGAAATTATCATTGCTGTAGATGCACAGGTAGTGCTATCTTGGTTGTTGTCTGAATCTGTACACACTAAGTGCCAGTTCACTAAAAATCGTTTGAAGGATATAAAATTCATTATGAATGAGATAAGTTGTAAGGGTTATACCTTAAAGTTCAAGTATGTAAGTACTAGCGAAAACCCTGCAGATTTGTTAACTAGAGGCGTTTCCTTTAGTAAGTTTAAAAAGGATAAAAACTTTTGGATTAGAGGTCCAGTATGGTTACAGACAGAAAAGTTGAAGTGGCCTGACTATAAGTTGGATTGCATTAGTGACAAATGCAAGACCTTGGTAACTGCTTATACTGGCTTGAATGAGGATTCTAACTCATGTGTGGTTGAGTTAGAAAGATTCTCTTCTCTCAAAAGGTTGATAAGTACCTTAGAGATTGTGTTTAAATTTATTGCCAAGTTAAAGGGCGATAAGCGTGATGTCAATTTTACATCTGAGGCAAAGTCCTATTTGATTAAGGTTACTCAGAGTGAGTTTTTCGCTGAAGAAATAAGTTTTCTGAAAAGTAAAGTTGAAAGTAATATTCCTTTGTTGGTGAATAAGTTGAACCTAATTTTGGATGACAACAATTTGTTACGTTGTCGGGGACGTATAGAAAACTCTGAATATTTTTCCGAAGAAGTGAAAAGTCCTGTTCTGCTGCCTAAAATGTGTCACCTAACCAGTTTGTTGGTGATGGAGTGTCACATAAAATGCAAGCATTTGGGGATTGCTGCTACGCTTGATAAGGTGCGCAATTCTGGGTTTTGGTTACCCAAGGCCAGGCAGGCCGTCAAAATTGTTCTTGCTAGTTGTATGATATGCAATAAGTTTAATTCCTTGTATTTTCGTTATCCTAAGATGACAAACCTACCCAAGCATCGAGTTAATCTTATCAGACCTTTCTACCATACGGGGATAGACTTCACGGGTCACCTGGGGGTAGAGGACGGTAGTAAAGTAAGAAAGATGTACATATTGCTATTCACTTGTCTTAGTGTGCGTTCTATACATATGGAGTTGGTTGAAGAAATGAGTACTCAATCGGTAGTGTTAGCCTTTTTGAGGTTCTTCAATGTATATAGTGTGCCATCACACATATACTCAGACAATGCTTTATCCTTTGTTGCTGGGTGCGACTTAGTAAAAGAAGTTCTTCTCTCTGATGGATTCAGAGGAGATTTGGAAATGTGTAACATAAAACACTGCAGGATTCCTTCGTATTCTGCTTGGTTCGGAGCAATATGGGAAAGGTTGATAAAAACTGTCAAGTGTTGTCTATTCAAAACAATTGGTCGCAAGGGGTTGGATTACTTTCAACTGCTAACCATTTTGTCTGACATACAAAGAGCGGTAAATGATAAGCCTTTGACTTATCGTTGTAGCGATGATGCTTCCCTGGAAGTCATCTCTCCTAGTGCCTTTATGCGTTTTTCTCCTGGGAAAACCGTGTTCTTGAACCTTGAAAACGATTCTTGTTTAGAAGCGCCCCCGAATCGAGTGGATTTGATCGAGAGTTTGAAAAGTAGAGAATGCCTTTTAATCAGATTCAAGTCATTGTGGTATGAGCAATATTTACTGAGTCTGAGGGAATTGTCTAGGGATTTGCATCAAGCGGAATTTGGTAACAAAATTAAGGTAGATGATATAGTCCTAGTTAGGAATCTCGTTAAACCTAGGCCCTATTGGAAGCTAGGTAGAGTTGTTAAGCTCACTCGGGGGTCTGACGGAATTGTTCGCTCTGCCTTGATAAAGAAGGGAGAGACATGTAGTGAGCATTCTATTAAGCATTTGTATCCTATGGAGCTATCTATATCTCATTCGTACCAAGTGAGACCTGGGAAAAATAAGGATTCGTGCAGTGATGATGATGGAGCTGAGAATTCTAAACCTAAGAGAAGTAGAAAATGTGTTAAGGATAAGAATCCTGACTACGTTTACTATTAGACTGTAAGTGAGCGATCTTTTTCTTTTTCTTTTCTTTTTTGTTCGGAAGAGTG
>OY744517.1:13904785-14012285 GCA_963556195.1 Sepiola atlantica | reverse complement strand
AGAAAGCACCGAGACTAGAAATAAAACGATAAGCAAATAAAAGTTGGAAGCAAAACAACTACCTTGACGCTTCAGAAAACTGACAAAGAAGGAACCCAAAAAAAGTGCTGGACATGGCTAAGAAAAAGACAGTTGAACAGAGAAACGAAATCTTTTCTGATGGCTGCACAGAACAATGCAATAATGTAAAACTAGATCAAAGCTAAACTAGATAAACCCAAGGAAACAGTAATGCAGACTTTGTGGACAAAGAGGAGGAACAGTAAACCATATAATAAGTGAATGTAGAAATGGAATACAACGACAGGCATGGCTGTGTGGGGAAAGCAGTTCACCGAGGGTATGTGCAATCAATTGAATTTCGAATATGCAGACAAATGGTGCAAATTTAAACCATAAACAGTACCGGGAGAAAACACACACACAATCGTCTGAAATATGGATATACAAACAGACAAACTCATACACGCAAAGAGACGGGATGTAATAATAATAAAGAAGAATGAAAACAATTTACAAAATCGTAGACTTCGCCGTTCCAGCAGCCACAGAGTGAAGAACAAAAAAAAAACGAATCAAATACACGGAACTCGCCAGAGCACATGGGAACATATAGGGCATTAAGAAAGTCTGTACAATACCAATACTCGTAGACGCACTAGGCACAATCCCCAAAACCCTGGAAAAAAAAGACTGGAAGAAATTCGAATAAAAGGGATCATTAAAACTGCAAAAAAATGGCAATAATCAAAACATCTGCAATCTTTAAAAAAATCCATTCATGCGTAAATAAACACCGCATAAACTACGAAAGGTCACATTGAATAGACAAGAGGAAGAAAACAAAACCACAGAAAGAACACCCCATTGCAAACAAAGGAACAGGCAATGCTACAGACATTACTTTACGAGCCCCCATCTATAATAAAATTCACCGTCCTCAGCTTACACGACACAAAAAATTATCAATGAACAGAAATAGCAAGAACCACTATAAGCTATCCTGCTCCCTGTCAAAAGTAAAATAATTTAAGAAATAAAATTATATTTTTTTAAAAATTCAAAAAATGTGTGAATATAAAAACATGGTACTAGCTTAGGCTTACTCCACACACAATAGTTGCGTAGGGTCAACGAGGAGTAAAAGACCGAGGAGATACAACAAAACACAGACCTCTACAGGAAGAGTGCGGATAGAGTTGGGACCTTAGACAGGCTTATTGTTATCCACATCCCAGAGAAGATCAATTGTCCTTACTACCTAGAAATCAATGGTGAACACATGTTGCAATATGGCAAGGTTGTTTGCGGTAGCTATTAAAAAAAACGGGAGAATATCGGAAACAGTGGAAGACTTGTTGACTTTAGGGAATACTACCTGCTGTCATTGAGAAATCACTGTTGACCTGTGTGAGAAATCCTGGCTACACCGGTGGTTGTGGTTATGATGATGATGATGATGATGATGATGATGATGATGATGATGATGATGATGATGATGATGATGATGGTGGTGGTGGTGGTGATGGTGATGGTGGTGATGATGATGATGATGATGATGATGATGATGATGATGATGATGATGATGATGATGATGATGATGATGATGATGATGATGGTGGTGGTGGTGGTGGTGGTGGTGGTGCCGGTGGTGGTGATGGTGATGATGATGATGATGATGATGATGATGATGATGATGATGATGATGATGATGATGATGATGATGATGATGGCTGAAAAATATAATAGCTGAAAAATAATGGCTCTGGTTAATATAAACATTTTAACTGATTTGTTACCTACGCTATTTTTGATTGTTTGTTTGAATTTAGCACAAGTCTTGTTTTCCTTTATACTGGAAACGTCAGGTAAAAAAAACAAACTAACACACGTGACCGATTTATCAGCCAATGTTATCATAGTGTTACCAACACTGGTGCGAGTTAAGTTTCCAGAATTTCTGTTAAAGTAAAAGTAACGATGGGAGATCAAAACAATTCATTCTCTCAATTATGAATATATTGTTTAATATGAAACATTTAAACAATTCCCATTTCCAGAAAAGTAAAAGAGACGGTTATATGTAGATACTGTAACTTAGCGTACGTTTGTAAGTGTGTGTGTGTGTTACGGTAAAAAAGAGATTCCTGTATTAATCGAACATTTAAATTCAAATAAATAAATGTGTGTTTTAAAAACAAGTCTCTGCATTTTTTCTAATTAAAAAAAAAAGATTCAATTACAAAACTTTAATGTATTCTATACAATGGAAAAATGTACTAATACTTATGAAGTGCGACCAGAGCAGACATTACTTGTAGACATTGTTACAGAACGAGCTTCAATAATATGTGAAGCGCTAGATCAAGCGACACCATGTCTTTTAAAGAAAAAGAAAGAAAAAAAGAGTGGCTAGATAAGGGACGCGATGTTGTTTTAAAAAAAAGAAAATAACATGTTTTCTATTATTTATATCATACTTCCTGGGGAAATAGAAAATGTATTTCAGTAAATAAGATGTTTATTTAAAAACAGTATCTGCATTTTACTGTTTTTTGAAAAAAAACCCGTTTCTATTACAAAAGTTAAATGCATTCCATACAGTGAAACTTTTGTCTAATAGTATACACAGCGAGCAGCGCACTCACCACTTTAATACATTATACGAGAACAAACTTGGTTATCATCTGAAACACAAAATAAAGCGGCACCATATCGTTTAAACAAAATTAAATTATTGTCTATTATTAAGATGTCAATTTCTATGAAAATTGAAAATATATAAATATATATATATATATAAATTTTAATAAATATACTAATATATATAAATATACAAATATACGTATCTATATGTATACACATATATATATATATATATATGTATATATATGTATATACATATACGTATATATACACGTATATATATATGCATATATACATATATATATATATATATATACATATGTATATATACATATATATACATATACGTATATACACACATACGTATATATATTTTTACATATATACATGCATATACATTCATATTTATATAAATACATATATAAATACATATATATACAAATATATATAAACGTATAGGTATACATATGTATGCATACATGTACATCTATATACATACATATATATATATATATAGATATATATACATAGATATATATATACATATATATATATATATATAAATATATATATACATAGATATACAAACATATATATACATACGTGTATATATACATATATATGCATATATACATGTATATACAGATATATACATATATATAAATATATATATACATAGATATACAAAATTATATATACATACGTGTATATATATACATATATATGCATATATATAAATGTATATACATATATATACATATATATATATATATATATATATGTATATATATATACATATACGTACTATATACCTATACATATATATGTGTATATATATATACAAATATAATATCACATACACATATAAATATATACATACATATACATATAAATATATACATATATCCGTATATAAATATATGAATATATATATATATATATATTTATATAATTATATATATATATACATATAATTATATATATATATAATTATATAAATGTATATATATAAATATATTTATATATATATATAATTATATAAATGTATATATAATTATATATATATATATATACATATATACACCTTTATATATATATATATATATATATATATATAGTCTTAGAAGTTTCTCAACCATTGAAACTATATAAAAAACAAAAAAAAACAAAACAAACAAACCGTAAGTTCTAAGTCGTTGAGTGGAAAATCACTCATGTAAGTCAATAATTTTTTTACAGTTAGTACATTAGTTTGCTTTGAACATTATTTTAGAGGTCATCATTTGTTTACCATGAACAACTGTTTAAGGAATTTTTAAACAAGACAGTATTTAATGTTCTGGCTTCCCAGCAGAGTTGATCAGACCCCACTTCCCTTAAAAGATAAACATATGAACGTTCCGTATACTAAATCTAAATTTTGTTCCGTATAAATGTTTTGCTTACTCATATTAGTTACAAAAAATACATCCTTAGCTGTGTTGTTCGTCTGTCTAATAAAATTGATCCGTTACTCACACACATGTTGCTGCATTTTAAAGTGTTTAGACGAATCCATTACACTACTTTTTAGGTGATAAACGTATTTGTAGTTTAAGTTTTATATTTAAAATATTAAAAATATCAACATATCCAAATTTTTTTTTTAAATTGTTTCATTATATATATACATATATATACTTTTAGTCCTTTTTTCTCCCCTCCTCCTTCTCCGCCTTCTTCTCCTTTGTTGTTTAATTTTTTGTCATCACTTTTAAATATATACTAATCTCCCTTGCTCAGTTACAGCGTTCATAAGCTTAACTACCGATTTTTTCTCTTTCCCTTCTTCTTTTCTAACTCACAGCGTTTCCAATCGGCGTTCATAAGCTAACTGTCTATAGTTTCTCTCTTGTTGTTCTTCTTCTTGTTGTTGTTGTTCTTCTTCTTCTTCTTCGTCTTCTTCTCTTTTAACTTACAGCGTTTCCAACTGGCGTTCATCAGATTACTGTCGATTTTTTCTCTTTCTTCCTATTTTTCTTTTTTAACATTTCTTTCTATCTTAATCAATTTCTACTGTGTATTACACGTAACTATTTTATATATAATAAGTATATGTGTTATATATACATTTATACATATTTTACATTATTTTTATTCATATTTAGGTAGCTTTGCTCTATCAATTTATTTTGATTAATTTGATTAGACTTAACAGCATCAGGATAGCGAGTAATTGCCTTATTTAACTGTCTAAATATTTTATTTTGATCGCCACCTTGATAATCATTCTTATTATTTGGTCAGAAATTAGGGGCATAAAATCTACCAATTTTAAGGTACCACGAGCAATCTTCAGAAATTCGGACATAATACTCCCGTAAAATATATACAAAGGGTAGGTACTCTTTTCATGTGGTATCCGCACGATACGAAAAGGAAATGAATTTATTTCATCAAACAGTTTATAGATAAATATTTTATCTTCAATTTTCATATCGAAATCAAGAAAAGTAGCTTGCGTTCCCCTCATGTTCATAGTTTAATTTTAACTCTTTAGGATATATTAAATGTTTAGTATTTGCAAACTCATCGCTATCATTAATGCAAACAAGGTCGTCAATATATCGCCTACATCCATGATAACTATATGCTCTAGATATATAATTTTTTATTAATGATGATATATACATATATTCAAGCCTATGTAAATATAGATTTGCCCTAAATGGAGAAGGATCCAACCCCATTGAAATACCTATTGTTGGAAGTAGTACTTTATTTCTTATTTGAAAAAAGAACTCTCTTTAATAAGGTGACTTATAAGCATTGTCAGACCAGTGTTGGACACCCTCGTCTTACCATTTTTAGTTTTACACCAAAAAGCTTTAGATTTTGCAAAGTCTATGTATTTACCTTTTCCTCCTGCAAAAGTAGTATACTTATAGTATTACCGAATTCTTTAATAAGTTCTTTGTGTGGTATTTTTGTGTATAATGTACTAAAACCATATGTCGAGATTGATTTAGCCTGTTTACGAAAATTAATACGATCTAATTTTTCTTTTACTAGATCTGAATTATTTACCACCCAAAATAGATTTATATTACTATAGAATTTACTTTTTTATGGAAATTATTTATTTGATTTATTATTAAATTAAAGACTTTAGATACAGCCTTACTTAAAGGTTTAGTGATGCACATTTTTGAGGCACCAATAAAACGGGCGCCAACTGGTGTTTTATGCATTTTAGGTATCTTATACATACATGGAAGTTTTTTGTAGTTTTCTTCTAATTTTAATCCTAATTCTTCACAAATAACAGTATTGTTTTATAATAATATTATCGCCTTTACTATTACTTAATTTATAAGTATCTGAAGCTTCACTTATTATTCCTTCTTCTAGCAATAAGCGTTGTATATTATTTTTTTACAGATAAAAGCTATATTATTTATCGCCTTATCAATAAGAAATATTACAAACCTATTCTGAAGCATTTCAAGCTCCGTAGTTATTTGTGGATTTCTAATAAGGGGATTCGTTTTTTAGGGTGTTTAAATTCTTTTAAACGTACTACCTTTTTAATTACGAATCTAAGTACGTTATGTTTCCATACGTCAAATGTAGAGTCTAATAGTTTTTGCTTTTTTGCCATGGATGCAGTGAAATTACCTTACGCTTTATTTATTTCTTTAACACATTTCGAATAATTTAAACATGTAGGTTCTCTTTAGTTTTTTTCCTTTACTTAGGAGTTTTCTTAATTTAGAATTTCTAACTATCGCTAGATTAGGGTAATTATATGCCCTATGTAAGTATTACATAAAGGGAAGAATTCACATTCACATGATAGTATATACATGTTATCATTATCATTAATATTTACATTCTCTACAGTTTATTTATAGTTAAACACCTTATTCCGCATAGTTTGCCGTAGTGTATATGTTACTATTGGTTTCTGTTCCTCTTGTAAAAATTCATTGGCCAGTGACTGAATGATTTCTGGATTATTAATAATTTTAGTCAGATTTATATCATCAAATCCTTTATTTTCATACAATACAACACACACATTTCGAGGTTTATTTTTTATACCCTCATATACCTTTAAATTTATATTTGTATACTCTCATATACCCTTATATTTATATATATATATATATATATATATATATATATATATATACACTCCTATATACGTATATAAATATCCAAAGATATACATGCACACACACACACACACACACATATATATATATATATATATATATATATATATATATATATATACATATATATATATATATATATACATGGGTATATACGTGTACATATACATATATATGCATATGTATATATATATACACACATACATAGATATATATATATATGCATATATATATACATATATAGATACATATATATGGGTATGTATATGTATATGTGTGTACATATATATATATATATATATGTGTATATATATGCATATATATAGTAATATACATATAGATATATAAATATATATGTATATCCAGACAGAAGCAAATCAATATCTTCAGTTGTTCAAAACAAGAGGCGGTTTTGTTAATGAAAACATTTGTTGAGTATAAATGCATATATTTAAAGCAGGCCGTTGAAAGTGTTTGCAGTTACTTCGATCGAATCTAAGGAATGAGATATAATGTTCTGGTCGAAGACGAAGCCAGTAAAAAGTGAGAAAAGGAAGTGTAAAATAAGAGAAGTTGGAGGAGACGGTTCAGTGGATGGAACTATTGCTGATGCTGGGCGTAGGGTAGGGGATGATTTATTTAGTAACAACTCTTCGGTAGAAATCAATAATATTACGTAATTCGCCTGACTGGCTTTAGTTAAGAGTTGGGGTGGGCTTTCAATAAGCTAATACAGTAACGTATCTGATCATTAGATAAACGGTGTGTGTGTGGGGGGGGTGCCAGTATTGAAACAGATTTTGTTAGACAAACTTACATATAATTCAGAAAGGGTAAAAGTGTTCAAATGGGAAATTAGGGGTCAGGCGATTTCAAATCTGAATTTTTCGTGTAAGATGTAATTATCCAGACAATCTATTAGTATTTCAGAGTTTAATGTTAAAAGAATTTATACATTTCCCAGTGAGATAAATATTAGATGCGTGACTAAAACATATTTTTCATATCTGAAGTTAGGATTGGGAACAGCATCGATATGTTGGCTAGGGTAGGTCGATTTTACACTTTTTTTTTAATATTAAAAAAAGGCACGTACCGAAAGTTGTATATAGACCTATTAAATACTCATGCAAAAAATTAGATAAAAAACTTCAGCGGTTTTTTGAGCGTTTGGTATCAAAGATCGTAGACAAGAATATACTGAAAATTCCTCGTTTTTGCAAGATTTGCTTGAATACTGGTGTTAAAACCAAATAATTTGTGCATTTAAAATCAGCGAATGTCCTTTTATTTTATAAAAATGATATTAATTAAAGAAATCTTCAAATGAAAAATTTGCCCCCCCCCTCATTTTCAGTATCTGCTTTTGTAAACTACCTTTTAACGTTATGAATTAAACAGTAATATTTGAATACCTAAATAAATGATTTTTTTCTGTTATAAGTGAAAATATAACAAGCAAAGAAATAAGGAAAAACCTAACACTATTTTAATGGAGCTTAATATTGAGAGTCAAATTGCTCCATATAAGACCCCTTAGACAAAAATGCTGGTGTCAATTTCTGACTCAAAACTTTTGCTGTAATGTGTTGATGCCTTGCTTCAAAACCATATACAGTTTGTGAAGCTTCTGTTATTAACTTAACTGCCCGTTCCACGCCCTGAGAATGCCAAAAATGCTGCATAATTTTAAATCTATTAATTGTGTCCAATGTGTGGCATTAAAATTAATAGGTGGTATTCTTTTTAATCTTTTTCTGGTTGACTCCTCACTCCTGAAAGAACACATTAATTAATTGAATTATTAAAAAATTCCAATCTGTACTGCTTTAATAATTATGGTGAAATTAGATAAAATCTTTAAAAATCATTCTATAAATTGGAATAAATAATTGAGTCAGAAATATATGAATAAATATTACTTACCTAATGGCCAAAATTCTTTTTAAAGCATCTTCTCTTACTACAATCTCTTCAGATTAAACCATGGAATATAGAAAGTTTTCAGGCAGTAAACAAAATGTATTACCTTGTATATTTCTAAATGTGATATCTTGGATTTCCTGAGGCTGCTCCTTAATCCTCTGGGTCATATTAAAAATGTGCACTTGCTGATTGTGGAATTTACTATTTCTTTTAATTTCAAACCAAGAAGTGGCATACACATTTACAATAAAATTTACTACATAGTGTAGTTTTGTCGTGTGCCTTTGTTGGTATGCACCACGAGTCCATAAACACATGAGCCTGATGGCCAAAGTTAACCATCTTGCTTGGTTTAAAGGACCAATTTTCCAGGAGGTATATCTAGAGTCAACCTTACCTCTAGAAATACCTACTGTGTATTCATAAAGGAGTCTTTGGTCAGAACTAAGATCATGTATTTCATCAATTTTAAAAATTGACTCTAGAGGATTGCTAATAGTGGAAAATTATATTTGGGGTAAATCATGGCAATCATTTGAGCATAATTTCCCCAGAGGGCCACTGAATGTTGTAGGGCCCTTTGCGCAACCATCTATGTTTTTAAAAAGGGCTCTGAAAGGTAGTTCATTATGATGCAAAGAGCAACCAATTGTGTGAAGATTTTTAAAAAGTTTTTTTTCTAAAATTGCAACCATTCCACCTTCGCAACCTGTGTTGGTATTAGTGTTGTCAACACGTATAGCCTTGATACTGTTCTCACTGTGGAATTCATGCAAAACATCCACCACTTGATCTGCATGAACAGCACCTGTTGCACCACTATTAGGAAGAACTCTGTGTCAGATATTTACTTTCACATGGTGTTTCTTTTGTAAAAGTTAAATGGTGTTCTGGTCCTTTAGTTTTTTTCATAATTCTCTGTCTATTCTCATCCACAATTTCCTTATACATCAATGTGTCCTTATCCATTCTCCCATCAACTCCAATACATATAATATTTTAGGTGGGATAAAAACCCCTGGCTGAAATAGTTTTATTTGTCTACCTCCAACAAGGTAAAATGTGACACAAGGTCAGGAAAGTGGGATTAGATAAGCCTGCGCTATAGAGGTGAGCACTCTGGCCATTAAAAAATTGACTGGGCAGCCCCGTCGGCATTCCCCTGTAGGGGCGTCTCAGACAGTTAGCAATAAACTTACTCCTTCCCAAAGAGGGAAGGCAAAGCCGGGAGGGTGCAACTCCTAGAATTGCACAGGACGGACAAGCCCCAATAGACCGGCGTAAATCCAGACCCAAAGGCCCGGACGATACCGATTTATTTGGTGGGGTAAAATCCCCTGGCTGAACTAGATTTTATTTATCTATCTCCAACAAGGTAAGATTGACACAGGAAAGTGGGATGAGAAAGCCAGTGCTCGAGAGGTGAGCACTTTGCCCATTTAAAAATTGCCTGGGCAGCTCCGTCGGCATTCCCCGGTAGGGCCGCCTCAGACAGTAAGCAATAAGCTTACTCCTTCCCAAAGAGGGAAGGCAAAACCTGGGAGGTGCACCTCCTAGAACTGCACAGGACGGACAAGCCCCAATAGACGGGCGTGAATCCAGACCCAAAGACCCGGACGATACCGGTTTATTTGGTGGGTTAAAAAACCCTGGCTGAACTAGTTTTTATTTATCTAACTCCCACAAGGTAAGGTGTGACAAAAGGTCGGGGAAGTGGGATTAGATAAGCCAGCGCTCGACAATTCAATATATATTTGTGATAATTACATTTGTAAACACAGAATCAACACGTGAATTCAAATTCGCTCGTTGAATTTTCAACCGGTGAATACCATAAAAAATATCCAATAAATAAAACGCCTATGTAAATAAACAATTATTTATATATAACATTAAATATTATAGTGTTTTATTCCTTTTTAATTTGAATATGTACATTTAATTTCTTAAGAAAAGGAATAATAAACTTTAAAATATTTATTATTAAGTAATGTATTACTTTTTTTTGTTAAAACCCGGGTTTAATTTAAGGCGACACATCTGCCGGTGAAATCTAGGCTGTGAGAAAAAATCTCGATTTATTTGCTCTTAAAGTTGCAATGCTACAATAAATACAACGTTTTGAAGAAAAATATTTCTTGTGGTAACTTTTGACATTATTTGGCAAATTTCTTCGAGTGCGATAATTTACAGTTTCAAAATCGACCTCCCCTAATGTTGGCAAACTTTTAGTTACAGTGTAAGGATAATGGAGTGGCATAAGGTTGATTATGTAACCGAAAGGGATACATAGAGTATAAAAATTTAAGATATGTGTGAGTGAGGGGTTAAATGGGACAGTATAGAAGTAACCGGAATAGAATCTATGACAGAAAGATTGACGGTAGAGCGCTGCGTCTTCATTTATTACACACACACACACACACACACATATATATATATACATATATATATATATATATATATATATATATATATATATATATATGTATGTGTGTGTATGTGTGTGTGTGTGTGTGTAATAGATTAGGAACATTCGAATGACGATTTCTTCAATTTCCGACATAGTTATTTTTAACAAATTTTTCTTTAATTGTTGAAACATTCAAGTTGTCAAGAACACCATTGTCATCTTCGTCAGAGCAATAAAAATAGTAACAAATAACATACGTAACTAATTTTAGAAAATATATATTTATATCAATTTGTACGCCAAACTTACGTTTGTATATTCTGGGATCGCTTCCATATGTTATTTAAAAAAAAAACATGCGTATTTTAAGAGCAACACTGATCTAGAAAAATTGTGTGCTAAAGTTGGTGTTCGATTAAAAATATTTTTTCTGATTTTTCTGATCAAAAACTTGATTGTCGAGACAATTACAAAACACTGGTAAAATTATTTGCTGTTTAATAAAAAATGTCGTAGTTATAATTCGCTTATTCTATATTATATCTTTGATTACCCAAGAATTATGAATTAATGTACATCTAGCATAACCACTTATGGTTTTACTACCTACATATTGATACACGTACATTGTTATAATCTACTAGACCACCCGTGACCCGTTGGGTCAGTTTGTTATATTAGCTATGGAATTCATGTATGAGCGTGACGCTTGTGGCATAAAGAAAATAGTTTTTTTTACATAACAGAAGCATTTCTATGAAAGTATATTAAAATGAAAAAAGAATATAGATAGATTTCTATGAGTCGTTCTGTTTATTATAATTGTTTTTTTTTTAATTACAGTTACTGAATTATAAGTGGTTGGTTAGGGCGATTTGAGAAAGGAAGAGGGTACAGCAGGCTTGCTTGCGTACGTAACGAAAACAGAGGGAGTAGGAGTGGTGAAATCTATGAGAGGGAAAGTGGGAGGTGGTTTCGTTCACCGACCGCTAGTATGGCTGATATTAATAATGAGTGTTGTTTGTTTGTTTGTTTGTTTGTTTTTGTTTTTTAAAAGGGAGGAGTTTTTTTGAAACTGCGACAGACTTTACGAAGTCCTCCCGTTGAATGTTTTTAGCCGTGAAGAAAACAAATAAACTATTTGATGAAATTAAATGAAATTGTTTAAAAATTTCCAGAATGAAAAATTTCATGCGTTCGTTAATCATAATAGAGAATAACGGAATTGGAACAGATTGAAGACGATGCTATTTACGCATGCGCAACCGGATGTTGAAAACCGGAAAGCTGAAAGCTGATTGCAAACATACAAGAACCATAGACTTTTAGTATTATATAGATTACAGAGTTTGAATTACATAATAGGGTGTTGAATTAGCTACAGGAGAGTTCGAATTACTTACTTGAGAGTTTGAATTACTAATTAGAGAGTTTAGATTCCCTACTACATATTTTGAATTACCTACCAGACATCATCCACGAGTGTATTCGGTCCTTCTCTACAAAGTTTGTCAGGATAACCTGACATAATGGCACTTAAACCTACAAGTAAACTCTGAAGAAATATTTAAAATAACATAGTATTTGAAGACTAAATAAGCTTTCATCGATACGGCTATACACTGGCTCATACGAGGAATCTGGTAAGACCAAGATATCACAAGAAATATATACTATGACATAATCGACTAGTCAATTAGGGGGTATACAATGAATGTTATTTATATGTTTACTTACTCAACGGTGAACAGGTGAAGGATAACTTTTATGGAATATTGAAATATCAATGTACCTCGTGTATATGTATATATATATATATATATATATATATATATATATTTATATATGTATATATATTTATATATGTATATATATGTATATATACATATATATATATATATATATATATATATATTTATATCAAGGTTTAGCCTTTAATCTCTGATAATTTCGACTAAAGTAAAATTAAACACGAGAGATATATACTTGTGTAAAGCTTCCTTCAAACATTACGAGAGAATAAGTAATACAAAAGTGTTTCGATAATGATAGCTATTAAATCGTAAACGAAATTCACAATCCTTTAATCTCTCTAAAACAAGTTGTGTTGGACTTTCAACCAAGTTTCAGTCATGAATGACCAACATACTTTCCTTTATCGCTGTGCAATGATAAACACACTCGGATGCAACGTAAAAGTTCTCAATAACTTTTATCCACTCCTCTTTTAGCACTACTCTGATTTTTGCTATCATGCTGCTTATTATTTCAAGAATTTTCAGGATTGGTTTGATAGTCATTCTCACATATAATAATATGGGGAGTGTAACTCACTGAGAGTATTACGCTTACTAACGATCACAAAAACTACCGATTTGACGATACCAGAAAGTATCTCGGTGTAGTTTTGAACTTTAATTAGATAAACCCTCTGGTTGATACACAACTGAAATTTGTTGACAATACAGCATATAATAAATGTGTTATAACATCTTTTATTGAATTGACGAAAGAATTGTGAATTACATCAACAGTTCCGTGAGTTAGATTTCAGGGCGTAACGGTGTACTGTTGTTTCTACTATTGTAAACCATCTACACGCAGTTATTAGCTCTAAGATATGTTGGAGACTATTACGCTAGATATCAACCTTTAGGCGTGCATCCTATTCAAATAAAATTAAATGTCATTGGGAATAAATAACACTCATAATCAATATATACCCCTAGCAGCGCACACTGTCAGTTTAGTCATTACAGTAAAAGCTGACGTCAATTATTAAACTAAAAAAACAGCTACGCACTAACATGATGCGCACAAGGTAAGCGCTACGTTTTTTGTCCTGTTTTACAACTGCAAGCTGTGAGGAAAAACACCAACGTAGCATCGGAATGTGGTAAAACTTATTAAGATATTTCATGAGTTTTTTTTCTTTGTCATAGTTAAGAATTACTTTTGCATCAGCACAGTGCAGCACACATATAATGTTATTATATCTAGTATTGTTGTTGTTATCCGGGGTTCTGTAACCTTGGGGATCTATCTGAGACAATTTGATAATAACGTTCGCTAATCGAATAAAAATCAAACAATTGAAGCTGTCGCGAACAGTTTTGCCTGCATAAATGAGTTAAAGAGCAATACTATATTGTTAGAAGACACTTGAAAATCAATATGGCTTGGGTGAACAATATTTGAAATATGTAAACACAGCATTGAAAAATCAATCAATACTGTAGAAACTTAACTTTTGGTTCACTTTCGGTAGCCTTGTAACTCACGCGTCTCTTATTTAGTCCTGTGGTTCTCAAATTCTATCAGCGATGTTTCTAACTATAGAATACAATTAACACTTATCGGCTCCAATATCCTATAGGCAAATGCTGCTTTTATGATACAATATTTGTATATAGAATTTTCTACTCATAGACTTGCAGCCAATCAGAATTCATATAATGGACTTGCTCAACTTGGCATAGTGGGTCAGTCTAGCTTCCACATAAACTGGATTTTGATTATTTGAGGTAGTACTTATCTCGGTGCTCAACTAATTGTACAGTTGAGCCCTAAGTGCAATTTTATAAATACATACTTGCGTATATGGCGCCACGGAGAGAATACATGTTTCCCGAAGATTTGGAGCAGTACCTTCTCAAAAAAGAGATTTCTGCTAGCCCAGCTCGAACTTATGCATCCTCAGAACCTGCATATGACAGATCGGGACATATTGAAAGAGCTGGAGATCGCTACAATAGGAGAAGCCCTCTCAATCATTGAAGAAGCTAGGGTACTATTTGCTGAGATAACTTATGCTAAGTTACCACCAGCTAAACTGTCTCAGCTCTATCTTGAAATGACCCCAAACAATTCAGAAAATTCAGAATTGATTAGGAAGTATTCACTTAAATGACAGGTATTCATACATTTCAGTCCAACAATACAGCTATACAAGTCTGCTTAGGAGTCCGTGCAGAATGCCATATTAATCACCACCCTTAATTATTCACCGCTGATCCAGACAAGCTACTAGCAATGATAGAGCCATTGGTCACTCTAATGTCGAATTCCATCATTCATCGCCTAACTTTTGCCTCCATTTCCCACGGTTAGACTGAGCCAATAAATCCGCTTCCGGGCACAGCGTTAGACTGCAACTTTGTATATCTCCTTTGTGATCATGACCTGTCTTATATGTACATCAAGGACCAGCTCATCAAGAGAATAAAGAGCGATACTCTACAAGCATACCTGCTTGTGACTCGGTATTAGGGATGAAACTTCAATGTCTGAAACCTTCGACGTGGCTATTGCACGGATATCTACGTACTGCAAGCAAAAACAAACAGTGCTTGAGCTAATAAAGCTCATGTTCATATCGGGTCCTCTCCCAAACGAAACTATAACTTTCAAGCTTCTTGGGTTGTGGTAGCCATCATAATAATATCCCAGGAACAAGCTCCCGCCAGTTAAAATGTAATGCGTGGGGTCAAATATGAAGCACTAGTGTGCAACGTAACACCCTTGCAAGAGTGTGCCGAGCAAAGACACCCTGTATAAAAATTGAGGAGGCTCCCATTGATTATATTATTGCTCACATGATATTTAACTAGACAAGGGATAAATATACGACCACAGGCGAAGATAAAATAGCAGAAATTGATGCGTATGTTATCCCAATCTAACCAAGTTTAGATGACATACAAGCGAATACCATCCGTGGGTACTACGGAACTAAGCTAGAGATTTCCAATGATAGGGGGGTCACTATGAATATGTTTAACATGTGGTTCACAACGAATAATTTCGTCTCACCAAAGAAAAACGTTCGGACCGTAGGAGATTTCAACACTTGTGTGTCAGAAATTGTTACCTGTAAAATTCGAGGTTCATAAAAAAGCAACACAGCAAACCCTTTACATTAACCATAGGATCAAGCGACTTTATTTCAGCAAGGCAGCATGCATTGACGTGGGAATGCTGCTACCTGAAGATTCCCCTAACACTGCGGCAACATTTTCAACCGAAGCAAATATCGCAATACCACATATCGAGTACGTGATTCAATTGCCAAGTCGCCTCCAAAAGGCTTCCCTTTCCCCGACGGAAGAAAACATTAATAGACTTAAGGATTTGTTTCTGCAGCATTTTGCGAAGACATCAATAAAATAACGATGGGGTGTTCCCATCTATGCCTGGCCCCGCCGCCAAAATTCACCTTACAGAGGGAGCGGGAGCGGTTACAAAAGCTAGACACATCCGAATTCCTGTACTTTATCACAAGGAGTAAGTACGGCTCGAAGTTTTGGACGATGTTAAAAGAGACATTCTGACCCCAGTGCTAATTGGTTCATCTATCGATTGGCGCAGCACTAAGATAATCACTGCCAATAAATGGAAAACTATGAATAACGGTGGACTATCAGCATTTAATCTCGTAGTGCAAATGCGAGGCACACAATCCTAGCTTGCCATTCCAACTGGCATCGCAGGAACGGCCCAACCAAAAAAAAAAACGTGTTAAGTGCAATGGATGGTTATCATTTAATCCCCCTAGATGAAGAATCTAAGCTACTTACAACTTTCATTAAGGAGTGAGACCGTTTCATGTTTCTTCGGATTTCTCAAGGATGCTTAGCATCCGGTGATGCCTACACTCATAGATATGATGAGACCATTAAGAACGTTCTTCGCAAAGTAAAATCGTTGATGATACGCTATTTTTGACAACAGTTTAAAAGATGCCTTCTATCATAAATTTGACTACCTATCTCTTGTTACAAAAAACGGAATTATCCTTAGCAAAAATGAATTATTATTTTGCGAAAATGTGATTCAGTTAAGAGGTCTTCAAATAAAATCATTATGACTAACACCTTCCGAGAATTTACTCAATGCATGACAAAGGCAGAGCCACCATGGTCCCGGATTCACATAGATTTCGCGGGGCCATTAGAAGGCTTCTACTATTTAATTATAGTCGACAGCTACTTAAAATGGCCAGAATTCGTTAGATGAAACACCAAACAACGGATATCACGATGCCCGTTGCAGGAACTGTTTGCCCGATTCGGAGTGGTGGACATTGTTTATCGGACAACGGTACACAATTTACTTCACGGGAGTTCAAATAATTGTGTGAAGACTTTCAAATTAAACATATCACACCTCCGACTTACCATCCGAGGTCAAACGGACAAGCAGAAAGTTCGTTGATACGTTGAAGAGAGCGTTGAAAAAATCGACGGGCACGCCGAGAGAAAATGCACTCCAGCAGTTCCTGCAAGTGTATAGAATTACACCCAACGAGAACACACCAGCCCAAGTATCTCCGGCGGGAGTAATCTTTGGAAGAATAATAAAGTCAGTATTCGACAAACTTTTACCAAAACAGGTGAAACCGACCAACATTAGGGCACTAAAGAAAAGGTACGAGGATGGAGAGAAGGTGTTCTTCCAGGAACACCATGGAAAAAAAACCGTGTGGGAAGTGGGAAAGGTACACAAAAGATTAGGGCGGATGGTGTATATTGTATAGGGTCCTAGAGGCACCTGTAAAACACACATTAACCAAATGCGTCCTCGCATGTCGGACGACTCACGGGAAGGTCCATCGGATCAGAGTGAGACCATCATGGAAGATCTATACGACACATTTGAGCTGCCAGCACGAAAAACGCCTCCGGAACATAGACGTTCATTAAGGAAACGTAAATTAACCGGGAGTTTCGAGGTGGATTCTAGGAAAAAGTTATACCTTGAGATTCCGGGGGAAAGAGTTCCTGAAGGGAGTGTAGTGGGTGAACCTACCTACCCTTGAGTAATCACTAAATGGTAGGAACCTGCAACCATAAATACCGGTTTTTACCGGGAGAACATTTGTAGTACATTTAGGCACTAGCACTGCCAACACTGACTTGTGTATAGTTTCTCTGTTCAATACAATTCATTATAATTATCTCTAAACCTGTTGTTCTTGTATTTCATTGTTTGTACCCCTAAACGGGTCCACAACAATTTTAAGTGTGAATATTGGTTCAATTTGTATTATATACATATATATATATATATATATATATATATATATATATATATATATATATATACATCTCAAGCTCTTCTCTAGTCTATCATTTCTATCCTATAACGCTATATTCTTTTTCTGACACCATATACTTTGCATTCATAATTTATTACAAAAACAAATATATTTTCCGTTCCTTCTGAATGGATTATATACATACAAATACACAAAAACACAAATACACACACGCACACGCACATATATATATATATATATATATATATATATATATATATATATATATATATATATATATATATATATATGGGAAATGAAAAAGGAAAAAACAAAAAGATGTGTATTCATGTATTAATCAACGTATCGTCTTTATGTGTAAGACTTCCTCAGGTTGATAATTTTTAGACAAATGTCATACAATGCATGAAAATATTAGTTTGCCATGCTGGGTTTATGAGAAGAAGTAGTAGCCATTACTAGGAGCACATGGCGGTGTGGATGGCTGTGAGTGAAATAGTGGAGTGGTGGCGAAAGAGGAGTGGAGGATCAGGCTCTGTGTTATATATATATATATATTAGAAAAAAGGAGATTAAGTTATAGGATGAGAGGGAAAAATGAAAAATAGCGAGGGATATATATTAGAAAAGGCATATATTATCAGACAGAGCAGATGATACACACTGGATAGGTAAATAAATTAATGAAAAAAACGAGACAGACAACAAAGCAGCGACCATAAAACGATGTTTTATTTAAACTGAAGACAAGTGAATTGTCATTTGCAAACATATGTCCTCATCAAGAATAACTTACAAATTGTGGCAGCGTTATATATTGACTAAATGACCTGTCACCCATTGGATCTTGACTACCACAAGATTTACTTGAGTAATTAAGAAAAAAGATAACGGGACAGAGGTTAACTGAATAAAGCGGCAAGCAATTAAGAATGTATATACACACACCCACACACACACGTATATATATATATATATATATATATATATATATATATATATATATATGGGGGTATAGCTTTAATTTGTTTTGTTTTCATGTCAGCGTTTTTACGTAGGTATTTCAACCCATAATATATTTATCTTTATCCTGATGTAAATATTATAATGTTATAGGTTACAATCATATTATACACGTATTTATATCTATATATTTTTCTATAATATACCTGTTAATTCGGCTCGTCTATGCAGGGTTCATGTACGGGAAAGTTTTTTTTAAATATATAGGTTAGTTGCAAATATCTAATAAGCAGTGTTGCACAAAATAGCTGGTTGCCTTTTTGGCAAGGCATCGTACTCGGAAGTCACCCTTCCAGTTATACGCTGAGGATTACGTGTTAGATATAGGGGGCTAGTTGTGCATTTAGAAAAATAGATCCGCTGATACCTTCATATCTGGTAAGCAGCCTCGAGTCCACACTGCATATCAAGTTCATGTATGACACCGATACAAGGTTCTAGCAGACTTGACAAACTACATGGAAGGCCTACGTTGCAGGATCAAATCTCCTTATGTATTTATGGGTAAGTAAAGTCATGGGAAAATGTGATTTTAGGGTTAGGGATCAGTTGCTGCAGTACTGTTAGCTATGCTCCAACCTACAATACCGGGTAAATTATCCGCCTTATAGAAAAATATGCATCCTTTTGTGAAGAGTTAATCTCATTCCGTAGGTCTCGCTGCAATAACAACTGAGAAAATTGAGAGCAATGCTGGTAACTGCGCAGCATCTGCATCCCCTTTGTAAAACTTGATGCACTGGCAGCACTTGCACTGGAGAGGACATTCCAGTCAATCGATTTCATTTCAGCGGAGCACAGCACGAATTAGAGGCAGTTTAATTGTTATGAGATTATTCTAATGGTCGTAATGAGAAGTTCGACTGTGAGAAAGGTATTCGCTCTCCATTGGAAAGTAACCGCTCAATCTTCAAACTGGGAAGTTTTCTCGTGCCCGTCTAACCTGCTGAATCTGGGTGGGTTCAGCTAGGGCAAAACCCGAATAAATAGATGAATTGACTACACGAGGTACTAAAATAACACTCATAGCAAAAGGTACAGCTCTTAAACTAGAACCTGAAATGGCAGAACTATGCTTACTGGCATTTCAGACAACTTGATAAGCATACATAACATGAGGAAAACTGCAGTCATCAACAAGGACATCCATAGAATAGATGTACACATTGGTGCACTGCAAGAAACGTTCCTTGTTGAGGTGAAAAAGATTACACATTCTTTCATACATGCTAAACTAAAAATGAGATGAGGGAGCATGGTATTAATTTTGCTGTTGAGAAAAGCATGTTAAAAATGGTAGAACCTCCTACAGACGGCTATGCACGTATTTCCACACTGAGAGTGATCGTCACCACTTGCCCTATCACACTCATCAGTTGTGTATGACTCAAATCTAATGGCACTACTTATGATAAAGAAAAGTTCTACTAGAGCATATGCGCCGCCTTCATTAAGCTATTTCCCAAAGACAAAGTAATTTTACTCGGCAGTTTGAATGCTCGAGTTAGTGGCGACCACGAAGTTTGGACTTCCTGCCTTGGTAAATTCAATGTCGGTAAAATTAATGAAAATGGGAAGAGATAACTTGAACTATGCACGCACTTCCAACTGTGTGTTACCAATTCTTTCTATTACACAAGGCTGCATCACACATTCTCTTAGAGACATTCACAGAGCAAGCATTTACACGAGCTTTATCTTGTGCTCATCCGTCGTGCAAACCTCAATTCTGTTTTAGTTGTCAGATCTTACCACACGCTGACTACGATACTAACCATTCGCTTGTCAGTTGCAACATTAGGCTCTAACCCCCAAATTTTTTTTTCCAAAAGTTTAAGAAAGGTGCTGTCTTAATACTTCGAACATGCATAATTTTGTATTTTTCATAGTTTGCGGACCTTTTTAAGATAGAATCTTCCACAAGTGTGTGTTAATCGGCTAACAGGTGATGTTCGTCTCTGATAAGAGCATTGTACAAATGTTTTCTAGCTAATTTGTGTAGGAAAAAAAGCTAAGTCAACAAACTAGTTTTAGGCAAAGTTTAAGCAATTTAGTTCTTATATTAACAGAAAGAGACAGATGCAAGCTGAGTACAACAAACTCCTCAGCAATCAAAATATGTGCAAGTTAAGGCAAATTACTAAAGAAGCCAAGCAGATTGACAGGCGATATGCCAATGAGTACTAGGTAGGGCTTAGCCATCGTATCGGAAATTCATTTGCCACGAGCAACATAAGGGCCAAGTATAGGCATATAAATGTTGCTACCCGTCCTACTCAGAGCAAGACTGCCTCTCTCGAAATCCTCGTTGAAAAAGAAGATGGACCGCTGGAACGACCACTACACTGACCTGTACACAACGATACGTTTTCACTTTCGGTCATGGAAAAAGCTCAGTGTCTAGCATAGGCTCGATGAAATAAAAATCTTCTCAATAAAGCTGTATTCCAGATTTCCACTGGAAAACCTCAAGGCAATGACGAGAGTCCCTAATCACATAATATTATTTGTTGTATCTGGGAAGAAGGTGAAAACCCACTAGGCCGTAACGACACTAATATTTGTTAACTTTATAAGAACAAAGGTGATCGAAGTGACTGCAACAATTACAGGGACATATATTTCTTAAGAACCGTGGCAAGGTGTATGCAAGGGGACTACTTGTAAGGTTACAGGTGCTTGGTTAACGTGTATATCCTGAGTGTAAGTGTGGCTTCAATGTAGGGATATCATCAGTAAACATGATCTTTTCATTGAGACAACTTCAAGAAAAATTCAGGAAGATAATATTCCGTTGCATATTGATACTGTAAATCGCGACGTGTGTACTAGCCATATTCTGAAAGTAGCTATTTTCTAAAGGTCTTGAGTCCTGTAAGATCATTCCACAAGAATATACTAGGGGCAGTACAATTGTATGGGAGCCAGGCTGAGGCATTTTACATAGATAATAGAGCGGAACAGGGATGTTTTATGGCCCCAACCTTTTTTTTCAATGCTTCTGAAGCATGTTTTTATGATGCAAATAAAGTAATCCTTTTTAAGACAATATATGATGGATGTCGCTATAACCTTTTCTAGATTCAAGGCAAACACTTATTCAAGATAAACCATTATAAAAGCATGCTTTATGCTACTCACACTAAGAAAGAGCTTCAATTTCTGATGAACCGCTGCCTTGTTACCTGTAATGATTTCGGTCTGACTATTATTCTTCTAAATACCAAAATTCTGCCCAGGGTTCAATTGACGAGACATCAATGAAAATTGACAACTATGAGCAAGGTATTGTTGAAGATTTCCAATATCTGGGGTCAAACACTTCAGAATCTTTCCTGTTTGATACATCAATTAAAACAAGAGTTGGTAAAGAATCAGGCACTTTGGGAAAACTAATGTCAGCATAAAATGTCAGTGTATAATGCTTGCATTATCAGCATCATGACAGTAAGACATGGACTCCCTATGCTTTAGAAGAATATAAGTTGCAGATTTTATATCTGAGAAGCTTGCGTTTAGACATTCGTGAAATGGAAATGCGAGAAGACCAATGTTAGGCGGCTTTAAATAGGGCATAGGGCTGAGACAACGCCAGCAGAAAGTGTTTCGCTACGTTCACAGTATGGCTAATGACACAATACCTAAATACTTCCTTTATAACAAGTTTTAAAAAGAAAGAAAAACCGTGGTCGTTCCCTTCTATAATACAGGGGTGTAAGCAAGAGATATATTAAGGCCCTTGACATTGATCTGTCATTTTAAGAAAGCTTTACCTCTTACAGGTTTACTTGAAAGAAAAAACTTCAAACGTCAGCTTGCAATCGGCGAAGCAAATTGGGAGAAGAACACCGCTGAAAAGCGTGCAAAGAGGAAAGAAAAGGTAAAAGCAAGAGAGTGTACTCATCCACCCTCCACCTTAACCTGTTGCCAATGTGGAAGACACGGAAAGCCCCGCATAGGCCTTCTCGGCCACATCTGAAAATGTCTAGGTTTAGTCAATATGCTCTTGGAGCATTAGCATTACTGACAAAAATTTAAAACTACTGAAACCAGCCGGTTGTATCTACAAGTCTCATATGAAGGGCTACTACTACTACTACTACTACTACTACTACTAATACTACTACTACTACTACAACTACTGATACCACTACTACTACTAATAATAATAATATTATTATACCATATATATTATTTTTTTATGTATACCATTTTTTCAGTATTATATATTTTACTTTACTAGGTAATATATAAATATAAATATATATATATATTAATGATTTATATATAGAGAGACCATTTATTATCTGCTAATATTTACCGTTCATATTTAGTATGTATTATTAATTACTACCTACCCAAATGTATGATTTATTGCTGAAGAGTTAATGACACACAAGTGCAATACATGGTTCCGACCGAACGCGGATTATCTCCACTTAGTAGCTAGGACGGCATAGCATTCGTAGCATTCTCAACTAGCTCACGGAGCCTTAACAACGGGGGACATTCATTTAAAATTATTTTACTAAAATACACAATCCAGATTATATTAAAGACATTGATAGGACTTGAGCAGATTAAATTTGAATCTCCAGTTGACCATCTGATGTAACGTTATGTAAGTCCTGGAAATGTTTGTGATATTAAATATATTTTCAATATATAATATTATCATAAAACAAGAGTTCATACTTTTAATATTAGTTTTAATTATGTTGTTAGTTTATTTCGATTGTTCTTATAAAATCTGATATTATTGAGTTGCCGGTAGTAAATTGAATATTTTAATCTATATTGCAGTCACTATGGACTCAGATATGGTAGGGAAAACTGGTATTCTGCATCTATCTCTTTCTGTCACAATAATGATTGACTTCCTTGGGCTTGGTCTCAAACCAGTCTGTTCACTTAGCGTTTTTCTTACCAAAGGTAGCCAGACACCAGACGTGCATTGTTCTTGTCAGAAGTTGCGATCGCCCGTCAGCTGGTTCAGACACAATTGTGAAATATTTTATCTCAAAAGGTCCGCGAACAACGATACACCCACAACATCATGCATATTCGCAGTATTAAAACGAGATTTTTTATTAAATATTATAAATAAATCGTGCTTCTATTTACTCGCTAATAAAACTGCGAGTATATGTATATATTTATCGTAATTAATGCTAAAATATGTTTAAAATAGAAAGTAATATTTAATTAATAATATAAAAAATATCGTGTAAATATTGTTGATTCTGTCTGGTTATTTAATAAACAACGAGGTCGAAATTGTCAGTTTTTGTCAGTTCTTTAATCTGTTGCATAACCTTTCCATTGCAAAATAAATTACAAATAATGATATTAATTTATTGTTTTACTTGCTGTCAAGGGATCGATGTTAAGTGTGATAAGATTTTCATGGAGTAAATTCAGTGTACTTCTACTCCTACTATCAAACAACGCTGATAAAGATCTGTACATTGTATGAGTATGTATGGAAGTTAGAGTAGAACACATGCATTGCATTTAAAAGGTTTATAAAAAGTATATGAGAAAATAATAGTTGATAGGAGAATGCCAAAACAATTGAGTGAATTATAAGAGGGAGACAGATATTATGTATTTTTTATATATCTATGTGTCATATTATTTTATTTATTAAATAAGCTTTTATCATTACTATTAATAGTGTTATTATTATGCTTATTATTATTATTATTATTATTATTATTATGATTATCATTATTATCATTAGTATTATTATTATTATTATTATTATTATAATTATTATTATTATTAATCTTTGTTTTTATTTCGTTGCTCATTTATTTTCCTCAATTCACATGCTTACTGTTATTAAAAAGTATATATATATATATATATATATATATATATATATATATATATATATATATATATATATATATATATATATATATATATATATATTAAACTAAGTTTCTCTTAATGGTAATAAACGATGGGACGCCGTTTTTATACATTTCTAAAAGACAAGGTTTTCGTTAACGATCACTAGTGATTTTGCATGAACACCCTTTTACTTTAAGACAAAATATGGACGTTACACAGAGTAGAACATTCTAGTTTACTCAATAATTTCAATTTATAATTTTTTTTTATTTCGTATAATTTTTTGGACAAAGAACGGACGAATGTGCGAAATACTAAAATTACAATATAGATTACGAAAACTACATCGGTCGCTTACTTCATACTCAATCAATTATCATTACAATACTTCTCTAGAAGCCTACGTATATATGTATATTTACAGTCACGTCAGAAGTTAATATATGCACTTAATATTATGAAGTACGAATAGTCCTTACAGACGACCGGCATCGATCTCAAAGGAATACTTCGAGCAGCTTCTTTGTTGTATTGGGCAATCAGCGGATTAATATAGAATTGATTAAATCCGGAGATTTTCAGTAGTTGATGCTGATAAAATGCACATTCACATTCATCCACAATGTGGGTGTGCACTTCGTTCTAAAGTATGATTAAATGCGGATACATAATAGATGTCATACGAAACATAAATGCATGAGTTTGAATAGATTATTGAAGCTCGCATTTTTAAAAGTATTTAACAAATCTGTATATATAAAGAGAGCTCTACAGTAATATATATATATATATATATATATATATATAAATACGTATATATTCATCTATAAATATATATATATTCATCTATAAACATATATATATATATATATATATATAGACTATATACTACAGCTAAGATTATCACAGTTGTATTATATATATATATATATATATATATATATATATATATATATATATATATATATATATATATGTATATATACATATATATAGCTTAACAGCTAAGTATTTGGAAATATTAGTTGCTGGGTAAATAGAGCTTCAGTCAATGGTCTACTTATAGTTGCGTGGTTGTTTTGGGGGGGGGGATATGTATAACTTCCAAGGCATTCCTCATATTTATGGTGCAGTTATATCACTTTGAATTTGAAGAGTGATTACTTAAATTCATTAACAAACCGCTCGAGACGTTCGGTTGATTGAGAATGATATGGTGATGTGCGCATATGTTTAATATTATTCTGCTGCCATTGCCAGATAATAATGATCTGCGACACTAAATCCGCTGAAAATATATTTCTATGTTTATATTTTCGGCTAATGTAAAAAATAAGGTACTTTATCATAGTTATCTGATTGTAGTAAACACATTTTATGTATATGGGTCTTGGAAAATTCAATGTGAAGGCGTGACCAGAGTAAATTCGGAATAGGCCGAGAGAAACTGTTCTTTTTTCTATGTGATTTGGCTGCTAACCAACATTTTAATATGGCACATAGACATTCACATTGTCTATTCATGTTTAACAAATAGACATAGCTACGTGCTAAAGTGTTATCCGACTAATGATTTTATGTCAAAAATGAAATTGTTTTAATACACACGTTATCAATTTGTATAAAACAATAACACGTCCTCAAAAAATATATAACACCATCAACCCCAGAAAATGGTGGTTGACGCTGTAAAGTCCATTTTGCATAATAGAAGTGCAAACAAATGTTCCTATCGGATCATTTGTGAAGTAAATACAGAGTAGTGAGAGTTGTCTCGTGGGCTCAATTCAATTTTGGTTCCACGAGTAATTTTGAAATAATTGAATCATCTTTGATTTTCATTTGCTAATACATGGGTCTTCAAAAAGCACATGCATGTCCGATAGCATCAGTAGACTAATACCTGATAGAATACTAATAATTCAACAACATAGTGATCAATTTTCGCAGAAGGTTATAATTATAAATTAAGATATTTTATTCAATCCAAAAACGTTAAAAATAGATGTATGACCTGCGATCAAGGTAACGTGACATACGTATCCCATTTTCTGATTTTTGACGGAAAAATATTGCGACTGCTTTCTTCTGTATTTCGCTTTATTTTAGTTATGTGGGTGACAGTGCCCTGGAGTGATGAGCTATTGCTTTTTAGCTGTCATCTGGAAAGTTATGTGAAATAACAACCCCGACACCATAACCAGGTTCATCAGAGACTATACACATATCCTCGAAGGGCTTTTAGTGTGTGAGAAAAATTGATAGAGGTTAATATGTGTTACTTTATTGAAGGTAGTTCGACCCTTTACTAACAATTTCTCTCGTATTAATGTTTTAATGTTGTCGATTGGTGCACGACTCGATAAAGTTCTGGAAAAAAAGCAATGTAAACCATGCCAAGACAATAGCGTAAAGTTTAAGTATTTGCCGGTGAGAGCAGTTCTGTAATGGCTGAAATATTATCTGGGTTTCGCTGTCGAGCATTTCCGTCAAAATTGAATACCAGATATTTTATTTTTATTTAAAAAAATCATATGTTGAACCTTTCATATAGGACTCCATACTTTCAATTTGCTCTAATGTTAAAATCAAACACTGTAGAAGTTAATGTGTCGCACTTGTAACGATAATGTCATCGATGAATGCTGCAAATCTTGTCAATCCGCTAAAGATTGGCTCTATTGTTTGCTGAGATATGGCGCGAGCAGATTTTACTTCGAAAAGCAGGTAGTTGAATCGAGATTGTATTTGTATCTGTGTTTATTGTTAGAAGCTCTTTTGACTGATAATCAACATCCAATCACAAGAAAGCACCCGAAAAAGCAATTGTTGCAAATAAAATCCACCATTATATTTTGCGAAAAGATCTCTGAGCAACGGAAATGAGAACTGTTAATAATTTAAGGAATTGTTTAATCCAGCACATATTTTTCTTTGAATTAAGTTCATTAGCCTTTTATTGAAAATGGTGTGTAGTCATTAGATTATTGGATTGTTATACAGGCATAGTGTCGCGTTTAAGGCTTATTAAACTTTTAGTGTAATGTTGGATTATGGCCCCATGGAAATGGACGTATCTGTTGGAAATCGTTGGTTTGTACTTGCGCGAATTAACGTGGGTGCAGTCGAGTTCAGATTGTGGCCTGTTCTCACAGTCAGAGCTAATAGACGTAACAAGGTTACCGTGTGACAATACCCTAGATCAGGGGTCAGTCTGCACCTGCGAGAGGCTATGTGACGTCACGGGCCTTGCGTGGGAAACAGAGGATCCGTGGTGTCACTAGTTCTTCGTGAGAAGCGATTTTCGTTAGTATGGGGTTCGGAAGCAAACTGAGTAGACGTGATTGTTAAAAATGTAATTTACAACAGATGAGAGAAATAATTCTCTAAGAAAAGTTTTCCCTAAGAGGATACAAGCCTGAGATCTTTTCCCCTCTCCACGAGTGGTTAGAAAATAATTGTGAACCAACTACGATGATGTAGTAATTTTCTCTCTCTCAACGTAGTAAATCTCCCATTTGATTTGATAATTAACGCTTGAAATAAAAACTGAAGTTGAAAATTAAAAGAACAGTTTGTCTTCGGAGTGCGTCATGAGGCTTTTGTTGCAGACAACGGACGGCGTGGTTCACGGAACGAAAGAACACATAATTCATCCACCAGACGACACGCCCAGCCTCTACACGGCAAAGGAGAAAACTTAAGGTATGCAACATACACCTTATTGGGACAGTTACAAGTTGTGTAAGTGGTTTAAGAGAACGGCGGCGGTCAAGGCAGGAGTGGTGGCTATGTAACAGTAAGACTTCAAGTATGCTTTTGTATTGAAAGTAAACGCGTGCGAATGACGGAATCATGTGTATATTATGCTCTTGCAATTAATACCAGACATTTAAATTGATATTTTTAAAGTATACAATTGAAAATATTTCGTATCCACAGTTTTCATACACACTAAAGCTAATATAGTCGTCAGCATCGTCTTGTGTCAATTACGAAATTATGACGGACGTTAAAAGCGATTGCTGAACGCTGAACCACCTGTAAATTGTTTCACTATTTCAGTGAAGCTTAGTTTATTTGCTTCTTTCTGAAATATATGATAACTATAAAGAGTGTGTTTGTCTAGACTTAATTATCTTACTGATAAATGCGTGTTCGAATCATCGTCCATATGTGAATATTACGTTCAGAAATGATATTTTGAACGTAAAAACTATTTAGTAAAAGGTATTTCTCGAAGTTCGTCACAGCAACTTTTTAAATGTTGGCAATATCTGCAAAAACAGTGTCGGTGTGTTCAACTCTTTTTATAGTTTCAATCGATGTGTAAATTGTTGGTTCAACACATTTAACATCCTGGTTTGTGATTCCTCAACCAACCTCGTTTATTTGTAAACATCTTGTATGGTTATTCATAAGAAATTGTCATTCATTGTTTTATCTATTTTCATCAAATAAATCATTATTTTTTTTTTTTTAATATTCGTTTAGTAAAATGTTGTTTGTCTACATTATTCTCTCGTCGCAAGTGATGTGACCTCGGAAGTAAGTGAAGTGATGTGGTGGTATATCCTGATATATCGGAAGAATATAAATAATGAATTGACCAGCATTAATACTTGTTAAATATTCACAACTAAAGGAGGATTACTTTTATAATGAGGATGTAGATGTACGCCGCTGTGTAACACACAGCCATAAAATGTCGACTCTCTAAAAAATGAAGAGCCATAACTATTCTCCAAATCTGTTTGAAGCACGGGACATAGGTTTTGAGTACAACATTACTCTACCTTTAAATACAATATGTTTTTATATTTATTCTCGTGATGAAACAGCTTTCATTGAACATGTATGCTTACAGACTCTTCACTTCTACTTAATAGATGCATCACATTGTTTTCATTAAACGGTCTATTTTTTTCTAAATAGAAGTATCAATAGTACTTCACAAACTCACCACTAATTGTGAACTTTAATATGTAAGTTTATGCGAAAACAAGAATAACACTTAATAATTGATGTCAAAGAAACATCACGTATTTCAAGTTCTAACGTGTGTAGTTTTCTTTCAGTCGATCATATTGAAAACATATTTGAACAATAATTACCAACAGTCTATGTATATATATATATATATATACATAATATATATATACATATATATATGTACATATATATATACATATATATATATACATAATATATATATATATATATATATACATAATATATATATATACATAATATATATATATATATATACATATTATATATATATATACATAATATATATATACATAATTTATATATATATACATAATATATATATATATACATAATATATATATATATACATAATATATATATATATATGTACATATATATATATGTACATACATATATATATATATACATATATATATACATACATATATATATATACATACATATATATACATACATATATATATATATACACATATATGGGTGTGTATAGTGGGTGTAACTTCAGTCTATACGACTATAACGCACGAACTTCTGTAAACAATAAGTTTCCAATCCTATTTTGTGCTCTATGATTTGAAGCAGATTACTGTTATTACATCCCTATTTTCTTATGTTTAGAGATCTTACATCTCCGTCATGAAATATATAATATAATCGCGTAGTTACGGATTAAATGTAAAATTATATATATATATATATATATATATATATATATATATATATATATATACACATATATTAATTTATGTTTTGCTCAGAAATAGTTTTTACATAAGTTTTAAACAGTGACAGTCGTGTGCCTCCTCGAGTTCGATAACAATACATTTAATAGATCTCTATTCGATAACATTTGTGCACCATTTTGCGTTATAATAATAGATGTGTATCATAAATTACTCGCTACTATACACCGTTAGTCTTCTCTGGAATTTAAGTTGCAATATGCCTCTCAAAGTTTCCAGTACCTTCCACAACATACCGGTAAAGATATTGCTAATAATTAATATCATCGGTCTGTTGATCCTGATTGATCTTTGACGACAGATTTCCTTTAATGATTTCGATGCAAGTATCACCACATGCATGTGTGTACGCCTCTAATTTTTTTGAGTTCATAAGAGCTACACTGTATTGGATTTCCAACATATTTCACTTCCCTTGGGCACGTGTGATACTCTTTAAAATACGTTTTTCTGTTTCTATTTTTAATTCTCTGTGAAAACTTCGCGTTCGTTGCTTATGTTCGCAATCAATGATGGTTCGTTATGATTTCGGCTGTTCTTGTTATTTTTGTTCGTTGTCTAATATAAATGTTCCCCTTTATTCCAATGCATTCTAGAAATGTTCAGTTTTTTTCGAGACTATTTATTGCTCGTACAATTATTGATATTATAGTAGTTTTTCTTAAGTGCCATATTATTATAATCATCATTATTATTATTACTATTGTTGTTACGATTATTATTACTATTATTACGATCATTATTACTATTATTATCATCATTATTAGTATTATTATTATTATTATTATTATTATTATTATTATTATTATTATTATTATTATTATTATTATTAGTTATGAAATTAATGGTGAACCGCTTCAATAATAGTGTCAGTTATATGTTTTTATGTATACATAATACTTACACTCTGCCCTCTGCGTGCAAAAATCAAAAGGGTTATAGCTTACCAGCTAAGGATTTGGTAATATTAGTTTCTATGCTAGACAATTTACACTGTTGCGGCTAGTTTCGTAATTCACATTATTTAGGGTGGGATGTTTAGCATTTTTATATCTAAAGGGCTTCAAGGCTTTTTAATCTTTTGTAAACTGATATCGTGGTGGATGTTTTTATTATTATTTACTGTGATGTCTCTATACTGAGAGGTAGTGCATCCATGTTTTGTAGAATACAAAACTAGTGTTGGAGAGATGTTAGGTTAGTTTTCCGAGAAGGTTTTCTGGTAGTGAAATCGATATGACAATTAGTTTTATTATTATTGTAAGAGATTCACTCATCCCATAGGGCATTGCAACACATGAATTACATTGGGTTTCCTAATATGTTTTTGATCTTAAACGTGTTATTGTTCACTACGTTATTTAATGTTTTTATTTATTCAGTGACAAGTGGGTAATCTTATGCTAGTATTACAGTTGATTCGGGATATGCATCGTTACATTATATTTTTAAGAGCTGTTAATCCAATGTAAAATTTAAATGCATTTAATTACAGTTGAATACATTTATGTAGTCGCAATTATTCAGATTATTATTAGTAGTATTTTCTAAGTTTCATATGATTTATTTTATATGTTTTTCTAATATATAATTGGGGAATTGATCGTTACTTAGGAATTGCCTAATTTCTTTTTTAATTCGTTAAATTATATTTTCTGTCGGAAGAGCTTAATTCAGTACTGTTTAATAGATGTATAATAATTGCAATTTCATATCAATATGCGAATTCCCTTCTATAACTCAAGATGCGTGCATTAATAGAGGTATTGTTTTATGAAGGCAGGTGATGAATGTGTCCGTGTTAGAGTGCATACGGACATCTAAAAACGGAATTCTGTTATTAATGTTAAGCTCATGAGGAAGTCGTAAGTACGACGTTACTTTGGGAAATGTGTTGTAGTGTTCATTTATTGTATCATGATTAACTGCTAAGTTAATGATACCATAAACGTAGCGGACATCAATAGAGGGTTTGGTAATTATATTAAATATTTTATTTGAAAGGTCAAGCATGTAAGAATTACTGAAAGTCAGTCTAATAACAGATCCCATAGTAACGCCGTCAATTTTGGTATTGTTTTTTCTCTTACCGCCGTAGAAAATACTTATGGTGTTCCAATCAATAACTAGTTTAAGTATGCACAGGTCCATTCTTAGTAAATGAAAGCGTTGCTTATCGTATATTTTACCAATAATACTTTCTAATTGTGTGTTTTTTTATTCTGGAACATTTGTAAATATGTTTCAACGTCCAGTAAAACGGTAATTTTATTATTTTTTTTTTTTTAGTTTTGTATATTTGTATGAGTTCATAGGTGGGATTTACACTTTATTTACTTAATATATAATGGGTTATTAGTTCATTAATTATTTAGGTTGATGTGCATATATAGAGTAATAAATTGAGAAATTATTGGACAGAAATGGAGTCAAGTTTATGGATGTATACGCTATCATATATGTAACCAGGTGTTTAATCCCATAATATTTGGGGGCGTTAAGGTAATCGTTTACGGCATTATTGGCTGTAATAGGCTTGTTTACATGTGTTTTACTTTAATAAATAAGGTTTTTCTTTTAAATTTCGGATGATCGTGAAAACATTTCTTGTAATGTTGTGAAATATTCAGATCTGTTAAGTACTACATGAAGGAGTGTAGTATATGTTTTTTTTATAATACCTGTATTTTATGGTTTCATTTTTACTAGATGTGTTAGTCCGGACTGTTTGATTATTTATTGTTCATTTTCTAGTTTAGCTATGTTTTCAAATAGTAGTTCGATTTCGGATTTTATTTTAGTAGATTTATCGACCAAATAAATGGCAGTTAGATATGAGGATAAAAACATCCTTTTGCGGTTCGGTGAGTTTATGGTCGGATAGTTAATATATTTCTGTGTTTAATTCAGAAATAAGACAGACGTTTTGGGGGATCGTAATTCTGTGTAAATATTAAAGGCTATTATTTATTTTAGTAAGACGTTGTTGTATTACGTTGTCTTTATCAATAGTGATTGTAGTCAGTTTGCTATCACGTTTTTTTTTGTATTTCGAAGGCGTGCCGGGTAATAACGTCTTTGGCAATGACAATTTGTAACTTAATTAAGTGTATTATGAACTTTCAAGTATCCGTTGTATGTTGTGCTGATTGATTGTGTAGTTTAAATTGTGTGTATTTTACCAGCATATTACACTTAAGTAAACTTTACTAAATACCACGGAGTATTATTGCTTGACAATACTTTTTTCATTCATTCAATTTTCCGAATATTCCATTTATATTTCGGTAAAATTGATGTATGTAAGTGTGCTGCCATCGTCAAAATGATAATTATCATCTTGCTAAGACAGTCAGTTTACGCGGAATCACATGGAGACAAAGTAAGCAACGAAAAACAAACGAATTCCATTAAAGAAAAAAAACCTTTATTCCATGTGAAACAGGTAAAAAATCTGAAAAATAAAAAAAATAAAAAGTAAATCTCTACGACGAAGAAGAGACAAGTATTTATAGATAAAGGAAAGGAAAAAAGATGAAGCAAATCAGTACAATAGGATAGATGAGTTAAGTTAACTACTAAAGGGAGCGAGGCGAAGATGGGTTCGCCATACTAGGGTGGTAGAAATCTCAGAACACGCCGTCGTAGGAACCCTTAGCGACGCCGGGAATGAGTTGTAACATTGTTACGACGGATTGTTATGAAAACACGAGAGAAATAATAAAGAGAGGATTGGCTCGCAAGAAAGGAGATAATAAATTTACATACCAAGTTATGTTAGCGTGGTGGAAGAATCTGCGGAGTGAAGCGCCCGTGTGTTTCCTTAAGCGAACTGCAGGAAAATAGCGACGGTTGAAAAAACCGCCAAAAGAACAAGTCACTAGCAAGTCACGCTGACGAGAGTGAGTGATAATTGTTATTAGAATAAATAAATCGAAAATGAAAGATCAAAGCAGGATGAAACTAGTTAACATTCTCATAGATGAACGCAGAATAAAAAAGGAATGAAGAAAAAGAAAGACGAAAAGAAACATGTTGTAGCGAGAACGAGACGTAAACAAAAAGATAAAGCGATGAAGGGATGAATCTGTCCCTGATGGAAAGAGGGGCCGGGTACGAAACATGACAGTAAGTTCCGTGGGTTTCTTGTTCAATTTTTATTTATTTTTCGCGTGTACTTCCTAGTTGAATTGTCAGATCATCATCGGGCAGTCTAAGAATTGCAGTCCTTACAACTATGTGTTTACTGTGTATGTCTTTTTTAAACTGCTAGTAATATACGACTTTAAAATGAACGTGTATAATATTGAGACGTGTCATGCGAACGGCATTCCATTCTAAGCTTGCACAGCATTAAAATGTATGATAGTTTAAAGGCTAAGCATTTAGTAATGTGTGTTACTATCCTGGCTACTTTCAAATGTTGTGACTAGTTGCTTTATACACATCATTCATTGTACGCTGTTGTGTTTTTCATGTAAAGAAACTTAATACATTGTAATCTTTTGAAGTTGTTATATTGGTGTATTATTTTAGCATTGTAAACTAAAACATCTCTATAAGGGGGTAGTCATTTTTTAAGTGTTGGCAAATAGAACTAGTGCCCGAGAGATGTAAAGTGAGTATTCTCGGATGTGTTGTTGTTGTGAAACCGATGTAACAATTAGTGTTATTGTTGTTGATGGGGGATATGTATCGATGTGTTATATTTTAAGATTATGTTTACCCAATTTATAGATACATTACCATATTTATTTATTCTTCCTAACCGAGAACGCATTCTAATTATTTTGGCGCTGTCGCGTGCTATGTCTTTGACTAAAAAATTGTACTCATATATGTTCTTTTACTACAGAAAAATTTAAAAAAACTCCCCAAAAGAGAAAAAACAATGTATTTTGTTGTATCTTAATTGACATTTCTGATAATGAAGTATAGCTTTGAAAATGTAATTGAAAAAAAAAGTTAATATAACTAAATTGCATTGTATTGCATCTCAATGGCTTATTATTTTTGATAATAAAAAAACCCAAATAAACAATACTTTTCAACTAATACCGCATTATATATATATATATATGTATATATATATATATATATATATATATATATATATACACATATATATATATATATATATATATATATATATATATATATATATATATATATAACAAAGTAATTAATATTATTCATTTATATAACATTACCATTATAAACAATACTTTTCAACTAATAACACATTCTTATATATATATATATAACTAGGTAATTAATATGAGTTATTTATATAATTATCTTTATAACGGTCTTGCACCGAATCTGTATACACGACTTTTTATCTGTGGACGTCTGGCATTCCATTGGTTTCGAAAACTAGTTTTTTTTTTAGAAATGTAGTTTTTGACATGCGTCGTGTCTTGTTAGTTTCAAGATGCCTTTAGTAAATTTCCATTGACTGTGCATCCGCTAAACATCACGGATACCAATATAGATCGTACGTTATCAACTCTTGATTTGCGATTTTACACTTGAGTGGTTCCAAAATCGTCAACAGGAAAACCTTATTTGTAAACAACCTCATTCAACTTCGAGTGGCGAAGCCATTATTATTGACCGACATATGTATGACACCCTCTTGAAAAGTCTATATATGTGTTCATAACCGTAGGCTTCCTATACAGATACAGTGGTTCTTTCACCCGGTCGAACATCCTCAGACGCTTCATATCATTCATGATTTACACATTCTGAAAAGTTATATTTATGGTATTTTCATGCTTATTTGCTCATTTTACAAGTATGGACAACTTCTAAATAATATACACCATTTGCAAAAAAACATCCAATATTCTTATATAAGCGATATCATGATAAGTTCAGGTGTTAATGTGTAGTAATGATACACGTTATAATAGATTAATATAGTTTATAATTGATTAAACTATATGCATGCAGAAATAATGTTTACCGTTGAAATGAACTGAATAATTTTAAAGCGCATCTTCTTCTAACACATTCAGAGAAAACGTCTTATTAACACAGCTGCAAATAACTTTGCGTCCTTCTCTATCTGCTGAACATCTAACATAATGTTAAAGATCAGATACTATTTTCTCAAAATGTATAATCTGTGGAACACATTACTTGGGAATGCTTCCTTGCATACTACGTAATAGTCGTGTTTTAAATATAATATCGACATATCCTTTTCAAAAACACTACATACGGGGTTGAATATTTTTGCCATTCCTTTCAGAATATCTAATTCCTTATAACAGAATGCAGTATTTACCTTGTATTCCATCCATCTTATTAACGCGTATCCTCGAGTGGCTTTTACCTTGATATGTGTGCATTGATCATGAAATGTATATTTAATAGATTATCATATCTCTATTCATGTAATATATTCTGTAGTTTTTATGAAAAGTTGAAAAACTGATTAAAGTAAGAGACATTGAAATACGGAAATAGGTAAACAAATAAGTATGTGATTACATCTCATAGACCCGTTATGTATTTCAAATTCAGGTTATTCATATATAACTGTATAGATAATAAAATACATAATCAGCTTGCATTATCAACCGTGAATGTAAACGACAAACTCGTGTCACCAACAGTACACTACAACGTTGGTTCAAGACATGTCGTCAAGGAAATTAACACCTTGAATAGCAGGAAGCTCGTGGTAGTTCGTATATAGTTGGCAACAATATAGTGCATGTGTTACTCGGGCACGTACCCCCGCACATTCCCAAAACGTGGCTGATACCACCAAACCTGTGCTAAGTAATATAATAAAAACACATCAATATTCATTCATAACTAGACGAACTATTTGTTCATATCTACGACACCTATGTTTGTCTTTGAATGTCATATGATTTAGCTTGCTATAATTTTCTCAATATTCTAAGACTATCAATCTTGAAGGAAACTGCTAACCCTATGCTTGTATTTCAATGTCATATGATTTAGCTTGCTATAATTTTCTCAATATACTTAGACTATCAATCTGGAAGGAAACTGCTAATCCTATGTTAGTATTTGAATGTCATATAATTTAGCTTACTATAATTTTCTCAATATTCTTAGACTATCAATCTTGAAGGAAACTGCTAAACCTATGATAGTCATTTAATGCCATATGATTAAGCTTGCTATAATTTTCTCAATATACTTAGACTATCAATATTGAAGGAAACTGCTAAACCTATGTTATCTTTTAATGTCATATGATTTAGCTTGCTATAATTTTCTCAATATACTTAGATTATCACTCTTGAAGGAAATTGCTAAACCGAAACACAAATAGCTACCATCTAACAATGAATTGATTTATTTGACATGCCTAAGGTTGCATGTTATCAGATGGTTGAATGGCATGCGCGAATAGCGGCTATGCCTAAAAAAATAATCAGAATACATTCCATAATATACCGTTATTGGAGCCATTAGGACATCCATATGTTGGCTGTCAGCGAATATTATAGAGCGATCAATTATGAGTGTGCTAGAAGTTAAATTAAATGTGATAAAACTATGTTTAGTAACACAAAGACGATGCACTCTAGTCTAGTTAACATATATTTATGCGTTTACATTTTACTTTCCTCATACGAAGTTAATTAGTCATTAGCACATTGTAGGTGTTTATGCTATGTTGAGTTCAAACTTATAGACATCGAGATGCATTTGTTTACATTCGTGGGACGTGTGTATACATATATTAAGTTTAATGTAAAAAGGTTTGTATTATTTTTTGACGTTGCACTGTATTTGACTAGAAACCTAATTATCGGTTGCTTATAAGTGACATAAAACCATCAGTTGGGTAGTTATGTTTATTTCTCTGTGTGGTCGCCAACGATTCTAATTAAAATGTCTAAGATTGTTCTTGTGTTTGTGGCGAATTCGAAATTGTTGTCATGTGAGTGAGATTTGTATGTCCGTGATGCACGGCCATAATGTCAATACATTTAGAGGTGTTGCCGACCTTGTCATTGCTCTCCATCACCGCGGTTGTCAAAGGTAAATAACATTATCTCCAAATTAAAGTGACTAGCATGCAAAACCAAGACATAACACGCATAATATCATCATCATTTAATCTGATTTAATGGAAAGTATTATTTAAGTGTTTTATTTTTTACAAATATATGTGAGTATATGTTCATATGGGTGGGCCAAAATAAGGGTCCTATCTTTAAATTTGAATAACTTGAATTTGAATAACTTCCACAAAATAAAAGTTAAACTCACCAAACTTTATGTGTGTGTAGACTGACCCTTCCGAGATTTTTTGAAATAAACAAAACAAATTTTAGCCGAAAAACACTTCTTAAAACTTACAAAAACTAAAGTATTGTTTTTTACACTGTTTTGAGTTTTTTAAGCAAAAATAATGTTTTCTAAATGAGGGTACGTTCCTTAGGGCTAATACGGCTCATGCTTGCTTCGGAAGGGGTCCTTTACTTATTCTAAAAAAAAACATTTAAAAAATCAATAAATAAAAAAGTTATGAATTTTTAAAAATAGGACCCTTATTTTTGCCCACCCTGTATAATATCAAAGCAAATAGTGTGCATTGTTGCTTTGTTTTAGTATATATGAAAATACAATTTATATTTATTTGTCGCCATTAATTAAGGATGTACACTCGGGTCAATAGTATTGCTTAAGCCGTAAAAATCATTGCTTTATTACATGTTCCTTCAAATGTTAGATACTGCTGACGTCGGTTGAATATCGCGCCAGCTGTATATTATACGTAACACACTATAACCGATATATGTAGTTGTTAACGGTGTCCAGGTTGATTAAACCATCGAAATTTGCGTTAAAACATTACTCTTGTTTCCAGGGGTTCGACTCCTTTGATAAGCTTTATAAATATCTCTACACAAGGGATTCTCGAATGATTAACGTGTACGTATGTAGACAAACACATATTAACAATGATGGATAAAGATGTATATATATATATATATATATATATATATATATATATATATATATATATATATCAATTTACATTTTTCAGAATTCTAATAAGGTTTCAAATGTAGAAACACATGATTATATGTACGTGTAAACATATATATTTTAATGTGGCTCTTTATAAAACATAAAGAAATAATGTGTTTAGAAGCACTTATACGATAGTACATGTTATCTTTCCTTAAAACATATTTAGACACACATTACATCGAACATTTCTTCTTTTCGTTATAGGAATATTAAGCTGTTTCACTACTTCTGATCGGATACGATTATTTTAGTTAGCTCCAAGCGAGTGGGTATGTGTGTGTGTTTGTGTGTGGGTGTGTGTGTGTGTATGTGTGTGTATGTGTGTTAACCTATAACTGTTTAAATGTTCTGAAACACTACGAGGGTATTATTTATATAAAAACAAGGAGAGCAACGTCGAAGTCTTATACAAAAAGTGATCATATATCGCTTTCGTTAAAGTAGCAACAGCTTTAATAGCTAGAATGTACATACTTCATTGTTAACAAGGAACTACAGTTGTTTGTTTACATACATGTTTTTGCTTCAACACGTTGTTGCAAAACATTTTAGTCTCCGTCAATTTTGACAGAATGAGCTATTTAGTTTTAGTATATGATATAGGAATATGCAACCTGAAAAATATTTGATTATGTTCAATTCTAAAAATATAAAATAAATGTAATGACTACATCATATTCAGCATACGTCCTCTACTAGCAAGTATTCGCTTCTCAGTGTAGAGGGCGCCTGTCTCTAGACACTGGGGTCCCGATTTCAGTTATGTATAAACACGCTGATCAGGCGAATACAGCGAACCCCTTGTTTTACAAACATAAAAAACAAACACAGGACGGATATAAGAAATAAATATTGCATTATTTTTACATGTTAATGTTTTTCATCGCTTGGGGTATAGTACGATTTCGTATAGACTTAAGGTCAGGGTGGATTAAATCTAAAAAACACGTCAAGACAAAAATAAAAACAGCTGTTATTTTGGAAATGAATGTTTTAAAAAAGAAAACAAATCTCAAATTGTTCAGGAATCCAAATATTTTTGTAAGATGCTGGTGGTCTGACGGTAATTGTGTACTTCCAATTCACCTTGTCTGTGTATTAGTTTAGTGCTGAAATTGTTCATTTCAAAGGGTTCGGATTGATTTTGGTCTGTTCGAGTTCGGTATATATAAAATTGAGCATTTTGAATACCTGTCACTTCTTGGTAGAACAGAATATCGGCAGGTTATATATATCTATTCAGATCCTATAGTTTTCAAGTCAGAGCTGAATAAGAAAAAAACTGGTTAAAAAGGTATGCATACTAATTCACGACCGAATAAAAACGTCCAGCCAGTGAATACAGGCTTACAGTCAGTATTAGAACAATGTATCATATAGGGAGGGGAGGCAATCACTGTTGAACTAATCACTGTTTTCTTATCGGATTATTAGTTTGTGTTTCGTCTTGTTTTTATTATTTCTTAGATCTTTTTTTTATTTGTTTATGCTATAATGTATTCATAATATTGCTCGACACCACTAATAGAAAGTGGCATGTTCATATACTTGCAAATACATTCCTTTCATAAATGCTTCACTAACGCTATTGCCATTACCATTGCTAATTATATATATATATATATATATATATATATATATATATATATATATATATATATATATATATATTTTATTTATTTTATTTTATTTTTATATTTTTTATCTTTTTTTTGCACGATCCGAATACATACATAGATCACTCTAAACTGCTTGGGTAAATTTAGCCGCCGATTCGCTATTTACAAAGTTAAATTCCTCCCTAATTAATAACTAGTTCACTGTGGCCGAGGGGTTAAGAGTCTAGACTACACATCAGTGGCGATTTGTGATTGGGGTTCGACCGTTGGAATTAGCTTCCAGCACTGAAGATTGCGTTAGCATGATACATCGATGTCTGTAGCTAATGAATAATTAATATATATATATATATATATATATATATATATATATATATATATATATATATATATATTCTCTCTAAATGTTTAATTTTACTTCAGTCGAAGTTCTCACAAATCAAGGGGCCCTTCCTTGTGATAACACTTGATCTCTATATGAGATACAGAGATACCCGAATATTCTATTACAATTCTTTTTTATTTCTCAAAAATTGAGTTAGTAAAAAAGTTTAGAATATTAAATGTATGCGCTCCCCAACTGACCATGTATATATAGATATGCGTATAGATGTACACACACGCATATATATATATATATATATATATATATATATATATATATATATATATATATATATATATATGTATATATATATGTGTATATGTATATATATATATATATGTATATATATATATGTATGTATATATATATATATATATATATATATATATATATATATATATATATATATATATATATATATATATATATATAACCCTTACCAAACATTTTTCATCACATAGTATTCGAAGCTTTAATAAGATCCATTCGACACGCCTATACACTGGCTAATATGAGGATGGGCCATTGTCTAGTGATGTTACATGACGTAACAACCCTTTGCATGACCCTCCACCATAAACATAGTCCACAAGTGAATACATATTGTTACGCTAGAAACAGGTATGAACGAATATAAAACCAATGTTTACAATACTGTATAATTAAAACATGCATATGCTTATAGGATGTAACAAAATAGCAAATATTTCTGAAATTAAACATTTAAAAATAACCATTACTTCTTTAATATATTATATTAGTCCATTTATTGCAGTACACTGGCATTTTATTTTAATATTTCTATTAACTTAATTCAATGATATTTACATGGATGCATTAATGTGTGTATGTGTATATTATGCACTCATCTTTTTTTTTCATTCTTACTTCAGTTAGTTTGCACTAATGAAGAATCCCCTTTCCTAGGGCTAGCATTTAATTTATATATGAGATACATAGATATGCGATTTTATTAAGCAATATTATCATCTACCTCTCAAAGGTTGAGTTAGTAAATCCGGACAGGACAAATTAGACCTCGGGTTTTCTTTCAACATCCTCGTAACGTACGCTTCTCTTATTCTGTATGTTTGTCTTCATATTCCATGAGCGATATTTCTGACAAATGGGGGAATACTTGATGTTTTATGGGTCGGGATCTATTCTACAACACTTATAGTTGGCTAGTTGTTCTAGTATGAAGTAGTATTTTTATTTATCTCCTTACATCAAGTGGGTTCATGCCGTGTTTAGATCGATGTCTATAAAATAAAGCACTGATGAAAAGTTATTTTCCTTTCCCTACTGTTGTTGAGTATCCAGCTAAGTTCTGTAAATTTAGATAACATCACTAGAAAAAGCTCCATTCGCCGTATGGACCACTGAATAACCGTGTCGATTGGATCTTATTTGGGCTTCCAATACTATGTTTCTCTTGATAGTGTGTCATAATTAACTTGTACGATAAAGTATTAAATTTTCATTTACTTTTTTATTTATGTATTTTTCATGTATTTTTATTCATTTGTTTACTTCTATGTTTTCATTCTTTTTTAATACATTTTTTCATTCATTTCTCTCATTTATTATTTGTCATTCATTTTTGTTTCATTCATTTATTTCGTCGAATGTTCCTGTTTCTTTTCTTTTTCATTCATTTGGGCAGTATATATTTATCAAACATTGCTGACTTGTGCTTAGATATAGTTTGTGGTTTTAAATGACGCGTTTCTTATAAGAACATCAAATCAATGTGTTTGTTGTGTACTAGTATATACAAGCAAACGTACTCGGCGTATACCGACAGAAATAATAGTACAAATACAGTAATAACTTTTTGTAAGCGGTATAACTTATGCCAAACATCATCAATACTTTTAATAGATAAATCAGTTGTATTTACATGGCGCGTTGCCCCAATAAATACACTTCATATGTATTATTTTTAAAGTGCTCAAGATTAGGAACTCAGAAATGAGCTGGGTGTAAGATAAAGACTTGTTTGGTGAGCGGGTGGGGAAGAAAGGGACGGTACAAAGAGAGAAAGATAAAGCTACGAATAGAGAGATAAAGAGAGAGAGGGCCATTTTAAATAGAATTTTGTTAAACTTTTTTAATGTCTTTTATTTTGTTGTTTGTCATGGCTATGGGCAATAGCGGTATAATACATTATTATTAGCAATATTTGCTTAGAATACGTCATTATTAAAGCGCATGGATTCGATTTAACTATACGATATTATGTATTTACTGTTAATATTAAATGACTCAAAATCCGTGTTGATCCCGTAAAACAGAATTACCATATGTAATTTGTGTGTGTCTTTATGTGCGTATCTTCATGCATTCTATCATGATTTTTTAAAAGGTTAATTAATAGTACGATGTTATATTATAGGTTTTAGTTCATAAAATTACGTAGGCGATTATTTTTTTATTCAGACTGTACATATGTTTTTTATATATTTTTTAAGTCCGTAATATGTTATATTGATTTACATTTTAATGAATTCTTTCTAGAATTTCAGACGTCGCTAATAGGTATTTGTTGTTTCAGACTTATCACCTTAATTTCAACGGGATTACAATGATTACCATCAACATACAATGTTTAAATACGATCATGGATAACGGAACAATAGGTTGATGCCTTGAATATTACGGTAAGTAATACAGCATATATCTTTTCTACGTTTCTCTCATTTATATATATATATATATATATATATATATATATACATATATATACATATACATATATATATACATATATATATATATATACATATATATATACATATATATATATATATATATATATATACATATATATATATATATATATATATATATATATATATATATATATATATATATATATATATAGTATATTGCAGTTTACAGGCATTGCACTTGATGTACACATTATTGGAGGTAATAAAACGGCATTACGGAAGGTAATACACTATATACTTCCTTTCTACGCTTCTCTCATTTATATATATATATATATATATATATATATATATATATATATATATATATATATACTATATATATATATATATATATATATATATATATATATATATATATATATAGTATATTGCAATTTACATGCATTGAAATTGATGTAAAAAAAATATTGGAGATAGTAAAACGGCATTACGGTAGGTGATACACCATATACTTCATTTCTCGGCTTTTCTCCATCATATATATATATATATATATATATATATATATATATATATATATATATATATATATATATATATATATATATATAGTATATTGCAGTATACATGTATTCGACTTGATGTAAGAACATATTGGAGGTAATAAAAATATGTCTACATAACTGTAACTAGTGAGTTGTTTAAATACACCCGGTGAGCATTTGATTAGTCGTCTTTTAGAATCATGATTAAATATATTGTCTAAGATTTAGTGTTTCTTTTCTTTTTGTGGGAGTGAACATTTTCACCAATACTTTAAGATATAAGAAAACAGAGTAATGCTATCTTATTTATATTTAAACACGAAGAATCAGATTGCATTCTTTTAAAGAAATTAGGTAAACCGTTTATTTCCTAGCATGGAGTATTTCTTATCTATATGAATTCGGAAATACATTTATTAATGCAGTATCAATGTATACCAATTTTGTTAGACATTATTAGCGAACCCAAGAAAAACACTCAAAGTAGTTACAGATCAAGGTAACTCAGGTCTTAGTTTTTTAAACCACTCTGGGATTTTCGAGAGTTCTTCGTTATCTTGGTTCAATACATCGTCAAATATGTTTACATTGTTCGAACACAACTTAACAAGATTCAGAATAACAGACACTACTACATTGCAATAACCAAGACAACACTTTATATCAGGAACATCGTTTAATATATTTGTAATCATCTAACGGCACTGATTATTACAATCGTGTAACTAAACAAGAATTCATATTTATTTTCTTTTTATCTTACATGAATCATATAACTATTTTGTACACTCCATTTTATTGAAAGTAAAACTTATGAGACGTGTGTTTGAAGCCTTGATTTAAATATAAAATGTACTAACAGTTTAATATGTTTTCGTTCATTTATGGGATTCCCATATGTGTCCAATATTTTATTTTTTTAAATTTTAAGATTTGTTATTTATTGATTTTACATTGAATATTTTGTTTCAGAGTATCGCTTACACGCTGTACACGTTGTCGTGTTTCAGTATATTAAAATATAAATATACATTACATGTACACATATCATACAGGGGGTGATTGAGTATATATTCAAACAAAAAATAGTGATCCGAGCTTACTGAAGCATTATTATTGTGTGTAATGTCATCACAGCGTGCCCATGGTTTGAACTGAATTTTCTTATAAAATGTGTAAGTATTTTGGGGATATTTTTTTGCTTCACAAAATTAACACACACTCTTCCTGCGTAGATAAATGGCATTATCGATGGCATTTGTCGTAATGAATGTGTTTGTTTAGCTTGCGATATCAATCGAAATAATATAGTACTGTATGAAGTAACTAAAATTAAGAATTAGTATGGTTATTAAATAAGGCACTTGTATTTTCTAAATGAATTTGTTATACAATTTTGGTAGATAAGTTCACAAACAATAGGGGATGTTTGTGTTTATTGTTGTAGCAATATGAATAATAACAAGTAAGAACAACACTTTTATTTCATCCCATAACGTGTGAACTATTTAACACTGTCGTTTTTTTCGGTATTTATGTGCTGATTATAATGTTTAATAAACATTACTACGACGAGAACATGTGATGTCTTGTTTTTAACCAACGGAGAAATAACATGTGTAATGTTTAATATCTAGTTGTTTATATCACTTATTTTATTGTTAATACAAACATGTTTAAATAAATAAAACATACTTATGTATAGTTACATGTGTTTTCTTATAATAGTGCTATATATATATATATATATATATATATATATATATATATATATATATATATATATATATTTATTTATATATATATATATATATATATATATATATATAATGTATATATATTCACTATATAAAATGAGGGTATATAGGTGTATAGCATGACATCACTCATTAAATAAGACATTAGCATTTCTGACAAAATATATTCTGATGTAGCATTAACCTGTATACTTATTAACACATCGGTTCATTTAGAAGTTTATAACAGAATAGTGCTCATCTCCTAGGTTTATGACTGCCTGTATACATTACGAACGTAGGTTGCATGCACCTATTGTGTCTAGTCGATTTTCTACCGATTGTGGCTTTATGCTAAGATGTTCAATACTGTTGAATGTCGACAATGAACTATTTTCATATTAATGGCTCTCCATTTAGCAAGGCCAATAACTACTTCAGGATATCGTTTACTGTGATAAAATAGATGCCAATTTAGAAGCCAAAAGATTAAAAGTTGATTGAGTAACGGAATCGACCAATTGAATGATGATGAGGAGGTTTAACAACACGCATAGGTTTAGATTAGATTTTAAGACCAAACTTCTGAAAACTGCATAGAAGCAGTATTATAGTTGTGATTTCGAAAGACGTCAAGCCATTACAACGAAGCTCTTGCATGGAAATATCGCCTGAAAGTATTTATAGCTTGTAATGTTTTACTACTAATATATTAAATAAATAACGGTTTCTATTTGCAGAACAAAACAATCTAACTGTTGTTAATACAACATAATAGAACAATCGAGTTGTCATATAATGTAAACACGGTGCGAGAAGTGAAAACATTAGGTTGTAACAACGTACTTTTAATACTGTATATTTACATCTACTTATATTTGCTTTTCAGTCGGTCTTGCGTACACAAGAAATATCTTCTGACATATTCGATTATGTCATTCTTCACGTAATCCAAATTTATTCTATTCATGTGTTCTCGCATCTGACCTTCTGACTCGCTAGACAATATTCTTGCCGTCTATCTATAAATGCTTCAAAGAAAATGGAATTACCTTAATCCAGTTAAATTTCCGATGTATACACGTGTTACATTACTCATGTATACACGTGTTGTATTACTATACAACACGTGTATACATGTGCATCCACATAATTAGAAATAGTGATGGAAATGAATATCGTATTTGAAATCAGCGTACTAAAAATAAATGTTATCAACTATTTCATATTTTCAAAATTGCCTTCTAAACATTGTGTTATCTATTTCATCGGGAATACATTGAAAAGTGCATGTCACATTTTTGTCAGGATGTTGCAGGCCGCATACGTATGTTTGACTTGCAAGACGCACTAAAAATTACATTCTACTATTATAATTTGTGTTAATGTTCGCATTGAAAAATCGGAAAATCGATTGTTTAAATTACACTACATTAGTAAGTGTTTTTTTTTACAATTATACAACTTTACTGTCGGACAACATCAGTTACCGTCGGGTTAACGCGCGACCACTACTCTTTCGCCACGTACTGATAATTTTATGTTGGTTGATATGCCGTCTCCGAACATTTTATATTGATGTAATCGACTTTTTAGAACAAAACTGTGTTAAGCGCGGCGTAAAAAACATCCTGTCATGCGCTGTTTTGTCGAATAAAGACTCATGGACCGACCGGCGCTGCCCGGGCGGCTCAGTAACGCATGGAAGAGATGATGCACACAAAGAAGAAAAAAACAATGTAGTGACATAAGACGATTTTCGGAATTCAAAAACACGACTACACACTTGTTTGTGTATAAAGTAGTAACACACATTATCCATCATGCTGGTATATACAGGAACGTAAGACGTTTCGTAGGTAGTAGCGTGGATGTGTCGTTTCTACTGTAGAATACATTTAGAGTGTATTGACTCGCCACTAGCAATTCAGGAACGATTGCCATTAGAAAATTACTGTTTAATCAGGGTTTTAGAAAAGCAATTTTGCTCGATATCAAATAGCAAGTACGTAGCAATCTATTTATATTTCACTGTGTAACTTCAAATTCTTATTCTCAGATTGTTAGGTTCGCCACTGCCACGCTTTATATACTAATTTATAATCATTCGACATCGTCCGGACGAAATATGTTTGTCTCAGCCAGAACGCCATCTCAGTAGTTGCTGTCTTGCTCGGTCGCACTTCGGACAGTGCTATGCGAGTCAAGCACTCTCCCACGTGTTCGTGCTGCAAATAATTTGTCAGACACTGTGTACAAAAGTAATGTAGATAGTAATGTTTATGCGAACATTTTTCCAAATAATAAACTGGTTTCATTAACTACTTGGATGTTACTTCACTAACCCTCTTTATAGTAGTACTACTTGTCTGTATACCTGGTAACTTAGGGAAAATAATCAAATTAAAATACTTAAATATTTATATAACATTTTGAATTGCATTACTTGGAACAGATAATACCATTAAAGTGGTACGAATTTGTAAAAATATTACAGTTTATTGCGAATACGAAGATTGCTACACACATATACATGTATGCGTATTATCAATATGTATGCCACTTTAAACTTAATTTTACGGAAACTAAAGTAAATAATAAATAGCATCGTGTATATAACACATTCCATTACGTGGTGTTCGGTAAATAGTAAATATGTATCTTCAATTGTAGTCCCCCTAACCAAATACTGAACCATTTTATACGATTAATATGATGTGAAATAATTCAGTGATGGTTAGTAAGCATTTATAATAGTGTATATTCAAGACAAATTGTGTGATGTTAGAGAACTCGGTAACTTTTTTACGAGTGCAGAACAACATTGTTAATGACTTCATCTGATGGGTCGTTTACATTTCATGACTGGAAGTTATAATATGGAAAAACATAAAATGATTGCATGAATCCGTAATGACACTAAAGACCTAGTACCAAATTTAAAGGATATAATAAAGGAGGGATAGTGAATGTATTTACTCTGTTCTCTTAGACTTCCAATGGGTGATTCATAAGACACTTCACTTAGCTATTTAAAATGATTACCATATGAAGCACAGACATACTATGCACTCTTGATAATAGTTATCTTACTCTCTAACTACTGCTATTTGTTAGGCAATGGAAACGTGATGTGAACAGAAAGAATCCTTCTACAATACCATAATCAATCAAATATGCTACAAAGAGTCGTGAATTTCTTGCAAAAAAGAATGGAGCTATGCATGCAGTACGAAGGTTGAAATTTTGAAAATTTGCTATAATTTTACACTCCCATAAATTAATTTGTTGAATAAACTTTTTGTTTTGTATTACCGTATTTATTAACTTTAGAATTTCAAAAATAAATAGCTAAGTGACTTATGCACCACCCTGTAGTATTACGCTGGGAAAGTGTTATTTATGAATAGTCATCTTGATATTACTCAATCACATTCAGAAAATTACATATAATAGATATAACCAGAAGAAACACTGAATATCCCAAAAATGTCTTATTGTTCGAAGACTATGACTTTCGGAAACTGTTATCAAGTTTATGATAAAGTAAAAAAAATCACTACTTTAATAGGCACGCGACTATTGCTTAACTACGAACAATACATATGTTTAACCTGGTTAGCAACGCTCTATCTCATCAAAATCTAAACAACAAATTCTCAATTGTTGCACATATTTCAGTGATCTAGTATATGTTACAAATATGCACTTGTGCGTTATAATCACACCTGGACACATCATGCACAATTATAAATAACTCTGACACACTCATTCGTGGCCATGACATTGGTTTGTGCACTTAGGATTGCTTTGTTATATATTATCGTTGATATAACCTTACATATACACATCTAAGGGGTTATGTTACGGTGAGGGTGAAGCTCATTCAGGATCAAATCTACCACTGATGGGACGATCACAAAGTAATTCTCGAATCGTTTTAATAGAGAAAAGTTGGTCAATCCTATTGAATCTTTTGTTCCACCATCACAGAAATTCCTCGTCTCCTCAGAATGTTTAATGATTACAAAATAGCGATTAGTATTGATCATGAAAAGGTTCATATGTAAGGTATTCCATTGTCAACTGATGGAGCAAATTGTGTTGAATAAGCATCATCGAACATTAAAGATAAAGATTGACGTGTATCTGTGTAAAATATCGTAGATGTAGAATATATTTGAACTGTCTTAATTATAAAATAGGTGTAATTTCATGGTCACATTGTATCATCACATAAAAAAATGTAAAATACCATTAATAAATGTTATCATTAATAAATATTATCATTTACATTTACTAGACTTGGTTCTCCTTTGTTTTCGCAAATAAAGTACCGTGTCTTACCCTAAACAATGATACGTCATAATTAAAAGTAAACACATTATGGTTTACTATATAAAACACCGCAATCAAAATTACTGCCATTCATTATTTATATTCAACTTTTTATAAATTGCCAACATGCTATGTGTAACCCATCATACATTTATCTAGTAAAGTATCTCATGAAACAACTCACACCAGCTTATCAGCAGGAACGCTCGACCATAACGTACATATTCATTACGTTTTATTTATCTAGTTTCATACGACAGGATGAATTCAGGAAGAAGCAATTTTACATAATCCTCTGAAGTTCAAAAGGGATCAGACCATTCCCCAATGTAGAGACATTACTTAAATTGTTATCCCCCGGCGCAAAATCCTTTCTTGTTAGCGGTTCCTTAGATACTTATTTTGAGAATGGTAAAGGAAGCAATGCACAATCACTATAATCGTACGTCCCCCAAGATACAACATGCTGTGTCTTATTTGAGTAAACGGTATAGCCGAACTTACTTTTAGTAGATACGTTCAAGTATCTATAAAATACACCTGTTCTTTGATATTTTTCACTGGAATTTAGGATTGCATTTTCATCGCCCTCTAACATTGATACTTGCAGTAGCATTTTTGTCGGTTCTATGTACAGCGGTATAATCCAATACGAGTCCATGAACGTATTCCGTAGATGTGGACGGTTTACTTAGATATAGCATCATCCTCGGTAAACACATAAATAAAATGAACACATGTAAATAACATCTATTTCTAAAGCACCTTTGTGTGTATGTGTGTCTGTGTGTACCTGTCGCAGTATCAACGTTAAACGGTCGATTAAAGTCAGACCAACAGAAGATTTCGAATTACCACGTCTTATTTTATGTTTTTTTCTGTATTAAGTAATTGAAGCTTTTGTTTTTCAATGAATTACTCAAAAAGTAAATATACAAAGTATACACTAATAAATGCTCCGTCATGTATTGCACTTTCTTAGCTGACCGAAAACCATACTTACTTAGAATACTATGTAAGAAAAAGTAATAAATAGACATGAAAAATGAGTCAAAATTGTTCATTTTGCATAAACGATTGACGTATTTTACATCAGTTTTATTTTTATATTCTTAGAAGCGGTTTTATGTTCATGTATTCTTGTATATTGAACTATTATATATGTAGAGATCGTTATACCGAATTCATAAACATTATACGCACGTTAAAAAGCAATGTGTTTTCGTTTGTTAGGTGGCTGTGCGAATAAACCAATTATAAATTAATCAATTAAGTTCATATGCAATTACATTACAATTACGTCAAAAATAAACTGTGTGCAATTTTCTACTTTTTTCTAATCTATTTCTTATATATATATATATATATATATATATATATATATATATATATATATATATATATATATAAAGTGTCTTTCTATTCACATCATACAAAATTAAAACCTATTCCTCGCAACTAGCTTGCGAGCGTGCAAATATACATTCAACAAGCATTATCATGATAACAACAGAAGTTCCTACACTGTGTTTTGACCAAATACAACACACCAACTACTATCTGCATGGCTGTGTGTTCATCTCTTGTCTTCTATTTTATTTATTTCTATGAATATTTCTGTGTTCTCCTTTCTCTCAATCAGTGAGTGGTTGCGTGTGCTATATCGTTGTTTCTTTTTTAAAATCTTAATTAGTGTGTGTGCGCATGTAATTACATTTTGTTTTTTCTAATTTGTTTATTCTGTTTAGCCTTTGTGTCTAAACCAATACAAGTATGTATCTATATATGTATTTGTGTTTGCTATCTGCGGTCTTTAGTGCGTTCTAAATACATATTTTTCTTTTTTTCTTTTTTTAATCAAACTGCATTAAAAGTCCCTTCGCTGTATTAGAACACAAACTACAGTATCCGAAGTGGGTATTTCTCAGTGGTTTAAATATGAACACCGTCCAGTTCCCTACTCCTGTCGGATTAGGCATTTGGTGGTTATCCTATTGGTCTTGCGTTTCAGACGTATTTTCTGTAGTTGGCATTTATCAGCCTACTACTCTTTGCTACCTGACTCTAGCATCGAAGCCGCCTAGCCGATACCCCATTTCCGATAATAGCTGTTATGCTCAGCATTTCTGATATGCCAGCATTACTAAGTCTGTCATTTCTTTACCTGGAGGAATGTCCTACGAAATGTAATCTCAAACACCAACAGGGATCTGGCGTCTTTTTCTCCAGTAATACAAATATATATATATATATATATATATATATATATATATATATATATATATATATATACATTTCTTATTTTTATTTTCTGTCACCTTCATAAAACTTATGTCAAGACCTAGTGATCGTGAGCTTCACAAAGTGCTCTCGTGAAACAAAATGCATTTGTACTCAAAATGGAATAAAGTATCATTTATATTAATCTTTCTGCTCTATATTTTTATTGAGCACTCTCATGAACCCGGTCAACTCCCATGGATTTACAACTTGTGGATGTATACCGTACTCGGATTATATACATCATATATATATATATATATATATATATATATATATATATATATATATATATACATATATATATATATACACATAAATATATATAAATATATATATATATATGTGTATACATCTAAATATATATGTATATATATATATATGTACATAAACATATAAATGCATATGTATATATATATATATATATATATATAGGAATGTATATAAATATATATATATATATATATGTACATAAATATATATATATAAATATACATATATATATATATATATGCATATATATATATATATTAGGGTGGGTCGATTTTACACTTTTTTTTAAATATTAAAAAAAGGCACGTACCGAAAGTTGTATATAGACCTATTAAATACTCATGCAAAAAATTAGATCAAAAACTTCAGCGGTCTTTTGAGCGTTTGGTATCAAAGATCGTAGACAAGAATATACTGAAAATTCCTCGTTTTTGCAAGATTTGCTTGAATATTGGTGTGAAAACCAAATAATTTTAGCATTTAAAATCAGGGAATGTCCTTTTATTTTATAAAAATGATATGAATTAAAGAAATCTTCAAATTGAAAATTTGCCCCCCCCCCCCTCATTTTCGGTATCTGCTTTTGTAAACTACCTTTTAACGTTATGAATTAAACACTAATATTTGAATACCTAAAAAAATGATTTTTTTCTGTTATAAGTGAAAATATAACAAGCAAAGAAATAAGGAAAAACCTAACACTATTTTAATGGAGCTTAATATAGAGAGTCAAATTGCTCCATATAAGACCCCTTAGACAAAAATGCTGGTCTCAATTTCTGACTCAAAACTTTGGCTGTAATGTGTTGATGCCTTGCTTCAAAACAATATACAGTTTGTGAAGCTTCTGTTATTAACTTAACTGCCCGTTCCACGCCCTGAGAATGTGAGGGCAAATCTGGCAAGTCAAGCTTGGTTCCATTCATCAACGATTCTCGAAGTTCAGATTCAGTAAAATCTTCCGTCAATGGTGGTTCAAAAATGCCGCATAATTTTAAATCTATTAATTGTGTCCAATGTGTGGCATTAAAATTAATAGGTGGTATTCTTTTTAATCTTTTTCTGGTTGACTCCTCACTCCTGAAAGAACAAATTAATTAATTGAATTATTAAAAAATTCCAATCTGTACTGCTTTAATAATTATGGTGAAATTAGATATAATCTTTAAAAATCATTCTATAAATTGGAATCAATAATTGAGTCAGAAATATATGAATAAATATTACTTACCTAATGGCCAAAATTCTTTTTAAAGCTTCTTCTCTTACTTCAATCTCCTCAGATTTAACCATGGAATATAGAAAGTTTTCAGGCAGTAAACAAAATGTATTACCTTGTATATTTCTAAATGTGATATCTTGGATTTCCTGAGGCTGCTCCTTAATCCTCTGGATCATATTAAAAATGTGCACTTGCTGATTGTGGAATTTACTATTTCTTTTAATTTCAAACCAAGAAGTGGCATACACATTTACAATAAAATTTACTACATAGTGTAGTTTTGTTGTGTGCCTTTGTGGGTATGCACCACGAGTCCATAAACACATGAGCCTGATGGCCAAAGTTAACCATCTTGCTTGGTTTAAAGGACCAATTTTCCAGGAGGCATATCTAGAGTCAACCTTACCTCTAGAAATACCTACTGTGTATTCATAAAGGAGTCTTTGGTCAGAACTAAGATCATGTATTTCATCAATTTTAAAAATTGACTCTAGAGGATTGCTAATAGTGGAAAATGATATTTGGGGTAAATCATGGCAATCATTTGAGCATAATTTCCCCAGAGGGCCACTGAATGTTGTAGGGCCCTTTGCGCAACCATCTATGTTTTTAAAAAGGGCTCTGAAAGGTAGTTCTTCTTCTTCTTTCGTGTGAATCAGATGATTCTGGTGTTGGCATTAGTTTCCCCGATGTTTTTCTAGTTAGAAAGTTTTCTGGAAAGACATCGGGTACTTACGGGAAGGACCACGAGAAGGTTGCCAACATCCCTAAGTGAAAGTGGTACTGTGGACCCGACTGGATTCGAACTTGGAACACCCAGGTCTTCAGTCCGTGTCGTTATCTACTGAACCACCGTCACCTCCCTGAAAGGTAGTTCATTATGATGCAAAGAGCAACCAATTGTGTGAAGATTTTTAAAAAGTTTTTTTTCTAAAATTGCAACCATTCCACCTTCGCAACCTGTGTTGGTATTAGTGTTGTCAACAAGTATAGCCTTGATACTGTTCTCACTGTGGAATTCATGCAAAACATCCACCACTTGATCTGCATGAACAGCACCTGTTGCACCACTATTAGGAAGAACTCTATGAGTCAGATATTTACTTTCACATGGTGTTTCTTTTGTAAAAGTTAAATGGTGTTCTGGTCCCTTAGTTTTTTTCATAATTCTCTGTCTATTTTCATCCACAATTTCCTTATACATCAATGTGTCCTTATCCATTCTCCCATCAACTCCAATACATATAATATTTTCCACACTTTCATCATGTTTTTGTTGGGCAGTTATTTTCACTTTAGTCTTTGCCCTAGTGACTTTAGATTTATCAATAATAATATCTTTCATATTAATATTGGGTATAAGAAGGCCCGCAGCTTTCAAATCTAAGAGAAAGGCATTGGCAAGGCTGGCTCCAAGATTAGAAGATATACCCCCCCTGACTAATTCGAGAGCATATCTTGGAAATTTGATAAGGCTATAAGGCCCTGTTTGAGTATTTGGCTGCAAATATTCTTCTGGTTCTTCATTTGGAGAAGATGAGTAGGAGGGGGAAGAAACATTATCCTGGACATTTGATGTTGAAGGTGATGAATGTAATTTTTTTCTTAACACATTTACTTGCTTTTTACTTTTTTTTAGAGCATTTCTATCTACTGGGCCAAGCTGAAAAGTGCCCTTGGGCCCTATTTTGCTTCTCTGATCCTTTAGGTATTCACGATCCTCAACTGGAACCTGAAAAGTCAAATTTTATTTATATTAAAAATACATCTAAATAGATTAATATAAAAATTAATTTGCATGAAAAATATAATGGAAAAATGGTTTATATATTTGAATAATAATAAAATATGGAAATTGGTCTTGATATAAGGCTGTCTCATAAAGACATTGGAAAAACAAAAAATAGAAAATAACTTACTTTCTGTTGAAGAGGGCAAGTGCAAATAATGTGTTGAATTTTGCAGTTTTCTTCATGGCATTTTACATGATAGTCGTCACAACTTAAAACTGGCAGTTTGCAAGAGCAGGATGAAATATCAAATAATGAATCCAGTTTTTCTATCAAAAATTTCTTTTGGGAAGCAGGGAGAGATTTTCTATTTATTTCTTTAGCTTTCTTGAAGCATAGTATACTAACTTTTTTTATAATAGTCATTTCATTTAATAAAGGTAAACGTGGATTAACAGCTTTCCAAATATCGATTACTTCCTTTGTTATTAATTTAGAAATAGCAAAATTTGAACGGTGGGGATAAGTATTTATTAAATAATAACTATATTGGATAATTTGTCGGTAAATTGGTGGCTCGGTTTTTTTTAATGGTAGAGGTGGACCTGAAAAGTTCATTTCATATTTACTGCGAGTTGAAATTGCAGATTTTCCAGCCATTTTTAATAAAATACCTGAAAAGAAAAATACTATGAGAAATTAAATTACACAAATATTTTTGGTGCTTATGCCCTTATGTTACCATGATATTTTTTTTCAACACGGTAACATTAGTGCATAAGCATCATATTGGTGCTCCTTGAGATAACAAACCGAGGTAACTACGCTAAATAAAATTCTAATTTTAGACAATGCATACGTGTTAGTGTGTTAATAAACAGTATTTCAAATTTTAGAGAAAACAAACAAGTAGTTTGTTTTTTATTTAAGATTTTCAAATTTGATCATTTATAATTTGTTACGGTATAAAGTCTGCTAATTTTGAACGAGAATCTCGGTTTATGCCAGGAAGAGTTATTGCATTTTTTCGATGGATTAAAAAAAATCAGAAAAAATCAGAAAAAAACTCTCTCCTCGCGGTCGACGAAAATTCGAAAATCTTAAATAAAAAAACTACTTGTTTGTTTTCCCTAAAATTTGAAATACTGTTTATTAACACACTAACACGTATGTATTGTCTAAAATTAGAATTGTATTTAGCGTAATTACCTCGGTTTGTTATCTCAAGAAGCACCATCATATTTTTTAAAATTAAATTTGATAAAATTTGAAATATGCATTAATTAAAAAAAAATGTGTACTTACCTTACGTACGTAGTTACTTTCGAGATTAGCTTCTTAATCAATAAATACAAACTTTCAAAATATAAACAAATGAGAATAATTATTTCAGTTCACTCTACTTTAAGAACAATTCAATATATATTTGTGATAATTACATTTGTAAACACAAAATCAACACATGAATTCAAATTCGCTCGTTGAATTTTCAACCGGTGAATACCATAAAAAATATTCAATAAATAAAACGCCTATGTAAATAAATAATTATTTATATATAAAATTAAATATTATAGTGTTTTATTCCTTTTTAATCTGAATATGTACACTTAATTTCTTAAGAAAAGGAATAATAAACTTTCAAATATTTATTATTAAGTAATGTATTACTTTTTTTGTTAAAACCCGGGTTTAATTTAAGGCGACACATCTGCCGGTGAGATCTAGGCCGTGAGAAAAAATCTCGATTTATTTGATCTTAAAGTTGCAATGCTCAAATAAATACAAAATTTTGAAGAAAAATATTTCTTGTGGTAACTTTTGACATTATTTGGCAACTTTCTTCGAGTGCGATAATTTACAGTTTCAAAATCGACCTCCCCTAATATATATATATATATAAATATATATGAATATATATATATAATAAATGTATATATATATAAATAAATATATATATATAAATATATATATAATAAATGTATATATATATATATAATAAATGTATATATATATATATATATAATAAATGTATATAAATATATATATATATATATATATATATATATATATATATATATATATATATATATATATATACTCTAAAAGTTCTAAAATATATTTCTATAATCAATAGGCCTTTTCTAATGTTCTCTTTTTTTACTTTCCGCCCTTCTTTTTATTTCGCCCGTTGATCTGCCATCTTTGTTAGCTCGCCGTGTTTTCAGTCAAATTCTCGCTTTTTTTCTTTTTCGGGCTGTGTGACAAATTTGTATTCTTATTTTTATTTTCCTTTCTAATTTTTCTGCATTTTTTAATTTGTATTTCTGTTATTAAGGTGTCTATCAAAACACTTTTTCAACATGTTGTGTGTATATCAATAACCAGTTGATACATTTTCGACGACGAGTACCAACTACACGTATTCCGTCTAAATAACACACCAATAATAGCCAAGCTATATGCATGGTTGTTATATAATGTAATATACACAAAAAACACTATTGATTTCTACCTCGTTTCGTTCGCTTTTTCGTGACTTAGCCATTTTGTCTATGGTCGTCTTTTTAGAGTAATGATTAAGGCCTGCAATTAAATTCTCACAGCTAGTAAAAAAAAAAAATAAAGTTGATTCTAAAGTTGGAAGTAGGCCTTTTATTGAGTTCTATATATTGCATTCTTTTTTGCAAGTGGCGAAAGGGGGATACACTTTAGTCCTAATGATATACAAAGATGTTCTCTCTTAATTTATAATCGATACTCTAGTAATCTGTCCACGTGCTCTCCGCTCAAAAGTTTCCGAGCGAATTTCCGAATAATCTCGTTTTTTTTTCTCTTTGTGTGTCATGCCACGTCACGTCCAATTCTACATACATCAGGTTGACGTTACATTTGAGCGAACAAGTTGCCACAATTACAGTGATTTCCGGTGTAGGTATAAACGCCGCCCTGCGAACCTACATCATCAGATGTATACTAGCTGGTGTTCTCTGTAACTATAAAACATTCTCTGATTTCCAGACACTAATATATATATATATATATATATATATATATATATATATATATATATATATATATATATATATATGTTCCTTGATTCTAAGAGGATGTTAAACATATATATATATATATATATATATATATATATATATATATCTGTTAACACTTTTTAGCTTGAACAGGAATTGATATGATTTTTTCAGAAATGATCACAGAATATATAATGGAAATTCGTAATGGTTAATTACTTTTAATTAACTCTGTATTAATAGACATCGTTTCTTTAGAACGAAGTCGATACAATTAGTCCGTTTTTGTGAGCGTAGATTAATGAATTGTATGATATATGAGTTACAAATGTTCGGATACGTTCATATGTATTTAAATCATTATAGCAGCGGACGCAACTATTCCTTGAATAGTCTAGGCATCTAATTTAAAATGATATTTAAATAAAGACTGATAAAAAGCAATTAGTTATGTATAAACACACTTTGAACAAAGTAGTATATATGTAATAAAGTAAAGTGTATGTTTCGCATTTGCATTCATAAATTATAGAATCACTAACACCTTCGCATGTAAATATGTTCCTTCATCCAATAATGATAAGTCATCATGCATGTTTCCAAAAGTGGTGCATTTATTTCGTGTTCTTTCAACATTTCTATGATTATTTCGTTTTCGTCTGTTTGCCCCAAATAAACGATCTGAAAACAAGCTGACTGGCATTTTCAATTGCTTGTTATATCACAGGGTTCTAAGTGTTCATGGAATAATAATATCATTAACACCATCTGATTTATTCATTTTTCACGATAACATTTTTTCCTGTAATCTATTGTATATTTTCGATCGTAATAATGATCGCTCCCAGCTTCATTGAATTGCGGTTGTATAATTCTTTTTGAACGTTTTATATTTGCATGTGTAAAACTTTACTCAACACATTGGTTACGTTTTTTTAATTTAATTACTTAGATTTTTGTTATTAATTAGACATATGTGTACGGATATTGTTGGTAGTATTTACGTTTATGTGTTGTGGTTATTTGTATTAGTAGTGACAGTAGTTGTAAAATATGCTCTTCAGCTCTATTTTCTTATTATTTGTGCTATTTATTTTGCTTTAAACAGTAACTCTCATAACACACTATTTGCTTTAAGATTTTTGCAATCAACAGTCACATTTATTAAACAATATTTACGTTAACATTCTACTAATAAAAACTTTACTGTAGAAATTCAAATGACTATTTAATTTAAACGAAATAAATATCGTAGAAACACTTCTATGTTACGCTGATTTTTATTTCGTGTCTTGGCGAGGCAACGCTAGAACTCGGGCGATGTTAATGCGTTTATAACACCGATAACAAGCATGCTGGTCAACATTCAATGCACACTTATCAATGTGCACAATAATTGTCAAATAACATATTTATATATATATATATATATATATATATACATATATATATATATAAATATATATATATACATATATATATATATATATGGTATATATATATAAATGTATATAAATTATAAATATATATAAATGTGTATATATTCTATATATATAAAGTTATTTATATGTATGCTATATATAACTACAGTTGTATATATATATATATATATATATATATATATATATATATATATATATATATATATATATATATATATATATATATATATATATATATATATATGAAGGTTTATAACTAAAAGATAACTTTTTGAGAAATAGACCTATTGTGAGATGAGGAAAGCTCGATATACTGGATAGAGCAACAATAAGAGCACCATTCATTTTTATTTCTCCAACAAGTACGGACGTCCACCCAGTAGTGGCCATTATTTATTTTTATTTTTCCTCCCGATATGTCTACCCTACATGTATCTGTACTTGCATGACATTTTTGTCTATATTATCATCCTGATGAAGTCTTATAAATAAAGACGAAACGTTGATGTACACATAAATAAACATCCATTTTTTGGTTTTCCATTTTCATTTCCCCATCACGTCGGATTACCTTCATCCTTCTCTTCCCATATATATATATATATATATATATATATATATATATATATATATATATATATATATATATATATATATATATATATAAATACATGTTGATATTGGCTATATATAGCATATATATATATATATACACATATATATATATATTAATATATTTTAAATTTATATATATACATATCTATATATTTTTTAATATATATATATGTACTGATATATATATATATTTAAATATATCTATCTATATATATATATATATGTATATCTATCTGTCTATCTTTCTCATATATATATATATATATATATATATATATATATATATATATATATATATATATATATATATATATGTATATATCACCATGAGCAAATAACATGTAGTTAGATAATACCTACGCGAGTACAGTACAAAAGATTGCCAGGTTTAGATTTGTTACGTCTATACACCCTAAACTGAGACACACAACAGTCAATTGATCCATATTTATAGAAGACATCCTATATATTGCATCGCGATTCTGTTTCATTCTGCCTATCAATGTATGCATGTTAGTGCAAAAGGAGGAGCACGGGGCTAGGTAGAATCTTAAAGGAAAAGGGTTCAAGGAATAAGCTTTTAGAGTAAGGGTGTGGATCTTGTTGCAAGTTAGGTTGTTCAGTTGTATTTAAGTTAAGATGGCACACACGCAGCAAATTTAATAAGCGCATTCCGTTGAACTACATTGCAAACAAGTGCATTGATTCACTGCATTACACGCACCACTATTTATTTGCATCATTATCTCGTTGGGCTTTCACACACACTCACACCCCCATACTAACACCCCCCATATATATATATATAGAGAGAGAGAGAGAGAGAGATAGAAGAAAAAAGAGTGATAAATATGCGACGATTGTCCAAATTTATTTCAAATTTCAATTGTTCAATGCAATGTGTATTCAGTAATAAACTAGTGTTTATTATTCTTTACTTAAGCCAAGGCTTTTCAAATATCGAAATCTCATCATCAGAGGAGAAATACAGATGGATAAGTTGGCTTTCGAAAAGAACAAACTTAAAATATTTGAAAAATATGAAAATTATTATTAAAGGAATTTGTGTTAATATATATATATATATATATATATATATATATATAAATTAATCTAAATTAATTAATGCAATGCATTTTTATTTATCCGGCTCATATTCATACCAACACACCTTAGCCATGCTTAATTCAATTATAGACTAATATATGTTCACATTACCAGAGAAAACCTGACTACACACTCTGAAGTCTACACATTATTAGCATGTTTAAAACATTGTCATATAAATTCATATTAAGTACGATTTACTTATAACTGTATGTTCTTATTTTATTATATACACGAACAACGTTTCTTGATATGAATATCTTAATTATAAACCGTAGTAATATTATATAAGCGATTTAATGAATTAAGTTTCGAATTTAAATTTATAACTCCTGTTTTATTATTAGTAGCTTTTCGGTTACGTTTTCGCACGCGTATATTTACATATGGCAACAACCTCTATAACTTTACAAAATGACCATTTCTTAGATAACGTTGGAATAAACGCAATGATATTTAAATGTTTTTTTATTAAGTAAATACATGCGTTTATTACTTTATTTAAATACAGCTATGTCTTGTTGTTGTTGGTGTTGCAGTTCCTATTTACATCGTCCCACGAGAGTAGAGTCAAGCACAATGTCAATATTTGACGTAGAAAACATTCCATCTAACCCAAAATAGCGACTCTGGAGTTGAACAACATACTCAATTACCTCGGTCTTGAAGGATTTCTTTTTCACTGACCGAGTACACAAAAACTATGTGCAGATTCAGTACATGTACTACATTTTGCTCATAGCTAAACGACACAGGAGTTCAACGTGTTTGCAGTGTCTATTATGATGAAGATGATGATGACATTAACATTTGTCATAAAAAAGTTTTAAAAAAGACTCCTCTAATCTGTCTAAACTACCAAAAAAATAGATCATTTTTAAAAATATTAATTAAGATTTTTTTATCGTCATTTATAATACAGGTGAAAAGTACAAAGTACTTATTTCGAATTACTCAGTGATATAAAATTGATTTGTTTTCAAAATGGACCGCTTAACTTATGTTTGATCGATTTCATTATTTAACCAGTGTTTATAAGGAATTGCTTTTTATTTTCATGCTGAATAAAAAGAACATTCCTCGAATTTGAATATCTTAATGACTATATCATTTCACCATGATGAGTTTTTTTTTTCTTTAAAAATAAAAATGTGACTATATTCATGCTCAGTAAATTTTCTTCCACATTGGAATATATCAAATAACACTGCGACCATAAACATTTTGTTTTTTCCTCCTCATGGCTTAAATGTTAATTGATTGTTTTTTTTTTGTTTTACTAAAGAAGATGCAGCCTTAGTAATTACTGTTCGGAGGGCGGGTAGTTTTTTCTTCTATATGCTACTATGTAAAACCATCATATTGGTAAAGAATACACTGATGCTTGCATAGCATAAAGGTACGCACTTTTCTGTACAACCAGCTGAACACGTTTAATTATCAATATCGCAATATAATAAAAAAAAATATAAATACATTAAATGACAACACATATAAGTGCGATATATTTATTCTAGTGACGGAGTTATTTGCTTAGTTGTAGAGCGTCGGACGTCAGCATTTAGTGCCTCGACTGAATATGAAGCCATATTCAGCTGATGAGTCGGATCTCATGGAATACGATTCCGTTAATGATAATATTATATTGTATTATATAGATATAGATGCCTGGGCGAGTGTATTGATAGTATTACAATAAATCAATATCCTGTAATAATTCAGTTCCATCATCTCTTATACAGAAATATACAGCTTCTTTAAAATACTCATAGATTGATATCTAAACAATGTGTCCCCAGCAGCATTGCCTCATCTCTATTATACGTTAATTCGTAACACAATAAATGTGACGCCCTGTATGAATAATGGCAATGATAGTAGCCGTAATGCATTCACATGTCAGCAACATTTATAATTCACAGATGACAATGTTAATTTTGAAGTATGCTTCCTATATAATTACTTGAATTGCCACACTACTATATATATATATATATATATATATTTATATATATATATATATATATATATATATATATTGTCACTAAAACATATTTGGTAAGCAAACATTCGTTTATATAGATGTTAATAAATTAGAAATTATGGGGGGTCTAGTTCTTTCAAAATATTAAGCTTTTATTTATATGTAATATAATATAGGAAACTAGCTGGACGCGTCCACCGGCGTCGCCCGGGAGAAATATAAAAAAAATAATTAAAATTTGTCAAAATCCGACAGAACATACACATTTAATGTTCATAATAATTGTCGGTTTGGAATTGTTGAAGCGTGGAAGAAGTAAAAAGGAATGAAGGAAGGCAGGAGACGCAGTTTTGGGAGTCTTCCTGGCTATCCCATGGTACCGGTATTTCCCAAACACCTATTCTATCCATGAGAATGAACACTTTTAAAATTAAAGAGGCCTACAGAGCCCTATTAAATCCAATCGCCTTTCTGCAAACTTTGTATAGAAAAAAGAAATCCAGCACATGATCCTCCCTTCCCCTTTTCTCTCGTATGCAAATGTTTAACAATGTAAAAGAAAATGTGTGTGTCAACAGTGGTCGAACCCTGAAGCTCTCGGTCTTCGATCTAAAGCGATAACCACTTAGCCACAAAACAATTCAAAATGCTAGTGAAAAATAGGCTAGTAAAACTAAGCATGTAGCTGGCATGCGTTATAATTACGATCCGAATGGACACCAAATGTTGGGCCTACCAGTCACACGTTTTGGGGCATTTCTATATCAAGAAATAGTTGGGTGTTTTTTTCCAATGTTTGGATATTATGCGTGTGAAAGGTGTAGGATTCAAGAAATGTCAACTTGATGCAAATCTGGCGCGTAGCTTGGCGTATATTTACTTACTTTAGAAGTCGAGTCGCTGAAGAAATTGTTGCGACCATGTTGACTAATGAAACACTCCAAGACACTATGTTCGTAAATTGCATTCTCTAAACACCGAAATGAGTATACATTTATACGTAATAGGTAGAAATAAAGTAATCCGATATTCTCGAAAATCAGCGAAATTAGCGGGAGCTTCCATTAAATGTGTGCGAAATATTTTGTATCATTTAGCAAATTAATAGCAGACAAATCGTAAATATTAACGGACACATTTAGAAAAGTAGACGTTGTTTATTAGTTCCCGGTGTCAATAGTGAGAGTGTCAGTACTGAAGTTTTAAGGGGGAAAAGTGTTTGCTACCACCTATATGGAGTATGTTTTGTGGAGAATCGAAGAAGGTGGGCTAAAAGTAATATGTAGTGTAAGCTCGGGAAAAATAATGACACATTTACTAAATCACGTACATGTAAATCAGCGTGACATAGTGGTGAGTTTAGTAGCCTGTGATGCATGTGGTTATTTACCTATTCTTCAAAAAGGTACAGGGGGAAATCGTATTAACTTTATATATTAGATACCACATCAAATCAAACGTTTGAAATGCATATATTTAATAGGCTTACTTTGGCAGTGGCCTCATGAGTATCTGTTTCTAGGGCAATAGCTTTTCTAATATATTCAGACTGTAATAAAAGGTTGCTTCACTAACTTGCTGTAACATATCTGACAATGTCTTTTCAACAATCCACGTTTTATTTTCTGATAGAGCTATACAACAAGTTATGTATGAGTATAAGTTGGGAGCACATAGTACTTACGCCGACGCGCCTCAAAGAGCTTATCCGCGCGCATTCCTCTTCCTAAAATTTGATAATAGTCGTTTAACTCATATGAGGGCATAAGTTGACATCTATGCATACGGCACAACACTTCAAACGGCATTGTAGATCAAGATCTCTCTGGGTCTATATCTTCTTATCTACAACGGGTGGTGCAATGGAGGGAAAGTGGCATGTTACGTGTAAGATGTCTAATAACACGCCTTTCTCTTTTAGATACAAATGTTCAGACGCTTGTTAGCCTCAGTCTAACTTAATCGTTTTTACTCTTGATTAATACATACCTAGACCACATATTTTTATACCGGGGTGCTTTTTCAGACGAAAGTAACTGCCGAAGTACAGGCAGTTTTGAAATGTGTTCCAGTAATTATTACGGAATTCCAAACTGTTCTGCAAGTAAAAAACTAATTACTATTATATGTATTAGACACACTAATTGACATTGGCATTGGACACCTTCTTTTATCATTGACCTTCACCCGGAAGTGACTGTACACAATAACTAATTTGTCTTATGTGTATACAATCTAACAATACTGTTAATGTTATTACTATATATTTTTGGGCCATTTTCTCTTGACTCTTTATAACACGTTTCAATTTGCCATCGGTAACATATTCATCTATGCTATTGCATGTTCCTACTCATCGCCGGTAGAAGTGGTGTAAGACCCCGGAATATATATTCATTTACTCTGATGTTCGACACATAATAGAGCAAGTCTATCTGGCTTATTTTCCACGTAGAATTTCTTCTATGTCGCAACTTCCTGAACATGAGCCCCAAAATTCTAACTCAACCTCTGATATAAAAATCAATCGTCTTCCTTTATCTGACGTCACTTCAAACATTCGTTTTCAACACACTCATAACAAAATATGACTACGATATCAGTTCATCAAGGATACGTCAAACTATTTATGCGGTTAGTAAGCTCTGTTTAACATTACTATCATCATCAAATGCAAATAATGGCTATAAAAGTATTCGCTTAGTCTTGGATTACTATTATGTCCGTTATTATTTAATGTTTATTATTATTTTTTGTTCTGAGTAATAAGTTACAAAAGCTTTTCCTTTGCGATTATTAGAAACTCTTTTTCTCGCTTATTAGTGGATGTTTAATATATAAACTTCGAATCATACCCGATCGTCAATAAATAAGCTATCTGAATAATTGCATATATGTGTTATTGGTAAATTTATCCGCTAGTCTATTCACTTAAGAAATGATAATGTTTTAATGATGTTTTAGTACTCCTATTGATTTGCTTTCTCTTGTGTATGCATATTATTTTAAGCTGTTTCTACCGTAGACCACTGTGGAGTAACACTTAATTGATGCTCATCTATTGCGATTATTCCCATAGCAAGGAGTTATTAAAAGTTTTATATAATGACGCTCGCCCATCAAATTGTTTATTAAATTAACCGCCTTTTCTGCAATTCAAACGTATTTAGTAAAACTTTATCAGTCTAATCCTAACTTATTGTGCACGATTCAGTCATGAAGGCCCCCATTTTTGCTTGATTAGTGTTTAAAAATATGCTTCTCCCGTCGGCATTTCGTATAGGGAGACACTCATACGAAAATGTGTTTAAAAGAAACAGTGCCTTCATAAATGTACTACATGTCTTATAATAATAACACATGACAGGATCTTGGTGGGCAAGTAAGAGATATACTGTATGTTGTTTGTACAAAATATTGTGGAATTGAGACAGAGTGGTGAATCTTATTAACTATTCTATGAGTGACAATGTTCGGGGAAGGGGGGGGGGTCACACCTACCGAACGTACAACATTGTCAATAAATCTAGTGCATTCCTTCGTTGGTATTGTCCTGATTGTTGTTATAACTGTGTTCTTCAGTTCCCGAATAGTCTTGTACTTTTATTATATACATAAACTGTGGCATAACTCCACTGATATCAACCCTGAGTTACGGTTCAGTTAATATGAACACATTTAGCATCACACCTAAACATTATGACACGACGACTTAATTGTCTCTTAATATTATTGAACTGCGATAAAAATGAAGTATGTTTTCTTTTCATGACTGAATCTTTGAAAATAAGCCAGGTGTACGTATTTTTCCAACCATATATTGTATTATTGCACTATTATTGTTAGCTGCATTACGGTGGAATTTTTCTTGGTCAAGATGTGTTTTTCATAAGATTCGTGTATATCATCACGCGGCATGACTGCTTATATATATATATATATATATATATATATATATATATATATATATTTCGATAAGGTTTACAGGGCATCTAATACACATCACTACTACTACTACAATTAAAATACGGGTCAGGATTAGAAAATTATAGCAATGTGGGCTACATTAACTAACGAGCACGTATACGGGAACCATCCTTAATAATGCATATCAGTATTTTCTTCTGGAATTCATACTTCTCTTATGAAAAATCCGGTATGTTTGCACATTAGAAAATTACATTTTAATAATTCATACAAACACACACATAAGACATTCACATCTTGCTTGCCCTGCGTGTTCGACTGACGACAATCGACATCAACTAAGTCGATATACAAATGCAATACATCATTGTATCTGCAGATAACATATCCGCATGCATATGTTAACATTTAAGCCGATTAGGATAACTGCGCCAAAACATCACTGCTACAGTACACCATGACCAGACTCTCCACAGCTATCCACTCACACACACTCACAGTGAAATATACTTCCTAGCTGTCCTTCATTCCCTCTTCATCTTTTTCGTATGTGATTAATTGCAGAGTACGCACTTAAGTACCTCACAGAGTCCCTTTAACGAAGTAGATGGGTGCATAGGCTTACACCTTACTAAATTAAGTATGTAATGTTCAAAACTAAACGTCGGATTATCATCATGATTACTTTTACAGTTACAATGACTTTTCCAAAAATAATATCCATCATTCAAGAACAAAAAAATACACCCTTATACTCATACAAAAATGCAGGCAAACATTAATAGTCCTGTAATTTGATCTAGAGTTGTAGAGACTCCTTTATATACGCATGTGGACTTTGCAAGCTATCATAAGAGTATTTCAATCTAATTAGTGTATAACAAATGTAAACGTCAAAAACTGCATTCAATACAATGATAATTCAGTAAACATGCCTCAGTTTCTTTTAAATTTAAAACGGGCATTGAAATGCCAGACGCTATTGTTACTTGTACACAATGAATTCTACCCATATGAGAAAGTAGAATAAAAACATTCTCACAATTCTAACAATACTAATACAAACACTAATATGAATACAAATACTTATTATTGTTATTACTATCATAACTTTCTAATAACAAATAAAATGATAACAATAGTTATGATTTATCTTTTTATTTTGATTGTTATTATTACTATTATCATAATAATGATAAGTATTATTATTATAACCATTTACTCGCTAAGAGTGTTCGCACGAGTCATTATTAGTGGTAACTTGCTGGTAACGACAGTTGTCATTGTAAGTAACTAACTTCTCTCCATAGATTGCCTATATCATCTGCGTCTTTTGATAACCGTAGCTAGGTTTATACACCTTGGCTAAATATAGGTTAATTATAATTAGAGTTGCTTACGTAAACAAAGCTACACGTTTTGATATTATGTAATAGACATAACTCACGAGAGCTAAAAAAAGGTGTTATTGATATGTCAAAAACAAACTATTATCTGACAGCCATTTGATCAACAGCGTGTGTCACTAACATCGGTTGATACTACGTAACAGGACGAAAGCGTCGTAGAGCGCATAACTACTTAGGTTCGATCCTATCATCCAGAATTTCAATGAAAGAGTGCATAGAAATAAGGTAAAACTGATAAGACATATTGTAATTAACCTTCCAGAGACACAACTTGGCATTATTAGCGGGGAATGTGTATAACATGCCTAGTGGGAAGACACAAGATTAGTTTTAATGTTAATCGAAAACTGTGGAGAAAATTAGAAATAAGGAGAGGTTTGTTTTTACTTAGATCCAAATGAGGCTACCGATTTTAATTAGTGAGAAATTAGCGGAAATGATTAATCTCAGAAAACCTTGTTAGAACACAATTATATATAATCTTAGATACTAAGGGATCAAGCAGGTTTATTGAAGCTCGCAGTGTTTCATGTTTCAAATAATAGGTAATCAGAATTAGCCCAGTTGAATATATATATATATATATATATATATATATATATATATATATATATATATATATGTATATATAATTATACATATATTATTTCAGAAAATCCTGATCAAACATGTTTCCTTGAAGATGACGTTATTTTTCTAATCATTTCACTCGAATCAATACTCACCCCATGAATAAAACTCGCCGAGTTGGGAACACTGAGGCAATTTTGATTGGTGTCTCAATCTAGCGTGCTGTTTGTAGAAGTTGAATTTTCACGACATCTTGCGACATGATTAAATAAATACTTGTTTTTTGTCTTACTAAAGGAAAAATAATTCTTGAAACCGTAGGTAATGTTGTATAAGCCCACTCTTGGGCCACGGCGGTTCTCGTACTGTATACTTGTCCCACTACGGACCGTGGCTATACTAATTTCGTATACTCGTCCCTGAAAGGGGCATGGCAGTTCACATTCAACACTCGTCATTCTTAAAACATCATGAAGCACATAGTTCATATATTGTTTGCATAGTTTAGATATCTCGCTCGCCGTGTAGAGGGTCGTGTCGTCTAGTGAATTAATTCTGCCGGGAACCAAGCCGTCTGTTGTCTGCAACGAAATCCCCATGACGAACTCCGAAAACAAACAATTATCTTAACTTTCACTTCATTTTATTACAAGCGTTGTTTTTTTTATCGGCATGGGCCATTAACTACGCCGAGAGAGAGAGAGAGCAATCAGTACTTTATCGTAGTTACTCAACAATTATTTTCTTAACCATTCATAGAGGGGGAAGGATATCTCTCGCTTGTATTTTTTAGGGAAATGTTCCTTTTAATCAAATAGCTGACTACATCAACATCATGTCTGATAGGTTCATCTCTAAAACCCAGACTGACGAAACTAGTTTCTCGCGAAGAACGAGTGACGTCACGGATCTTTCTGTATCTCACGTAAGGACTTTTGACGTCATAAAGCCTCTCGCAGGTGCACACTGACCCCTGATCTGGGATCTCGTCACACGGTGACCCTGTCACGTCTTTTAGCTCTGACTGTGAGAACATGCCCTATTCTGCACTTGACTGCACCCGCGCTAATTCGCGCAAGTCAACCCAACGATTTCCAACAGATACGTTCATTCTCATACGGACATTATCAAACATTCATCCCCTCCCTATACAAAGACAATTATAAGATTTTGATTTTTACAGACCCCTGCGCAGGTTCTGGTAAGAACCAGGGGTTAGCACGGCTGGACATCTCAGGTCTACTCTGTTGACCCGGCTGCAATAAATCGGCCTCATGACCTTTCCTGGGATGTAAATAAAATTCTCGTTACGATCGATATAGGTCCTATGGCCATCCCTGTTACAATCGATTATAGGAAAGTCTGGGTGTTCCCCTGTCGCAAGGGTGCTTGCCGACTTGACCCCACATGTATCTGCACGCGGTACCTAGTCACATAATGCACCACACCCATCCATTACATTTTAACAGAACACAGGGTAAAACAGAAAACCCCCATTTTTTAATTATTATACTCCCTTTCTGGTCAGCCATCTAATTTCTCTGTAAGATATCTTTCATAATAATGTTTGACCGCTCCCTTTTAAACACGGACCAGAGCGACTACTTAACTCTTAACCCAAGATGACCCGTCAATTCCTACGAGCCGGCACCTTCACTTTCTCTATCCCTTCCAGGATAGATCCAATAACTTCAGGGCCAGCGACTCGCCGTTCAATATCCTACATCTAGGGGCCCAACATTCTACATTGACCCGACCAACTCTTCTTAACTAATTCGGGCATGTCATCGCTCTGGCGCCATATTAAACCGTTTCGGGAAAACCAAATTCCTCACACTTCCTAATTCTACAATCATCCAGACCCGCCACACCACCGCGGTGCTCTCGTGGGCCCCACCGACCCACTAAACAACAATGACCTATACCGATACGATTACTCTGAGGTTACCCCCCCCCCATCAAAAAAATATATCATGCCACTCTTTTGATGGCTAAAACATCTCTTCCCCTTCACGCCTGTGGCGCCGAAACTATTTGTCCGTATAATCGCAAGCTAACCGGCTACACCAATGGGCCACGCGTAGTGAACATAACTCAATCCCAACCCGTAAGTTGGAAGAGACACGGTTCTATGGGCTGCACATCGGACCTCCGCTAAAACCCTTACCGCACCGCCAAAAGCTAAACGCCATCATTCTGACTCCATTTACTTGGCTTACCTCAACTTAGTTTTAATTTAATTACTGTTTCTTTTTCTTTTATATACTAATATATTAATTTGAGGAGGGCCAAAAAAAACAAAAACAGAAACAACCAATGCTGTCGGCTTAACCAAAAAAAAACAAAGACAATTAATGCAATGAGTCTGTCTCACGACCATGCATTTAAATAAAACAAATACAATTCAAAACAATACAAGTTCAGGGAAAACGTCCCACTAGACAAAAAAACAAGAAAGCAAGTGTCCCATCCACCGAATGCATTTTAAACATGGACAGAACATGTTCTGCTTCTGAGTATGTGTGTCAATTCGCCACCGTCTCTTTTTATCTTTCTACAAAGTTAAAACTGCGTGTGTGCAATAGTACATTGTTTTTTAGATTTAATTTACTGTGGGCGTGGATCACGAATTATTATTATTATTATCACTATTATTATTTTTGTATGTGTTATTATTTCTTTAATATTTGATTCTTGTGTGTGCGTGTATTTGTTAGTTGTCTATTCAGTTTTGTTTCTATTCTTTTCTTACTTTTACGGCACATCGCGCCTTTTTCTCTCTAGAAAAACAACGATGTTTTACTTACTGTCTTTTAGTTATCTCTCTGTCTTCGCCGAACACGCCCGTGTGTTAATTTCTCATTTAGGACCTCCACACCATGTGAACACAAGTTCAACATGTTTATTCCGTTTATTTTCTTTTAAGAAAGTCCCGGTCACAGAAACCAAAAAAGTGTTTGTTGCATAGCTTTTGGGCCGCGGTGGTTCTCGTTCTGTATACTAGTCCCACTACGGACCGTGACTATACTCATTTCGTATACTTGTGCCTGAAAGGGTCGTGGCAGTTCACATTCAACACTCGTCATTTTTAAAACATCATAAAACATATAGTCTATATATTGTTTGCATGCCTTACATTTCTCCCTCGCCGTGTAGAAGGTCTTATTTTTTCTTTTCCTTCATGCCGTGAACCACATCGTCCGCTGTCTGCACAAAAAGCCCCATGACGCTCTCCGAACACTAGGAACCCTCTTAACGTTCAATTCATTTTATTACAAGCGTTGTTATTTATCGGCCTGGGCCATTAACTACGTATCTCCCTCGAGAGAGAGAGAGAGAGAATCACTACTTAATCGTATTTACTTAACAATTCTTTTCTTAACCCTTCATAGAGAGGGGAACAGATATCTCTCGCTTGTATTAAAATATACAAATATACACTTTAATCAAATTGCTGACTACATAAAAAGCAGGTCTGATAGGTTCGCTTCCAAACCCCAGACTGATGAAACTCGCTTTTCCCGAAGAACGAGTGGCGTCACGGATCCTTCTGTTTCAAACGCAAGGGCCTGTGACGTCACAGAGCCTCTCGCAGGTGCACACTCACCTGTGATCTGGGATCTTGTCACACGGTGACCCTGTCACGTATGTTAGCTCTGAATGTGAGACTAGGCCCTATTCTGCACTCGACTGAACCCGCGCTAATTAGCACAACTCAAACCAATGATTTCCAACAGATACGTGCTTTCCCATAGAGCCATTATCTAACAGTGATACCTTCAGATAACATCCATTTACAGCTTCTGAACAACCTCTTTAGCGATTGCATTGTATCACTTGTCATTATTTATCTTCTTCACGTCAGAACTCTGGAGTGGGATATATATATATATATATATATATATATATATATATATATATATATTAAAATGTTCTAGTCTTTAAAGACACTCCTCGTTTAGCGACTAAGGACAGAAAATATTAAATCCCCCCTCAGAACCGACACTAAACCTTCACCAAGTAAAAAAATCACTTGTTAACAAAAAATATGTCAGTCATCTCAGATATGTCTTTTGATATATTGCAATGATTGAAGTAAATATACCAAATGACTATTAAAACTTCCGTGTAGCATTCAGCAAACTAATATCAATTATGACGCAAATGTTACAAATTGTATCATCACCTTCTTCTAAATCATTCAGTTAAGCTTATTAGTTCATTGACATTTTCTCAGGAAAGTTTTTTTTATATGTGGCATCATTGATATTTAGAAGTGGTATCAGTCATATTTATAAAGAAGTTCCTACTCACTAAGCAATAGTATTGTGTTCTCTGTTAATCGTATACGAAAGACATATTTATTATCTGGATTATTCGGACTATAGTTCTTATCTTGGATGTAATTCTCACAACATGTCGGCCGATATAAGTTCTGAGATTATGCATGTGAAGCTTGTCAAACTAATGCATTCTTATAGTGAGCTCTATAATCTATACGGAATTTCGACCAGAACTCTTTATTTTGTCAACGTGGGTAGTTTGTTCTTGATCTGTAAACTATGACATTGTAAAAGTCTTAAGTATTTTTTTTAATAAATAATGTTTAGTTAGCATCACTTGTAGTAGAAATTGAACCTTCAACCCCCAGGTTACTGCCACTTAGAATTGATTATTACGTAACACCTCATCATTTGTGTTATCTGTCAATGTTGACAAGTTGTGTATTAATGCAAAGTATTTCCAGATGTGGAGTTAATATAGGATTCAGTAGGACCTTCTGTATCTCCTGGTTGGAAATTCCATATGTTGTGAGAATAAAGTACAATATGAGAACATTAGTCCGAATAATATAAAAACTATAAAATATAAACCCCTTATCTAAAACCTTTTGAAATGCATTTTATTATGATTACATTTACTGCACTGTATTGTGTAATGTTGTTATATTATGTGTTTTGTTGGGCATCAGTGTCACAGTGCCAGTGCCCCCTTTTAACTTATACACTCATTACGTCGGTCTAAGGAATTCCTTTCGTCGAAGGTTCGGATATCATAGTTGGCCAATGTTGGAAGTAGCTGTTTACCCTACACGGCAGTTTATGCGTCCTCTTCTACGCCACATCGCGTGTCTTGTTAAAAGCGGTTGACTATAGCTTTACTTGCAAGTAACATGACTGTGTACGGAAGTATATCACACACGCACACACTCGCTTAAAAACATGCTTCCTGTGTGTCCATTTCCCATTTCACACCCTTTCTTTTGTCGGTTGTAATTTTTTGGTGTGTGCCTAATTTATTGCCCGGTAGGTACTTAAAATCGTCGTCACCGCTACTGTTCTGAAAAGGTTACTCAGTGCATATTCTACTTACGTAACGTTACTGTCTTTACATTACTACATTTCTATATATACATATTTAATTTCCAAAACAAGCCACACACACACAACCCACGCACACAACATGTATATATATATATATATATACATATATATATATATATATATATGTATATATATGTATATATACATATATATATGTATATATATATGTGTATATATATATATATATGTTTATATATGTATATATATATATATATATGTGTATATGTGTATATATATGTGTATATATATATGTTTATATATGTATATGTATATATATATATTTATATATATATATATATATATATATATATATATATATATATGTTTATATATATATAATGTACGTATATCTATATCCTCTCTTTATAGAGGGTGTGTATGAAAGCATACTCAAACAAAAGTAAATAAGAACATGTTGAAACTCGTGTAGTTAGATATAGAAGTTTAATAGAATTAGAATTGCATCCGCATAGACCTTGAAAATAATCATAAACGTTGTGTAGGTAATTTACCTCTACCAATTCAACAGGTAGAGAGAAAATGAAATAGAGGTAGACTTCTGTGAATATACCTTTTTTTTATAAACACAGTATTACATATTTACACGCAACCTGATCACTATGCAATGCATTCAATACATTGTTCATACTCGGATAACATATAAACATAGGTTTGTAATAATGTAGATTAATAGCGATTAACAACTTTCCACCAAAGTGAACTAACGGTTATTTAGCTATAACATGTCCGGATGCTTACATATCACTTCACAAGTCTCTTACTGCACTTATAAAACAACAACTTTAGGCAAATTTTTAATTTATTCATCTACATAGTTCCAACAGCTCGCTAAACATTCGATGTCTTTTGTGGAACGATTTGACTTAGGTGTAATCATACGATATTATTTCTTCATTAGAGTCAATTCTTTTTTCTAATAATCATTATTTTCAGGTCTACAAACAGAGATTCTTTGCTGAAGACTAGGATAGGTTCAGAATAAATTCGAAATGCTATTAATGCAGTTTTCCATCATTTCCATCGACTTGTGGCACGGTGCATTGAATTGCTAAAGAAGCATTTTTTCTTATCATTCGCTATTTATGTTTCTTCAGTTTTGAATTGAAATCGAGAACAGAATAGATTGGACAATAAAAAATGGCGTGGCCCTGGATTTCTGCCATAAAAAAGTTTAACATCATTTTTCTCTGTACTATCCTGTTTATTTTCAGCACACTACTTTAAAACCAACGGAGCATAGTCTTAATACGTCTTATGAAGTTATTGATTTGCTTAGAGCATCAGATAATTATGCTTTATCAAACATAACATTCAGATGATTCTAGTTTTTAAAATTTACACAAATAACTTTACCAAAATTACTGTTATTGTTAAACTTATAATCGGATTGTGCTGACTTTTTCACATGTGTCATTAGCAGATTAGTACTTTTGAACACATTATGTATGGTTATTTGTGGCGCCACTTATATGTAAGGCTCAGGATGTATTCAATTATGTGCTGTACTAGTTCAGGTATAGAATAAAATATTGATATAAAAACGGCATACCTATTGTTAAATCATTCATAAAAAATCTGAATAAATTAAAAAATATTTTTTCTACAAAGTAAAAGTCTTGTATTCATAAAATAAACACCAATTAAATGAATTTAATAACTTGTAACGTACTTGGAATTGTTCTAAGATACGCGTCGTAGATTTTTATTTGTTTAAAGTTCGAGAAACTTATTGTCGCCATTTTATAAAGTACACAAATTACTCTTATTTTTTCTTATGCTTAATATCGACCGGAATGCGCAAATATAGACTTTTGTCTCTACGTGACCCGATTACAGGTTTGGTCAGAGTAAAGGCAGTTTACACAGAGACCTTTGTGCAAGGTGTCGGTCTATCTGATAATCGGTCTACACCTCGATCCTTTGCTTGCCACTTCCAGTGCAAAGGCGGCGTCCTTATTGGCCTTCAGTACATGTCAAAAAAAACCTGAGCCGCCATTACGTCATCTTTCACTTTATCGGTGCAATGTCGTCGCGCTTTCTGATATTATCGTAGTAAACGAGGGCGAGCAATTTAATTCCGGTCATCCAGCGTAGCATTTTGCATTCTCAAACTGCGAATCTTCGCTCCGCCTCCTTTGTAGTCGGTTAGCACTCAGAGTTGTATAAAGCGGCGGGTTTCACAACAGTTCTGTAAATTTTCGACTTTAGACACTCGCTCATCTGTAGGTCACATATGATGCTGATGGTGGTCTGTCACTTGAGTCACGTTGCATTGATGTGCGCATCAAGTTGGCTTAGTAGTTGTCAAACTACTAATTCATTCAATTCTCAGTATATTACAACATAATACTACTACTACTACTACTACTACTACTACTACTAATAATAATAATAATAATAATTACAATAATAATAACGATAACACATATCTATAATAATAAGCAAACAGACTTCCTGTTCAAATGAACTGTTCCAAAATAAAATCAAGTCTTCCCGTCGATTAACACAGTGCAAGTTGATATGCATTCATGTCAGAAAGCGACTCTTTTTTTTTATTGATTATTTGTTAGTTTAGTAATATACTTATACTTTTTATTGTTAATATTCGTTATTCTTTGCTGTTATTTGTAACGCGTTAAACATGTTTTCCGGACATTTATATTGACGTCGGATGTTTTTTTATTTCACTCAGAGATAATCAAAAAGGATTAAGTACGAACATTGAGTATATGGGACACAAAAGAACGACACTATCAGTGTTCTATGGTCTTGGTGTTATGCTACATTTGCGCTATTTCTTTTCAAATATGACAGTATCACAGCTATCAGCGTTAATATATACAACGACCTATGCCCTTTCGAGATTTTACTAAGCAGGGAGCATTCAAGGTCTTTATTACATAAAAACCCATGGAAAAATTAATCAATGCTATAACAGAAAAGAGGAGTGCTTGTTATATATGTGACGCACTTGGTACACACTTGGCCCACGGGAAATTATTCGGTACCACCTAATCTCCTGAATTGAGTCGGAGCGCACTTGAGTTCACATGTCCGGGCAATCATGAAAACAAACGTGGTGTACCAAATCAAATCATTTACAAATATACGCCTACGTACTCCCTTCCCCCTAAATCGACATTTACCTTATACATATTTGAAAATCTTTGCAACTCTATTGTTGAATCTCTCCTAAAAAACATGAGTTAACAATACTTATATCAAAAACATCTCAGCTAAAGTCTTACGAAAAATCTTTGTCGAACGATGAAGAATAAGATATTAAAACCAGCAAATACCAGGTTGGAGAATATACTATTGAAATGTTTACACTAAAATAATCTTTTAACCTGATAAAAAAGGACGGAAAAGACAAAAACGAAAACCGTTTTCCAAGAATGATAGTAACACATGATTGCCAGAGGGAGTGTGTAATTTTAGCTTTTAATGTAGGAATGATTCTATCTAGGATATTTTTGCTAATAATGCCTATGTCTTATTTGGATGGGCAGATTCGTCTATGGGGGTGTTTTCATGAAAATTTATTTTGTGGTCTTTGTACATCTGGGTGTAGCAGGGGTGAAGATTTCAGCGTCATTCAAGATGTTAAAAGAAGTTAACAAGGATTTAGCTTCATTGTTAATGCTATTTAAAATGTTATCAGAAGAAGTGTTATATGATTTGTTCAATTCTTTGTAGATTAAATCTTTGTAATCAAAATATTTCAATTTGTAGTAGTTTTTACTTTTATCCGCTAGGACTATAATGTCAGGGAGTTTTTTGATCTTGTTAGTGAAATTGGTGACTTAATTAAGTTGAATAAATCATTTTCAAAGTTATTGAGGAGATCATTTTGCTTGGGAAAAGGAGATGTTTTTAGGCTGTACCTGGATGCAGTTAGACGTCCCAATTTTTTAAATTCTCTGGAGGAGTTCATTGGGAGTGTAAATCCTTTATGTTCTGGAGAAGAGATAGTATTTCCGTCATTTTTCCGGTTTTTATTTTTTGAGTTTATGTCATAATGGAAGGTTCTCCATCTTACGTTTGTAATAGACTTTTTCATGGATTGTATGAGTTTGCGAATGTAGGCTTCATTTGAGGGGATGGGAATGTTTTTAGCTGAGAGTAGAAGAAATTCCTTGCTGAACATTTCACAAAATAGGAGAAAGAAGCTCAACTTAGTAGGAGCTTAAAGTAGGATCAAATATAAACCAAAGTAAACACTTTTAGTAGATGGAACCTATTGTGAAGAGGATTAGCTCAATATACGAGATAGAACAATTGTAGAGATAGAAGAAAAAAGAGTGATAAATATGCGACGATTGTCCAAATTTATTTCAAATTTCAATTGTTCAATGCAAGGTGTATTCAGTAATAAACTAGTTTTTATTATTCTTTCCTTAAGCCAAGGCTTTTCAAAGATCGCAATCGTATCATCAGAGGAGAAATACAGATGGATAAGTTAGCTTTCGAAAAAACCAAAGTTCAAATGTTTTAAAAATATGAAAATTATTAAAAGAATGTTTGTTAAAAAAACGCAGTTAATTAAAAGAACAGTTCCGTGAAAAATATATGCAGATTGTCCGGGTGGTACATTTCCGTTGAAAAGAAGTCAGATGAATTGTAGAATGGGAAGAAAACTCTTTGCGTGAGAGCAGTGTGGATAAAGTGCTCAACATATAAAAAAGGCAAACGGTTAAAGATTTGGGGTTAGGGGGGAGGGTTCATGAGGTACCGGATTGTTTAAATAGCCGCTTGGTGAGTTGGGAGGAAACAAAAAAAGAAGGAAAAGGAACAGGAGGAAGGGTTGATATGGGGATGAAGTTAAAGTGACAGGGTGGTTGAGGGTGTTTAAATGGTGAGTGAGTCGTAACAGGGTGACAATTAACAATTACAGTTTAAATTGAATTAGATATATAAGGGAAGCTTGCAAGGAATTTCCAAGTAGATTGAAAATATGATTTGAGGGGATGGGGGTGAAATTGGCCAAAGATAAGGTAAAGTGAGCTAAAGAGAATATACCGATAGAAAATGGCTCACGAGTTGTTAGAGGGATTAGGATTGTTCAGAATAGGCCAAAATAAGTAGTTATGCAACTAGCCTGAATCAATCAATTAGTTAAAAAAAAAATTCTCAGGGGGGGTATGGAGGCTATTAAGGAAATAGGATAGAAATGCTCGTAACAATTGAATTTATATAAGTGTTATAGGCTAGGGTTGGATTGAAAAATTAAGCAAACTTACATTTTGATGCTAGTGTGTTAGAGATCTAATAAGAATTACAGGGGGATATAAATGGACCCAATTGGAGGGGAATTCGAAGATCGTAGTTTAAAAGTGAGATATGTATATATATATATATATATATATATATATATATATATATATATGTGTATATATATATACATATATATATATATACGTATATATATACATATATATATGTAAAAATAAAAATGGAATAAAGAATAAGCAATTCAACAACTAACAAAAATAAACTCAAAAACTCATCTTGTAAAGTTCCACCGAGATATTTCGGCCGTAGATTCGACCATTTTCGATCAGTTAATAAACTTTATTTCAAAACGGAAAAGTTTTCAAATTTATACAGAGAATGCGATTGGAAGAAAATGTCACGTGCAGAGAACAACAAAACGGGGAGAAAAAGGAATGCGAGGAATGTTATGAAAAGAGAAAGAAAAAGAAGATGAAGAGGAAGTAGAAGAAGAAAGAGATACCAATCAACCAGTGTCTTTAGAACGTCAGTTGAAGAAGACGAAACGAAGAAGAGAAAGCGAGAGCGAACGTGAGAAAGGGTAAATCGACATGTTGTAGTCGAAAACTATTGAAGAAGAGAAAAATATATATATATATACGTATATATATATACGTATATATATACATATATATATATATACATATATATATATATATATATACATATATACATATATAAATATATAAATATATAAATATAGAAGAGGGTAGTACAGAAGTAGTGCAGTTCGAACGAGAGGAAAGTATATATGTAAAGGAGTAAGGCTACTAACATTTGTAAATAGAAATTTTCAACATCTATTTATTATTTTGCTTTATCTATCATGTTATATTTATGAAATGATAACATAGCAAAATAATAAATAAATGTTGGAAAACACTTTTTACAAATCTTGGTAGCCTTACTTGTTTACAAACACACACCCACGCACACACACACACACTTATATATATATATATATATATATATATAAGAAAACTAACCATATATGTATATATATATATATACATATATATATATATATATATATATATATATATATATATATATATATATATATATATATATATATATATATACACCTGCATACTGACATTGTTAAATAGATTGAAATTATTATAGGTATTCTCAACATAAGTGTAGTATGAAGAAGAATGAAACTAAACACTTCGGAAATAATAGTATATTATTTGAAAATCTGCCCTTTCCTTGTTTTCCACCATATTAATATCCCTCAAAGAAACATCTGAATCTATTGTAAAATCGCAACACGTGTCCAGAAATAAGATACAGAAAACAAGAAACCCAACCAATTATCAAACTCGATGTGAAAAGCAAATCAAGGACATTAAGGCTAATAACATGTATCCTTGAATTTACAACATTAAATTACGCTTTTCAATAGCGTTCGCGATATTAAGATTGAGAGAATATTCTCCCGGAGACGCGATGATGATGAGTATGCGTTTCTCTTGGATATGATGATGTGTACAACTGATCATGTGCAGGCAAGTTAAATAAAAACTCCTTATACATGATAAGCCGTACTAACGTATCAACAAACATTTCATGTCCGCCAGTTGTAGAGTAGTCCAATTTTGAAATTCACAAATATTTCCATCAATTTAATATCCAAGTTTCAAGTCGGATTTTCGCAGGTGTTACTGTAGAGCAGGGCCGGACAACCTTTTCAGACTTAGGACCAAGTGAGATTTTTGGAAGGAGACCGCGGGCCAGAGTGAAAAACGAAATCTCAGAATTACTATAGTTTGTTTATCTGAAGAAATTGTACAAAAATTGATACAAATTGTACAAATCTGAAATTGCTTCTGAAGGGACTTCTGTATGTGATGTTATAAAAGGCGCCGACGAAGAGTCATTTTGGAATCATAAAAAATAATGATGGGGGAAGTAGCAAGTTGATCCATTCGTTTACACACCTCATATAAGTTCTCTGTTGTATGCCCTTTCCTCGTCTCTCGTTGCTTCTCTGCCTCTCTATTTCTCTTTTTCTATTTTTCTCTCAGGTCAAGGATGTGCAATTAATAGTTAAAAAAAATGAAATATACATGCATCATCGCTCGCTGATATTTATACATTTTTATCCCACTGTTAATCTTAATTGAAACCTACTTTTACGTCTATGTCACAAAAGGATATGAGTTTTACTGTGTGCTCCGCGGGCCCGATATAATAATAAAGCATAGCAGGGTAGCGGGCGGGATGCTAAGCCTTCGCGAGCCGGATGTGGCCCGCGGGCCGGATGTTGCCTGCCCCTGCTCTAGAGTTTCGAATATTGTATTCATTTGTTTCACCTTTATTTTTCATTACATTTTGATCGCAAAATAGGAGAATAAAAGTGTGTATTCTAATAATATATGTTATTCTAAAGTAAACTTTAGAACATTTTCTTAGGTGTACATTTTTATTAACTATCATCACACAGAGTCATGTTATATATTAAATGTCTGTTGCCAATCTATTACAACATGGGATAGCGTGTGATGGTTAACCACATTGTTGTGTTACTACATGGAATCTTCGAGACACTATTGAATAGACATACTGGTAGTAATCACGAAATCACTATACCCGATGCAGAAGCAGTCTCTGAACTTTTCAGAAATAATACTATATTAACAACCTCCTCGTTTTCATATTCTCGCTTCCGTCGTTAAAAGGCAGTACAATAGGTTTCATGACCTTTTTAAAATTCGAAAATTGCTTAAATTAAATGTCTTACGTTATTACTAGAACTTTAATTCAGCCGGTTGAAAGAAACATGTCATTCATAACTGTTGTGGGGTACAAATCACCCCTATTGAAGAACTAATGGAAGCAACCATCTATAATAAATACCATGGTTGCAAAGACTCAAACAGAGCACACTCCTATCATGTGAGTGTCCACGTGTGGTATCTGTTCCGATGGATACTACACCCTATAGACCGGTGTTGTCTTGGCCTTCGGGGCATGATTCCGCCGGTCTATGGGTCTGTCCTGTGCAGTTCTAGGAGGTCCACCCTCCCAGGCTTTGCCTCTCCTCTTTGGGGAGGAGTAAGTTGATAGCGTACTGCCTGAGGCGCCCCTACCGGGGAGTGCCGACGGGGCTGTCCAGGCAATTTTTAATGGCTAAAGCGCTCACGTTCTCGGGCGCTGGCTTTTCAAATCCCACTTTCCGACCTTGTGTCAAATACTCCTATAGTGGGTAGGTGTTAAATATCGAGGTCATTCCTATTCTGTGAGTGTCCACGTGTGGTATCTGTTCCGATGGATACTACACCCTATAGACCGGTGTTGTCTTGGCCTTCGGGGCATGATTCCGCCGGTCTATGGGTCTGTCCTGTGCAGTTCTAGGAGGTCCACCCTCCCAGGCTTTGCCTCTCCTCTTTGGGGAGGAGTAAGTTGATAGCTTACTGCTTGAGGCGCCCCTACCGGGGAATGCCGACGGGGCTGTCCAGGCAATTTTTAATGGCTAAAGCGCTCACGTTCTCGGGCGCTGGCTTTTCAAATCCCACTTTCCGACCTTGTGTCACATACTCCTAACGTGGGTAGGTGTTAAATATCGAGGACATTCCTATCATGTGAGTGTCCACGTGTGGTATCTGTTCCGATGGATACTACACCCTATAGACCGGCGTTGTCTTGGCCTTCGGGGCATGATTCCGCCGGTCTATGGGTCTGTCCTGTGCAGTTCTAGGAGGTCCACCCTCCCAGGCTTTGCCTCTCCTCTTTGGGGAGGAGTAAGTTGATAGCTTACTGCCTGAGGCGCCCCTACCGGGGAATGCCGACGGGGCTGTCCAGGCAATTTTTAATGGCTAAAGCGCTCACGTTCTCGGGCGCTGGCTTTTCAAATCCCACTTTCCGACCTTGTGTCACATACTCCTATCGTGGGTAGGTGTTAAATATCGAGGGCATTCCTATTATGTGAGAGTCCACGTGTGGTATCTGTTCCGATGGATACTACACCCTATAGACCGGTGTTGTCTTGGTCTTCGGGGCATGATTCCGCCGGTCTATGGGTCTGTCCTGTGCAGTTCTAGGAGGTCCACCCTCCCAGGCTTTGCCTCTCCTCTTTGGGGAGGAGTAAGTTTATAGCTTACTGTCTGAGGCGCCCCTACCGGGGAATGCCGAGGGGGCTGCCCAGGCAATTTTTAATTGCTAAAGCGCTCACCTGCTCGGGCGCTGGCTTTTCAAATCCCACTTTCCGACCTTGTGTCACATACTCCTATAGTGGGTAGGTGTTAAATATAGAGGACATTCCTATTCATGTTTTACCGCATGGTAGGAATCCGGTCATCTCCTACCACATTTAGTGGCGTTACTGTATTGCTATGAATAAATACATTGTATATTTTAACCTGTCACAATTTGTGGTTGTTATCTTTGTGACCCCTAGCACGGGTCTACAACACTGGCGACGAGAAATTTAGTAAAGAACATACGTGAGGATGTTGATTTTATACCAGTCACGACAAACTGGCTACCAGGATTACTCAAGTAAGTTACGGGATCATTCGACAAAAAACTGAATAACGAAGATTCGGGCAAGGATTTACTTGAAAAAAACAAAAAACGTCAAACAACAAAAGACGTCGGCAAAAAAGTCTTATCTTGCTGTTGGAAAAATAAGCCACAAGAAGCCTAAACTACGAGTTAAAACGGAACTCATAAAAGGCGTGGATATACGACAACTGAAAAAAAAAACGACTCAAAGTTTCAGTAAGTACAAAAAAAAAATGTTCGTTCTAAAAAGATTGTCTTAAAAAGGCATTAGTATTGAAAAACAAAATTAAAAAGTTACGTCGGATTTTTCCGATTAAAATAATTTTTTCTCTGACTGACTGGCACGTTGAAAAAAAAAAACACTTTCGCCAAGCAGGTACGGCATAACACTTTGTGTTAATGAGAATATATGATATTCTGTTACGCACTTAAAGCGGAAATGATGGCCAATATTTAAATAAATGCTATGAACTCGTTTTCTTTTTCACAAAAAAAAACTAATTCTTTGTAAAAGAAAAAAAAAGTGTACGTTCAACAAGGATTTGAACTAAATACTTACACGTTACGAAAAGAAAATTGAAGAAAAAAAAAGGTCAAACTTTTTTCTGTATAAACACAAACGCTGAATTATTTTCTAGTGGAAAATTGCCACACAAGGAAAAAATAAATTAAGGAAATACTCGTCAATATAACCAGATACAACAATTGTAAAAGTTTTTTTTGTAGAGTTGGTACTATAGAAAAAGAATTGGTTTGTTTCTGAAAACGCTTTTTTGTCATAAACAGATTTTGGAAATTATAAAACTTCAACAAAATCAACAATTAGAACTTGAAAAAAGGTTTCGAGAAGAACAATTGATAGTACAGAAACCAAATGACGAGAAGCGGTTAAGTTTAATGAAATACTTCGAGGAAAAACAGGGAAGAGAAAGAAAAGAAATGATGAAATACACCGCGGAAGAAAAGAAAGAAATGAACGAACAAATATTGGAATTAAAATAACTTACATTTAGAGCATCAAAACCAATCAGATAAAAAACTGGATTTGTTAACGCAGGTTTTAATGAATAAGGACAACGGACAAGAAAACAGTACGGCTTTTTCGCAAAATGCGATCTTGTCAGCCATTGATACATTTCGCTATGCTCCTGAGGAAGACCTAACGTTTGAAGTATACTTCAGAAGATTTGAATACTTAATCAAGATGGATTGTGATTCATGGACGGATCAAAAGAAGGTTCGTTTATTACTACGGAAGTTGGGTGCATCCGAACATAACAAATTCGTGGATTATATTTTGCCAAGAAAAACCAACGAATTGTCGTTTGACGAGGCAGTCAAACTGTTAATGGAGTTATACTGTCCAAAGACAAACTTTTTCCATAAAATATGTCAATGTATGAATATTACACATAATGAAAATTAGGATTATACGACTTTTGCGTCTATAGTTTATAAAAACTGTGACGACTTCAAGTTGTCATCATTAACGGCAGATACTTTTAGATGCCTAATATTCACACAAGGTTTGATAGCCACAAAAGACGCCGATATAAGACGTCGTGCTCTAAATAAACTGGAATTAGAACCTGATTTAACGCTTCAGAAACTGGCTGAAGATTGTCAACGGTTCGTGGCAGTGAAACAAGATTCCCGAAACATAGAGGAGGCAGGTTTCGCTCACATTAAAAAGATACGCTCCAAAATAAAGGGCACTCACCCGCCAGCTATTACCAACCAAGAGGAAAAAAGAACCCTTCACAAAATTAGCAGGATAGACAAAAGCTTAGGACCCCTTGTAGTAAATGTGGAGGACCTCATGGGTACAATGCATGTTGGTACCATAAGAAAATAACGTGTGACCTATGCAAACGAGCAGGGCACAAGGCCTAATATTGCAGAGCAAAAGTAGGAAAAAAGAACTACATAAAAACTGCAAAAAGGGACCCTTCACCAACAGAGAACATAAGGAAATATGTTACAGTGAGAATCGGAAATAGAGAAGTAAATCTGCAACTCGATTCAGGGTCGGATATATCGATTATAAATGTTCACACGTGGAAGAAATTAGGTAAGCCCACGATGATGATGACGAATTAAATCGCAAGATCGGTAACTGGTGAAAAGATACATTTTGAAGGTGAATTAATTATTAATGTTTCACTAAAAAGAAAGACAAAAAAGTTAAAAGTATTCGTTCTTAGGAACACATCAAATTTATTTGGATCTGACCGGATCCAAGAATTTGAATTATGGGACTCGCCAATGAGTGATTTTTGTCAAAAAGTCTAAAATTTAACGGCCGAAGCCGTCAAACTAAAAGAAGATCTAAAAAAATGTTTTCCAAGTGTTTTTTTCTGAAAAGCTTGGATGCTGCACGAAAATAAAAGCGAGATCCGAATTGCTGGATGAAGCAAAACCAATATTCAAAAATCCGCCGAATACTACAGTTCCTAAAAAGAGGTATTTACCTGGTGAAAAGGTATTTTTCCAAGTACACAAAAATAATAGTATGATGTGGGAATGGGAAAGGTCAAGCAGAGGATCGGGCGGATGGTTTACATAATCGAAGGTCCAGAATTCATTCACAAGAAGCATTTGAACCAAATTCGGAAACGTGTCACTGATGACGACAGACAACCTCCTGTTGAACAAGAAGTAATGGACCATATATATGACACGTTCGATCTGGTAACACCACAAGCAGCCGGACAACGCCGATCTTCTAGAGAAAGAAAAAGGATCGATCCCATAGAGATCAATCCCAGAAAAAAAGAGCTATACGATCATTCCAGGGGAATGAAAAGCTCGTACAAATCACCCCTATTGAAGAACTAATGGAAGCAACCATCTAAAATCAATACCATGGTTGCAAATACTCAAACAGAGGACATTCCTATCATGTGAGTGTCCACGTGTGGTATCTGTTCCGATGGATACTACACCCTATAGACCGGTGTTGTCTTGGCCTTCGGGGCATGATTCCGCCGGTCTATGGGCCTGTCCTGTGCAGTTCTAGGAGGTCCACCCTCCCAGGCTTTGCCTCTCCTCTTTGGGGAGGAGTAAGTTGATAGCTTACTGCCTGAGGCGCCCCTACCGGGGAATGCCGACGGGGCTGTCCAGGCAATTTTTAATGGCTAAAGCGCTCACGTTCTCGGGCGCTGGCTTTTCAAATCCCACTTTCCGACCTTGTGTCACATACTCCTATAGTGGGTAGGTGTTAAATATCGAGGACATTCCTATCATGTGAGTGTCCACGTGTGGTATCTGTTCCGATGGATACTACACCCTATAGACCGGTGTTGTCTTGGCCTTCGGGGCATGATTCCGCCGGTCTATGGGCCTGTCCTGTGCAGTTCTAGGAGGTCCACCCTCCCAGGCTTTGCCTCTCCTCTTTGGGGAGGAGTAAGTTGATAGCTTACTGCCTGAGGCGCCCCTACCGGGGAATGCCGACGGGGCTGTCCAGGCAATTTTTAATGGCTAAAGCGCTCACGTTCTCGGGCGCTGGCTTTTCAAATCCCACTTTCCGACCTTGTGTCACATACTCCTATAGTGGGTAGGTGTTAAATATCGAGGACATTCCTATCATGTGAGTGTCCACGTGTGGTATCTGTTCCGATGGATACTACACCCTATAGACCGGTGTTGTCTTGGCTATCGGGGCATGATTCCGCCGGTCTATGGGTCTGTCCTGTGCAGTTCTAGGAGGTCCACCCTCCCAGGCTTTGCCTCTCCTCTTTGGGGAGGAGTAAGTTGATAGCTTACTGCCTGAGGCGCCCCTACCGGGGAATGCCGACGGGGCTGTCCAGGCAATTTTTAATGGCTAAAGCGCTCACGTTCTCGGGCGCTGGCTTTTCAAATCCCACTTTCCGACCTTGTGTCACATACTCCTAACGTGGGTAGGTGTTAAATATCGAGGACATTCCTATCATGTGAGTGTCCACGTGTGGTATCTGTTCCGATGGATACTACACCCTATAGACCGGTGTTGTCTTGGCCTTCGGGGCATGATTCCGCCGGTCTATAGGTCTGTCCTGTGCAGTTCTAGGAGGTCCACCCTCCCAGGCTTTGCCTCTGCTCTTTGGGGAGGAGTAAGTTGATAGCTTACTGCGTAGGCGCCCCTACCGGGGAATGCCGACGGGGCTGTCCAGGCAATTTTTAATGGCTAAAGCGCTCACGTTCTTGGGCGCTGGCTTTTCAAATCCCACTTTCCGACCTTGTGTCACATACTCCTATAGTGGGTAGGTGTTAAATATCGAGGACATTCCTATTATGTGAGAGTCCTCGTACCACGTGTGGTATCTGTTCCGATGGATACAACACCCTATAGACCGGTGTTGTCTTGGCCTTCGGGGCATGATTCCGCCGGTCTATGGGTCTGTCCTGTGCAGTTCTAGGAGGTCCACCCTCTCAGGCTTTGCCTCTCCCTTTTGGGGAGGAGTAAGATGTTAGCTTACTGCCTGAGGCGCCCCTACCGGGGAATGCCGACGGGGCTGTCCAGGCAATTTTTAATGGCTAAAGCGCTCACATTCTCGGGCGCTGGCTTTTCAAATCCCACTTTCCGACCTTGTGTCACATACTCCTATAGTGGGTAGGTGTTAAATATAGAGGACATTCCTATTCATGTGTTACCGCATGGTAGGAATCCGGTCATCTCCTACCACATTTAGGGACGTTACTGTATTGCTATGAATAAATACATTGTATATTTTAACCTGTCACAATTTGTGGTTGTTATCTTTGTGACCCCTACACGGGTCTACAACAATAACTAAGTAAATTTGACACGGTTCTCACTGCAGACAATTTATCGTAGTGAGTAGATTATCTAACTTCTCCGAAAAGTCTATGAATTATAAAAATAGCCTTGAACGAATCCATAACAATTAGAAAGCATTTTGACTACTCCATTCACAAAATAATCCATCAGAATTCAGAAAATCAATCAATTTTAATGAAATTTTCAGTATTTCTTAATTAATGATTACGGAATATAATATATCCATTACTTTATTATAAAGCTTGGTGCAAATGTATTATTTCCTGTAAACATAAAACACCTTTACTAAAGTTATCCAAAATATCAAAACATGTTGACAGTACGATATTGTAAATATTTTAAACAAAGCATTAGACACCTTTAAAAATTGCATGCAAAAAAGAATAGAAAGGAACACGATTCGATTTATTCTGAAACTGATCTTTATTCAATATAAATTTAAAGAAAATAATAATTCACGATCAAATACTGCAAAAAACTGAATTATGAATTACCATTATTTAAACGGCTAACCCAATCAACCGTAAATAATTCAGACTTTGAGATTTGTTTAAAAATTATACAAAAAAAGTTCAATGTAAACTGCTTGTTTAATAATGGAATCAGAAACTCCTATCTTGCTATTTAGAGATAGGTACGTGCAAAATCAAAGGCCGATCACTAAAATGTAAAAACATTTTTACCTCCTTTTACTTAAAAATTCACTAAAACTCAGGAAATCAACCAATTTTAATGAAATATTCAATATGTATTAATAAACAAGCACAGGAGATATAGGAAAACAATTTTTTTAAAGCTTCGTGAAATTTATTATTATTTTTTAAACAAAACACACTTTTACTAAACGTATATTTTTATATATATATAAAACTCCATGATTTTCTTAATGAAAATAAAGATCTGTATATGTTTAAAATAATTTTTTAAAGCATTTCGTATATATCACGAAAAATCCCCCTACACTCTTGGTAATACAATTATTATAACTCGAAGAAAAATTTATTTTGTTAATTTACAATATTACTATTGATTAAAGCATTGTTTAATCAATATTTTAATACAACGAAAAATATGATTTCATAACATATTCCATGTGATTTACTCTTGATTTTAATAACATTGTTCGAAATTGCGTAAATAATACTTTTGTAAACACTTAGTGAACATGCATTATTTCTTTTAAACAAAATACACCTTTACTAAACGTATATTTTTATATATATATAACCAAAATCCATGATTTTTTTAAATGAAAATAAAGATCTGTATATGTGCAAAATAATTTTTAAAAAAGCAAACTATTTCGTGTATATTACGAAAAATGCCCCTACACTCCTGTTAATAAAATCAGTATAACTCGAAGAATTAACGATATTATCATCGAATAAAGCATTGTTTAATTAATATTTTTTGTTAACATATTGATTAAATGTGACGTTATTATTTCATTTACTTAATCTACAAAAGTACAGAGAAAACATAAACTATACTACACTTAAGACATCGAAAAAAGTAATAAAAAAATGGACCACTACTGTTTTATCAAATAATGAATAAGTAAATCAGACTTTTGATATTTTATATAATTAAAAAAACAAAAAATTACTACACTATATTTAGTCGGTATAAACATATCTCGCTTTATTACGTGTATCCATATTTGCAATAATTCTTTCTCTTTTGAAAATCCAAATACATGCAGTAGGCATTTTAACTTTGTGAATAATGAAATGAAATTTATAAAAGCACGAAATTAAGTTAACCTAACACAATGACGTCAGAGGGGGACAAGAAGTTAGTTGCTTGACCTTGTCAACTCTCGGTGGCTACGGTATGACCCATATAAATATTGCCCGCACTAAATTATTAATAGTAAATTATTGAATATAGACATTGTATTTATCCATGTATAAAAGCACTAGCAGAAATTATAAATACAATATTCTTATTTATTTATAAATCTTATATTACCCTCAAAACGGCTTACTGTTAGTTAAATTAAAAATATACCATACGTTAGAATACTGTATAAAGTGTACAACCTTAATACTTAAATGTATTTATCGGAATGCCTAATTTGCATTAATATGTTAAACAGTTCATAATGAATATTTGTATATATATTTATGCTATACATATAACACTAATTAATAGAAATAAGTGAATATAAAATTATAACTTACTAAAATATTACTTAATATTTATTTAAATCAAGAGTAAATCACATGGAATATGTTATGAAATTATATTTTTGGTTGTATGAAAATATTGATTAAACAATGCTTTAATCAATGATAATATCGTTAATTAACAAAATTATTTTTTCTCAGAGTTATAACAATTTTATTACCAACAGTGTAGGGGCATTTTTTGTAATATATACTAAATAGTTAAAAAAATATTTTAAACATATACAGATCTTTATTTTCATTTTAAAAAATCATGGATTTTTTTGTATATATATAAAAATATACGTTTAGTAAAGGTGTATTTTGTTTAAAAAATAATAATACATTTTCACGAAGATTAAAAAAAAATGTTTTCTTATATCATCTCTGCTTGTTTATTAATAAATATGGAAAATTTCATTAAAATTGGTTGATTTCCTGAGTTTTGGTGTATTTTTAAGTAACGGGAGGGTAAACATGTTTTTACATTTTGGGGATCGGCCTTTGATTTTTCACGTACCTATCTCTAAATAGCAAGATAGGAGTTGGTGATTCCATTATTAAACAAGCAGTTAACATTGAACTTTTTTTGTATAATTTTTAAACAAATCTAAAAGTCTGAATTATATACGGTTGATTGGGTAAGCAGTTTAAATAATGGTAATTCATAATTCTATTTTTCCAGTATTTGATTGTGAATTATTATTTTCTTTAAATTCATATTGAATAAAGATCAGTTTCAGGATAAATCGAATCGTGTTCCTTTCTTTTCTTTTTTACATGCAATTTTTAAAGTTTTCTAATGATTTGTTTTAAATATTTACAATATCGTATGGTTAACATGTTTTGATATTTTGGATAACTTTAGTGAAGGTGTTTTTTTTACAGGAAATAATACATTTGCACCAAGCTTTATAATAAAGTAATGAATTGATTATATTCCGTGATCATTAATTAATAAATACTAAACATTTCATTAAAATTGGTTGATTTCCTGAATTTTGATGGATTATTTAGTGAATTGAGTAGTCGAAATGCTTTCTTATTGTTATTACGACGACCACTGTTTTGACACGCAATGCAGTGACGTCATTTTCTAGAAAACAGGCCTGTAGTAACTCACGGTGGCCATGGTCATACACAAGAAATGGAACTCACAGAAACAGACGCTACTCCTAACAATACAGAATCATTTATCTCCTCTATGTACTAGATTCTATATTAGACTCTTACTGTACATATATTTTATTGGGTTGAATAATATAGTTGGAAAAGTTGTTCGTAGTTGATGCTGTTGATGCAGTTAAGCATTATTTGACTGCTACTGTTTTTACACGTAAATGTCAAATACATAAAAAAGTTCCTACCAGGTTACTTTCAAAGTATCTAGCTAAGGTTATTCGTTTTATTCTTTGTTAAAGCAAGATTCGAATTGTACAAATGTAACCATGTCAGAATTAACGCTGTCTAACGTTATTTAATCCATGGCAGAAGACAAAATCCACGTCCCGGTGCATCTTAAGTGCTTTTAATAATGTTTCCCGTCTTTGGTAGTCAACTATGGAATCTTTGAAGAGGGTGAATTGCATGAATTAAAACGTTATTCGTGCAGACGAATAGCGGTATTTCCCAAGTGGTTGTTTGCAATTTATTTCTTCCATTTGCTGCTGTCATTTTTCGGCGCATTCCTGAAATGCGCTCCAATGAAATCCTATCATTTTTTAGATGCGTCTAACTAAAGTTACATTGGAAATTGAAAACCTTCTTTGAATGTAGACTTATCATTAAAGAAGCCATAGTAAATGTCAAACATCTTAAACATTAAAAACGTCACAACTCAATAATAAACAAGAATGTGTATGTATTTAGCAATCTCTCCATCTATGTCTCTCTCTCTCTCTCAATAAATACCTATATATATATAGAGAGAGAGATGCATAAATATATATATATATATATATATATATATATATACTTTCATCAATATGTATGTATATATATATATTTATATTTATATATATTTATACTTTCAAAAATACATATATATATATACACTTATATTTATATATTTATACTTTCATCAATATATATATATATATATGTATACTTATATTTATATATACCTATGCTTTCATCAATATATATATATATACATATATATATATATATATATATATATATATATATACTTATATTATATACATTTATGTTTTCATCAATATATATATATATATATATACATGTAAAACATTTTAAAATAACATAATCAGTCGATTTAAGTGTCGCTTTTCTACTTTTTAAATCTTACTGATGGTCTTTTTTATCAAAATAGAAAATACCAATACATGGATATTTGTGAATTATCTGCATATACGCATTTTAGCTTTTGTGTTTATACTTTTTGACGAAGCGAACATTTTCCCTAAGTATTAAATACATGATGTTTAATCATCATCCAGACAACACACAAACAATCGACACAACACTTGCTGTTATGTAAGCTTTTAAAAAACAATAAATTGTACCCCCCATTGATTTATTATTTTTGTTCTTTCCAGTTTACAATCAATCTGGCATTCTGTATTGCTTTCAGTTTTTTTAACGTGTTACTGCTAATCCCAGAAATGTTTCAAGCAAACTACAATTCTGTATTATATATATATATATATATATATATATATATATATATATATATATGTACTGTTTTCATGGTAAGTGTGTTATTCTTGGCTTCACAATACTTAGTGTTTTATATGATCCAAAATATATAATGAGCTGTGTATTAGTTGTACAGATTACCCTATATATATATATATATATATATATATATATATATATATATATATATATACATATATATATATATATATATATATATATGTATATATATATATATATATATATATATATATGTATATATATATATGTATATATATATATATATGTATATATATATATATATGTATATTTATATTTATATATATATATATATATATATATATATATATATATATATGTCTAAAGAAGCTTTGAGTTATTTTAAACAAAAAGACAAACAAAAAGGAAAAGGCAGTGTAAATTCCCAGAGAAACTAACTAAATCCAAAATATTGCAGATTTAACATTCGTTGGAAAATTCATAAATAAATAAAACATATATAATAGTAAGTAAATAAAAAAGGGGGATTAAGTATCTAACAGTGAAACAAAAACAGGAGACCTTAACGTAAGCATCTTATATTAACAAGTGGATCATCAGCTGTTTACCATGTAACTGTTTCGGAGATTAAAAACAGGACAGTTATAATATGCATGGCTCTCCAATGTGTACATTTGATTTTTTATAAGCATAACAATGAGTTTCGCATACTAAAAAGAATGAACGAAAAATCGGGGCGATTGTCAAACATAACCTACGGAAAAAAGGGATGTAAAAAGAAATACTTAAATAACTGTTTCGAAAGGTAATCACATTATTTCCTTCTATAAATGCCTGTTTTTGTGTGTTTAAAGAATTGTAGAACGTTTTAATTGCATTTTAATTATTCTTTCAAATCCAATCGCCTAACAGTTCTATTTACAAGATGACGTAAGCGAACTTCCTCAAAGTTTGTTTGATGAGTCTGTCTTTTTGAGTAAAAGCAAATAACTTATAGACAACAAATGACTGTTCCAAACGCTTAAAATCACCGTATATTTTATTTAACGGCGAAAAGTAACATACATTAATCAGAATTCATACACGGTCGGCGATTGACTGTTACATATTTTTGTTGTTCACTTTAAAATACAAAACATATTCAAGTAGGTAGAAAAGGAACTTTTAGATGCTTTGGTAACATTCATTTGTTGACTATTTGTATTTTCACCCCTTTTCGTTCCCTAGATTATTCTTGACAATCTCTAAGAGCGGAACGACAATTGAGCTAATAGAATAATGATATAATTCGTAAGTTATTCTGCATAGTTACTTTGTGTTTTGTCGCATTTATTATTAAAACACAACAAATATTGGTTGACAATTAAAAAAAAAGAAAGTCAGGGTAAAGTCATGGAATAAATGCGGTATTTGATTGTAAGTGTCTAGTGGAGAGTAAGTCCGGGTATATTGGACCAACAGTTGATTATATTCCGTGATCATTAATTAATAAATACTGAACATTTCATTAAAATTGGTTGATTTCCTGAATTTAGATGGATTATTTAGTGAATTGAGTAGTCGAAATGCCTTCCTATTGTTATTACGACGACCACTGTTTTGACACGCAATGCAGTGACGTCATTTTCTAGCAAACAGGCCTGTAGTAACTCTCGGTGGCCATGGTCATACACAAGAAATGGAACTCACAGAAACAGTCGCCACTGCTAACAATACAGAATCATTTATCTCCTCTATTAATATAATTATAATTTCAGTAAAAATAATCATTTCTTAAATGGAAAGTAAATGGATAGAAGAAAATGATTAAATTCGCTTGGGCGATGATGCAGACCTCTATAAAAAAAGCAAATAACACAGAGATGGTGGTTTTTGCATCAGGAGCGAGGGAGAGTTAGACAGCGTGGAAGATAAGTAATGAGGGAAGTGAAGCACTCACCTAGATGTGTCGGTATATATTTATTTCTTTAAATGTTCACATTAATTACGTTATCTTTTTTTAATTTAATTACTCTAATACATTACTGTTAATATCGAGGAAACAATTACACACACACACACACACATATATATATATATATATATATATATATATATATATATATATATATATATATATATATATGCGAAAATAGAGACTACATAACTTGAACACAATAACACCAATCATTAATTTATTATAGAGTGCTTACAAAATAGATATGCAAATTAGGATTCCAAATCCCTGTGCAAAGGTATTTTGTGAGTACTATATGTATATATATATATATATATATATATATATATATATATATAAGGAAAGGTAGTTTGCTTACAGCATTGTGTGTAATACGTATATACAGGAGTATTAGAAGGTTATCACAATGCAAGAAATGGAAATATGTCGGCGTTGATAAGTAAGACAAAACAAGTGATTTTAGTTATATATTTTTCAAAAACTTTTTAATCATTTTGTTTTTCATATAGCAAATCTTACTAGATTAGGCAATACTTAAACACTGATGTAATATGTGTGACCGTGTTCCATGTTATATTTCGAGGAAGCCCTCTTTATAAAATTGTAGGTGTTTCAAATCTCAAAAAACGTGTGAATGGCACTATTGCATATAACGCGTTATATGCAATAGTGCCATACACACGTTTTTTGCAATATATTTTACTTAAGGTGTTACATGAACTATGTGTATAAGTAGGTTGAACACTTTTAATTTAATATATATATGGGTGTGTGTGTGGGTAGAGAGAGAGAGAGGGGGAGAGAGAGAGAATGTAAACTACAGAGAAAGAAAGAGAGATGATCACCATTAAAAGGCTTAAATTTTCTCTGTAAAACAGAGTATTGGGCTATACAATTTTCCTGCGATTACCTAACAGTCATTTCAGCATGTGTATACTTAACATTGGTTATACTATGGATGCTAGGTCGTATGCGCTGTATAATTCGAAATCATTCGATAACTCTTACATTAAGAACTTTCATGAGGTATTACTGGACAAATATTGTATATAGTCAGCTCTTTTGTAGCTAAATAGAAGATCTAGGTCATTTTTAATAACCTTTAATCTACGTGGATATATCTTTAGAGTCAATATTTTATTATGTTATTCGTAAGTTTATTAAACGACCTCGCAAATGAATCTACTCTGAGATGTTCGTATTTGCTGATGACACTACTCTATATTTCACTCATGAGGGGGCATCCTATACCCGTACATGCAAGGCAATTGCTGCATCCATACAAAATAATTTCTAACTTCTAATTTGTAAGTCTTCTGTTATTCAGATTGTAGTTCGATTTCTCAAAAGTCATGTAATCCGACTTCAGCTCCTAAAATTCTAAAATAAAATTGTCCGACAACTTCCAGACATCGTATTACATCACACTCTGACTCCGACTCAGACACATAAAACGTGAAAGGTGACCATACATCCACCAACACATAGAAATTGCTAATAAAATATGTAAATTACGACGAAACGATAACAACAACGAACATTCTATTAAAAATCGAGCATGATAAACCGACCTATGTTGTTACAAAAATAAACTCTCCCAGTTTGAACATTACATAAGTATAATTAAGTTTTAATAAATCATGATAATCTTCATCTGAAAAAGAAAAACTAATTACTAAAATATATTATGAACTTCAAATGATAAACATATCAATAATTGAATTCTTTGTTTTCATAATTTCACTTGTATTGTTCTGTCTAATGAACTCAAAGAATAAAATACATCTTAATTAAGTTCAGTTATCTGTCTGAAAATGTTCAAAATACATCATCAAATTCAATATCTTATTTAAACAAAGGAACCAGAAGTCTGCCGTGCGAGAACTCGAATATTTCATGGTTTCTTTGCAAGTAGAATATTAACTCTTTTCAGCAGATCACATGTCATAAAACAATTTCATTTATGTTGTTTATCAAACCTCTTGTAATACATAATGGGCCGTCTTATTTTTAAAAAAAATGTTCAGTGAGCTGAAGAATCATGGCGGCATTTTAATTAAGAATGTTATCAAATTATTGAGAAAATACTAATAAATTATAAACATTACACATCGAACTGTGATATTAATTGAAGTTTATTTCTGTTCATTTTTATATAAATATGCATGTTGTGTAGTCTATCAGTCTATTATATAACGACATTGGAAAGTTGTGCCTATTTTATATAATTCATTTACGAGTTTTAACTTATGCGTGTTCGGGTATACATTGTTCACAAAATACCTCACATTTGTGTCTGTTGTGTTTTCAGAGTGGAATTGAAAAAAATGATTAACATTTACATTCGTATACATTATTCATAAATGATACAAGTACCTGTCGAAAGGAAACATATAACGTGTAATACGATATAATATGCCAGCGGGACACAACAAACATACGTACAAACTAAGGAATACATTACGACTCCAAAATACAGATATAGAGATATGTGCGTAAGCAATGTATAACTAACTACCGTTTTTGTATTGTTTTTCTTGGAGTATGTGCGACTGCTATCAGAAGAGGCAAAGGAGGGGCAAATCTATTCGGGATTTGCAAAGCTATTCGGGGTTTGCGAAATGTTTGTCTGTTTTAAGAATAAAAAAACACAAAATTGAGCTTTTTTCTCAATTTTACATGAAATTACGGAACGAGTTTTCTATAATTTTGCACATAATACCGCACACTTAAATGTTGGCCAACATACACTCGAGGGGAGAAGCTCGGATTAAAATCATAGGGAAATAACTCAAATAATTTAACCAGTAGAAACTTTTATAGTTTGCTTATCCATTTCTAAAGGATTTTTTGTATTCGCATTATTGAATACAAGTTGCAAGTGTATCCATATATCGTGGCAAATTGCGTATTCATATATTTCCTAACATTACAAATTCGTAATTAAGCAGAATACTTGCAATTGGATTTTCACTCAGCATAGTATATTTAATAGTCCGCGAGGATAAGAATTTTGTGAAACTTTCAGGACAAACATTTTCTTTTATTTAACGTGAACACATAATATAAATTGTAAAATATATTTCATGTACGATTAATATAAAAAGTCATTAATGGCGTAGTAATAGCTCTAGTTGTAGTTAGTAAATATCCAAAATAAAACTGATTGTAGTTGAACTCAGCATAAGATATTCCATAGTTCGAAATAGTTTTATCACAAGTAGATAGTAATCTATTGAACCCATTTTACCTTCAAGCCATTTAATTTGTGTGTTTAATCAGACATGAACAAGAACATAATGATCGTTTTTATTAACAGTTAATGTGTTCAGTGAGTTGTAGAATTAAGGCGACATTTTTCATTTATTCAATTAGCAAGGCTAATTAATAATTAGGACTATAAATCAAATACGGATATTGATCGAAGTGTGTTTTTCTATAGTTTATATAAGGTTGTTTCTAGGATGATTCATTGGTTAAACAACAGTAAACTCTCAGGCCAGTTCGATATATCCGTTGTAATATATTTATTAGTCTGTATTGATCATTATTTACTTAAAGGGCTCAGCTCACATTTTGCTTATTAACGCCAAATACAGTATTTGTAGTAAACGTGGTTATGATTCAAATTATTAATATCTTGAATATTGAACCAAATCTACTTTGTTCTTGATTTTTCAATTAAGATCAATTTAATGTGGTGGTATTGGATTAGTGACATGTCTAGAGCCATACCTACGCAAGTGTCGAAAGTAAGGAAGGTGCTATGCGCATGTGTAATCATTCAAATATCAATAATTACGCTGCGTCTAGCCTTGCCTTGCACCCTATTAAAAGGCTTGCAAAACAGGTGTACACTAGTATAGTTTATTGATGCTTTTTGTAAAAAACTAGATTTGCATAATAACATCTTTGGTGATACGTAAAAAGTAAAATCTTCCCATACGCGCATAATTGTGTTCATGATTGTAAATTCATAGTTTAAATACATTTTTTGTGTATTAACTTATATTTGTTTCCAAATTGAATAAAGCTTTCTAAGCGTACTTCAAAGTGTTAATAGACATTAACTGTGTATATATATATATATATATATATATATACACACACACACTTAAAATTTTTAGAACCAGCCAACATGACGCGAGATTGTGTAAAAAAAAATGAAATATTTATGAAGTCATTTTTTAAATTTTAAATGAAATGATTCGATTTAGAATACCTTTTACATGGTCATACAGACAATATTTTCTTTGTTTTCTTTTCTTCTTTTTTTTCATTGTTGAAGTCTTATTACTGAAAATCGACGAACTTCAGGTTTTATCGAAGGGACTGTGTTTTATAAGTCCGATCTGTAGCGATGCGTACTGGAGAGCGTGTGTACAATAACACTGGCTTAGAAAAAATGTTGGTCTGAAGCAAGAATGGGGATAAGTGTTTTTTTTTCTTATTTGGGTGTGCTGAATTGAAATTTATAAATACTTTTGCTCTATCATTTCTTATTTTGTAGCTTTTAAATAGTCTAATTTATTATGATCAGAGAATAAATGTGCATATTTCAAGAGTTGCAGCAGCTTATAACAGATAAAACAAGACAGATAAAGAACACTGATTGAATAAATATACTTGAATCAAACAATTACACAATTCATGGTACCACATACAGCCAAAAGTGTGTTTTTTAAAAGAGCTGGTGTATTTTGCCTCCGGGATGTCACGCAACAGCGTTCGGCAGAACTCTTCCATCATTCCAGGGGTCTATTTGCCTTGATAGGTACTCTCCCTTTTCGTAATGTATTGGCGTAATATTTCTTCAGGCTTATCAATCACTTCTCCAAGGTTTGGCGGGAAGAAGTTGAGGAGGGAATAGAGAAAATAAATCTTGAGTGACATTCAGCAACTTATATCCTCGTAAGGCTTTAGCAACTTCTCAATACAGGCTTGGTAATCTAGTGCTCGTGTGCTACCAAAGACTCCACTACGGTCTGACTTAAATGCTTCCCATGCTCTCATTTCTTTTAAGTTAATAATCTCTTTAAAATCAGTATCTTTCAGCACTTCTTGGATCTGAGGTCCGACAATAATGCCCTCTTTTAGCTTCGCAACACTATGAGCTATGAACTCAGTAGACAAGTGTTGGAAGTCAGCACCATTTTTGGTTTAACGCCCTCACGGAATTCTTCATCAACACAAGCTTGATGTAAAGAGGAAGGAAGACACACCTTATACATGTCTACCAGAAGATTCTCCTTGACACTGTGTAAGCCATAATCTAAATGCTTCTAGACCCCCACTTTTTATGCGTGTAATGCTAGGATATAGCTCTACTACCCCATAGATAGCGAATACAACATTACTTTGTGAAGCCCGCTTGTATACTCATAAGAAAACCAATGACCTTGAGGTCCCCACACAGCCTCCACTAGTGCTCGTTGTACTTGGAAGCTTTAAGAAAGCTCCATATTGCCATATGAGTCTCTTAGATGGACAGAGTGTGCAATGAGAATGCTGATATATTTATTCCTGTTCTGCAGAAGCACAGCCTCGAGACTTCGCTTGGAAGAGTGTATGAAACGACGCCAGTCTTAAGGATTATGTGGCAAACTAAACGGCGTGAACAAGCCAGGGGGGTGCAGTAGCACAACTTGTTTTCCATGTGGAAAAAGGAAGCAAGGCATTTGTTCCGATTCCTGAAACTGGTGATGCTTATATGTATACATTGACTAGGTTCGACTGTTTAAGCTGAGAACTCAAGAGCTCAAACTGCTGTTTTGACAAATACTAATCACGGGCAATCATTCAGGTCTTCTTGTGTAATCCAATATGGCTCGTTGCCGCTTGTTCTTGAATATGTAGACTCAACATGTTCCAAAGATATTGACTCGGCAGAATCTTTACTTAAAGGTATTTCTTCATCTGACTAGGAAGGAAGATCCTTATTTGCTGAAGATGTGGGTACAGGGAGATCATCTGAATGGGGAACGATTCTCATTACAGATGAAAGGTTGAGATATTTGATATTTTCCCTAGTAAAAACATTGAACCCAGTTCATCAGTTACACAAAAATAACAATAATCTGCGTGTATGTGTGGCTCTCTCTGAACCATCGAGACTTCAAAGTTAAAATCCGCTGTATTGCTATTAAACCATACAGTTAGTCTCTTGTAGCAGGGTTTACACCATACATGAGTAGCTCAGGACTTGTCCTGGTCACCAATTTTACAGTAAACATAAGGAAATTAGGGTCTACGCCGTGCAACTGTTGGGAATTTCCCACACACGTAGCAGAAATAATAGATGTGTTTACATGCTTGAAGCCATTAGAAAATCTAAACACATAACAAAGTAAAACTAAATCATATGCAAGGTATCCAAAAGATGTGACACGGTAGTTAAAAGACAACAACCGCCTGCGCCACAACCTCTCCCAATGACTGCTAGAGTGCTACTAAGATTGGATTGCGGCCTTAACTGCCAAAATCCGTCTTGACATAATATATATATATATATATATATATATATATATATATATATATATATATATATATATATAATGTTATCACTTTCATTTAGTGCATAATAATTCAAAACAAAGCCAGAGGGTACACAATATTAGAATAAACCCTGAATGCATATACGGTTTTATGTACCGTATATGCGCAAAAATGCACACTATGCATATCTAAAAATAAAGTCATATAAATTATGAGTTAAAACGGATTATAAATCTGAATTCAGCACCCATAATTTAGGTAAAAATTGGTATTTTTGAACTTGCCTCAATTTCTTTGTAAACCAGTTTAAATACATAAGTGTTATTACAGTTTGAAACGCCGTTGAAATGATATACTTTGAAATGCATGAACTATGTATTAACTCATTTAAAAAAAATCCAAGTTTATCATTTCAACGGCGTTTCAAACTGTAGTCACACTTATCTCATTATTGTATGAACACGCTTCAGCGCGCTCCACAACATATCGGACAAGAAACACCGTCTCTTCGATAATACCAGAGAATCGCTGATCTGCGGCTACACCGTAAACCCTCGATCATAAAAAAGAAGAAAAACACGAAAAGAAAAATATTGTCTGCATTACCATAAATAAGATTTTTTTAAACCGAAAATGATGTTATATATATTTCATTTTTTTAAAAAAAATAATTGATTAAAAAAAATAATTTGTCTTTTTAATCACGCGACTTGAATGGTTCTAAAGTGTATCATGCCAACGCTATTTCCAACGATAGTAACACTAATCTCATTATTGTACACACGCACTCCAGCACTACAGTTGGATATTATATTAAAAATAAACCGTGTCTTCGATAACACCAGAACATCGTCGCTCTTTAGCTACGCTGTAAGATGTCGACCATGAAACACACACAAAAAAGTAAAATACTGTCTGTATTACCATGAATAAGTATTTTTATTTTAAACCGAAAATTTAAGATAAAAAACAATTATTTCATATATATTTCATTCTTTTGAAAAAAAAATCGCGTCATGTTGTCTGGTTTAAAAATTCCAAAGTGTATCATTTAAACAGCGTGTCAAAATCTAGTCACCCTCATCTCATAATTGCATATATATATATATATATATATATATATATATATATATATATATATATATATATATATATATATATATTATTATTAAATGTATCCACATAAAATGTTATAACATATAATATTGTTCGCAGATTTTTTTAACTATACCTAATACGTGAGTAGAGCTAGGTAGTAATTCATGAATGTATATTTACGAAAAATAAGATGCCCAGAGGCGTCCGCGTTTCATCTCCGTAGGGAGACATCAGGCTAAAATGCATGGAGGTTGTGTTGCCAGGTTTTTTTTATACACACGTAGTGTTTTGTTTAACTTGTTAACCAATCTGATTATTTGTTATTCTCTTTACCGATACTTAGGTTCTCACAAAGGTTCGGTTGGTTTTACTTCCTATTCTATTTTTTTCTATAGGGTGACGCATCCCTGTTTATTTGTGTGTCAAAATAATGGGTGACCTTATTTTAACACGCGAGTGTTTGTATTTTTGTATGAAGTTTCTTGTTTAGTTTCGTGTTTTATTTATTTATTTGTTTTTTATTTTCACCTACGGTAAAATGTAATATGTGTAAGCAGTTGTTTGCTATATTACTTCTACAGTATAATAGGTATTAGTGTTTAAAACTTATGATGTCCTATTTCAGATACAGATAAATATATATATATATATATATACATGTGTGTAGATATATATATATATATATACATATATATGTGTATATATGCATATGTATATACAGATATATATGTATATATGTGTATATATGTATATACATGTATACATATATATGTATATATATATTCATATATAAATGTGTATAAATGTATATATATTCATATATAAATGTATATATATATATTCATATATAAATGTGTATATATGTATATATATATTCATATATAAATGTGTATATATGTATATATATTCATATATAAATGTATATATATATTCATATATAAATGGGTATATATGTATATATATTCATATATAAATGTATATATATACATTCATATATAAATGTATATATATATATATATATATATATATATATATATATATATAAATTGTACTGATGCGCATTCTCATAAACGAAGATACTATTTAAATGTACGTTCAAACTTAATATTAAAAGCAGTTATTCATGACAATAAGATCTATATTGTCATGGAGTTAAGAATTAACAATTTTCTTTATTGATCTCTCATGAACATCGGCAACGTTTTACAGTGGTGTTGAATGTTCAATATATATTTCTTACTGAAATAGACGATAAGACTATAGAGTACAAATGAGTGAGCTCTCGCGGCATTTGGAATGCAAATTCAGGCCACAAATTGTGAACGTGTTATAGATAATATAACATCTATATAATAATGTACTAAAGCTCATTATATCTGTATGAACGAACTCAATATTCCCCGACGTCTTACATCATTAGACGACCCGATTGATAAAAATGGTGATTAATGATTAATTGAATGTCTGAAAGGTAAACCGTTCCTACTTTAGCTATTGTTAAATGAGTTTGTTATAAGATCAAAGTATGCTCTTTGCTCCATTAAACCACTACTTTTAAATGAATACATTAAAACAAGACATTCAGTTTTATTTAGCTGACCCTTATTTTTATTCAACACATTTAAATATATAAAGTTTACAACAAACAAATACATAAATAATTATATCGTTCGTATTTATTTAATGTATATTTGTTTTAAGTATATTTAACGGAAAAACTCATTTATTTTTTACGAAACAAGAATGTCCTGTATTTCTTTAATAGTATTGCCCTCAACATATATTTATTATTTTAAAATAAATACTAATAAACAGTAAATTATAAAGATTGATCTAAAAACACAGTGGAATTTACATTGACGTCTAGTTTGTGTAGATGATTGGCTAAGTTAACAATATGTACATATTAAGAATTCAGATAATTAAAGTAATACATATTCAGCTTGAATTTAACGATTCCTATTAAACTAGTAACAAGCCCATTTGCTTAGATGTAATCGCATCAGCAAAATGTAATTACGCTTAGAATGTCGATGTTTATGAACTATAACATTCACAGTCAACCAACAGGGATTTGAGGAATATTGGCTGTCACTATTGTAAACCACCTGCACAATTAACCAACTCAATCTTCAAAATAGCAAAGTATCCTGACATACCCAACATAAGCAAGACGTACACTTCTTTCAAATAATAGATTCAGAGTATCATTATACACGAACATGTGAGAATGGAATAGATAAAGACATATAGTAGCATATATACAGGGTGGGCAAAAACAAGGGTCCTATTTTAAAAATTCATAACTTTTTTATTTATTGATTTTTTTTTTTTAGAATAAGTAAAGGACCCCTTCCGAAGCAAGCATGAGCCGTATTAGCCCTAAGGAAC
>OY744517.1:13872285-13902285 GCA_963556195.1 Sepiola atlantica | reverse complement strand
TTAAAAAACGACCCGGGGAATATACCTGGTAAACCAAGTGTAAAAGAACAATTGAGCTAAAAGAGACTATTTGAATAATACAAATATCTCTCGGTAAGAGTTTCTGGAACAGCGGGTGTATGCATGACATCCGGTAGAAAGCCGCACATTAAGCAAAAACAAAAAGATAAGATAATATATATATATATATATATATATATATATATATATATATATATATATAATAGAGTGATATTTATTCAATCTATATACTTAACAATTGATGATGTTTTTAGAGTTTGCTTGTTCGTACGCACACACACACATATATATATATATATATATATATATATATATATATATATATATATATATATATATATATATATACATATATATATATATATATATACATGTGTGTGTATGTGTGTGATTGGTTTACATTAATGAATGGCTCGATGTCACAATGGTAAGGCAGCAGGTTTATGAAGCCAGTACTGCAGTTTAATCTGACGTAATCGTGTTTAAAATTTAAATAAATAAACATGATATAATAATAAGGAACATCACGTAAACAGGTCTAAAACAAAGTTACCTTTTTTAAATAATCCGTAAAAATAAAGGAATACATTGTATTCGGCATCAATTAAAGGAGAATAATATTTGCTTAAAGACATGATTCTAATAAAAACAATATTCAAGTATAAGTATGTTCTCCTGAATGCACACACTAAGTGGCGTATTTCTCTTCAAACTAGTAATTAAGTGGTAGATACCGTTTAACTATAGACATCGGCAGGCAACGGTACTATAGTGATGCAACTCAAATATGAGACATGGACGAGTGTGTTTTTATTTTAAGTCTGTTATTATGATGTTAAATCCTCAAAATTGCTACCTTATTCTGGTTGTTATAATTACACCGTGTCGGTATTTTCGACATCCTGTCTTTTTCTGGGGCTTCTTATCGAATACTGAAACTGTCATGTACTTTATAATTCAAAGCCTTATGCCAAACCGTGGCTGAGCGGCTGGCATCTCAATGCGATTCCCCAAGTTATCTGAAGTGTAACACTAGTTTTAGAGAATGTAATCTGAAAAGTGATACAGTAGAGATCTAATATAGTGTAATATTGAAAAGTCAATGACGATTCCTTGGTTCGACACGTGACAGCATAATAAGACAAAAAACTGGTGGAAATATTGTGATGATCAACAAGCAAGTATGTGCCATTCATAAATACTCATATTACCGTAAATATTACAGGTAAAATCAACAACATCCATTAGTAAATCATGGAGTTGTTGTCAGTATTTTAAGTGTTTCTAATATACAAAACAGAAGAAGGTAAGGAGAAGAAGCCAAGATGTCAACGTGTGTAACAGTGACAAATATTTGCAGAAGAATATGTGTCAACAAAACCAAACAACGGTCGGTTATTGACAATGAACATCGTAAAAGAGCAGTTCCTAATATAAGTCGTGTATTCAATGACAATGTTATATATCTGGCTTACGTATATATATAGAGGGAGTAAAGCGTCAATTGTACACTTGTATATATATATATATACATATATATATATATATATATATATATATATATTATGCATATCATTACAATAATATTTGTATTAACTATTTCACGTTCATATATGATTCGTCTAAATAAGACTTGTAAGCTCAAGTAAATACGAATATACCACCGGTTGCTTGTTTTACACGTAACACTTAAGTAACAATTGGCTTCATCATCGGCCACTGATATACGCATGACATTCATAGTAGAATACACCTATTTAAGATTCGATTCAATGATACGCCGTGAATTTAGTGCGATTACGAGAAAAAATAAAACAATGAGTTAGAATAAGGAAACAATAGAATACCCACATGAGAAAAAGGCTTCAATACAAATAATAAATAATATTCCTTATATGCACACTTTCAAATATGGACTCTTTTGATCGAATATACACATTTGAAACAAAAGGGAAACATATATCGTTAACATTAACGTTTTCTTTATACAGCTAAGTTAGATGTTCTTTCAATTTAAGTAAAAAACGAAATATGTATATTTTAAAGAATGTCGGACATAATTTAAGTGTACAGCTTACTGTAGAATAGTATGCAATGATTAAGACACTTTATCAATAGTATTTATATTTCGTATACGATACACATATACGTGCTCAATATGAACAAAAACAAAGGCTCTTCATTAAATGTGTTTGAAGAACACACAGTTGTTCTCTGAATAATTAAGGTTATATGATAGTAATTTCAGAGCTCTAGTTCTACATAATTCAGCAACTGCATGCACTTGTTTATAAAGTCACATAATTTATATATATATATATATATATATATATATATATATATATATATATATATATATATACATATCTCTCTCTCTCTCTCTCTCTCTCTATATATATATATATATATATATATATATATATATACTATATTAAAAAAAATAAAAAATAAAAAAATAAATAAATAAATGAAAAACTTATAGTCCCAAGTCTTTCAGTGGAAAATCACTCATGTAAGTCAATTTATTTTTTACAGCTATTATATTAGTTTGTTTCTAACAATATTTTAAGGGATCATCAGTTGTTTACCATGAAAAACTGTTTCGGGAATTTAATATAAATTATATATACATGTATATATACATATACATATATATATATGTATATATATATACATATATATATATACATATATATATATATATATGTATATATATATATATATATATATATATATATATATATACATATATATATATAGTCTAATAAAGCTTTGAGTACTTGTAAACAAAAAAAAAAAGAACATAAAGAAATGCAGTTTAAATTCCCAGAGAAACTAACTAAATCCAAGATATGTCAGACTTAACATTCGTTGGAAAATTAATAAATAAAAAAATAAGTAAATTAAAAAATAAAAAAGGGGGTTCGTATCTAAGAGGTAAACAAAGGATGGAGACCTTAAGCGGCTGATATTAACACGGGGATCATCAGCTGTTTACCATGTAACTGTTTCGGAGATTTAAAAACAGGACAGTTATAATATTCATGGCTCTCCAATGGTACTGATTAAATTGCAATTTCCCCAATAATCAAGTGTCGAAATTATTTAGCTTAACATTTCACTAATATATACATAAATCAATAATAATAATGATAATAAGAATAACATAATAATAATAATATATTACCCTTAAGACTACCGTATGATATTATAATTTGCATATCAAATAACATGAATTATAACAATAATAATAATCACCCAAGAACAATTCTGCAATATGGTAGCTAGCAATAAAGGTATAGAGGAATTGAAGTTGCATAATATAATAAATATAATATATATATATATATATATATATATATATATATATATATATATAATCTACATTATTAATAAAACAAGTAAAACACTCAATGGTATATAAATGTCAGCCTGTCAATAATGCCGATTAATTAGTATTAAAAGAAAATAGACTGAAATACATTTGTATTGCAAGGAAAATATATATGTGCCTAGTCAACACAAACTATTTATTTATTCGATTAATTGCTTTCTATGACAAACTTAGAAATTCCAAAATATAATGGTATGCATTAGATACTATAAAAACCCATATTCAACTATTACTGAGGGTAATACTACTAATAATAGTACACATTATGTATTCGAATATATTGGTCAAAATTATGCCAAGTCAGGCTAAACAAAAGCGAAAATACAAAGGGAAATATGCTATTACGTTAACATTATACGATTCAGAACAAAAATGAATCCTCGATCTGGATCGATATGCAGTTTTGTAATCCTAAGTACATTTCCAAAGTTATCTGTAACCCCATGTCATCTTTGAGTTGATTTTGTTATGCCACGATTGTACAATTATTTTGATCTCGATGGTCATAAGAGGGATGATATTTATGTAGATGTCATTTACATTCCATCAAAATGATTTTGTAAAATTCTCAGCAAATCATAAATTCTTATGAAAGAAATCAGTAGCGTATTTTTTTCTATAATACAAAAATAATTATTCTCCAACTTTAAGGCGATCAAAGGACGGCTTTGAATATATCTTTTTTTTCAGATCTGACAACAAAAACTACAGCGTTAGCCGGTGTTTAATCCGATCAAAAACGATCCCATTTTCAGGTGGCTTGTCTATCATATAGACAGTTAATCGAATATATATGCATTTGAATGCGGAAATTTCTTAGAGTTAAAAATAAACATGTCATCTCAAAGACGAATTGGAAAGGGAGAAATCATTCAAACCTTGAAATATGTGCATACAAAAGAAAGAAGATTAAAGCAGATATTCAATAAATGCATACATTTCACAATGTGACGCGGAACGTATGGCATTATTCATCGGTAATAACATCAACAATAATCTGTGTGATACAGATCATATGCATGACTTGTCTACTGATTCTTACTCAGTATTAAAAAGTGGGCACACTTTAGTGATCGTTCTATCAGTAGAACATATTATCCTGTATGTCTTTTGCAGTCAACGGAGCTAAACCTCAATATGTGTTTATGTGGTGTTCTCTGAACTTAAAGTGAACATCACCGCCAAAAGAAAACATCATAACACATTTCCCTGAACGCAATTGCTTTTCTAAAAATTCCCAATCTCTGGACAACTCAAGCATGTCATTTTTGGGCTGGCATAACGGTCGATTTCAAATCCAATGGCAAATATAATCGCCATGAAATAAAGTTAATCGTATGAATAGATTGAAGACGGCCATGCTCACAGGCATTTATATATTACAGTAGGGGTGGGACGTAATGGGTGAAAATTTCAGATTCATGCGAGTAGAATTGTTTGTGTTCATTTATACATGAATAACACTAAACAATCAAACATTTTGAAAATTTTGCAAAATTCAGAAGGTACAGAAATGCTATTTTTCACTAATTTTTTGCTATTTTACATTCATGAAAACCTTTTCACAGCCTGAAAATGGTCCTAAATTAAAGTACTATATCAGATTTAACCATCTATATCCATTAATAGCTTTTGAGGATGTTTTAGGACCTGCAATGTCGCACGAAACCACTTGTTTACCGAAAAATCATGGATTTTTTGTCTCGTGGAGCCCTAACGGCTATTTTTGGTCTGCACCTTCTGAATTTTTTTAAATTCTCAAAATGTTTGATTGTTTAGCGTTACTTTTGTATAAATGAACACAAAAAAAACACTACTCGCATGAATATGAAATGTTCACCCATTATGTCCCACCCCTAATTACGGGCAAATAAAAAGACCGGTTAAACAAGTGTAGAAAGTAATTGAGATGCGCAGTCGAATCAATTTTACTTCACCATTTTAGCGTGACGTACTGACGAAATTGCAATTTTCAAACATCGCTATGAATACGGACCATCGCTGGAGAAAATATATTATGAAGATGTTTCGACTTAGCTAAGATATATATTGACATTAGTCTGTTTTTTTAATCTAGCATCGATAAGTTTCTTCTTACAAAATCAATATTCGTCAGTTTTTCTCTTGTGAATATTTGCAGCAAGTTGCTCAAAAGAATAAGATGCAATCTGATGAGTAAATAAATATTGGCCAGGTCGAAATTATTTTATTATAGCCAATATCTTATGAAAGAAACGCAATTATGTATTCGTCTCTAAAGAGTTACTTTTATTTGATTTGTACAATAGACAATATTTTAGAATCAATATGATTTATTTTTAAACGGATTATCTATTTTGCTTTAATTAAAAGAAAATCCACTTATTATTGACGAACACAAACTAACGTCCTTTGTTTCTAAATGAATGGCGGCAATTTGAAATTATTCCGGCGAAAACAAAATGTTAGCAAAATTAATTCAAAATGCTAAACATATTGCGTTCGTTGTTTTTATTTTGAAGTGTGATGGTAATACGCATGCCTGTTATGCTAATATCTTTCGTGCGTTTCCAGTGGATGTCTGAATGGCGTTCTCTTCTCCGTCTTTTCTTTCACCTTGTTCGTTGTGGAAAACACATATGTTATTTTGTGAGATAGATTATGTGCTTTATCTACTCTGGTGGTGGCATTCCCGTTGATTCCATGTAATGTTTTCACTTCTTTTAGTATACATTGCAAATGGTTTGGCGTCATCGCAACAGCCCCTTACACTGGAAACGACCGTTATTCTTCATTGGGATTTGACTGCCAATACCCGTCTCGAAGAGGCGTGTACACCCCACAGCTTTCTAATGGAAGTCTGGTTGGTGCTATCCCTCCTCGGCTTACCCATTGCATTTGCCCCTTAAGGGTTATTTTGTGTGGCATAAGCTGATGCTTGTGCAATCACTTTATTACTATCATTATTATTAGTATATCTATAAATACTATTGTTATTATTATAATTAGTATTATTGTGATTATTATTATTAGTAGTAGTAGTTGGAGTAGTAGTGGTAGTAATAGTAGTTGTATTAATTGTTCTATGCTTATATGTAGTTCTTTCGTTAGTATAAGCTTATTATATGAGTTGGCTTCAACATTCGGTATGTTTTCATTATATTTCACCTGTTACAGTATTGCTAGGTTTTATATATCGGCCCTTTGCCCTATATTCTTCTTACCATTTGTTTGTATTCAAGGTATCCCCAACTGTTTCTAATTCTCATACTATTATACCTGTAGTTTACGTATTTCAGTTCTCTTGAAAGCTGCATGGAGTCACTTCGTTGTATTTCCTTCTTGATGTTCTTTCTCTTTACTACTAAAACTTATTAATCAACTATTTTGAGGTTTATATGTTAATTTTATTTACTATAACAACGCCAGTTGTTTTGCTTAGATAGGTTTATAAGTTTGTATTCATATGTCAGAGAAAGTTTTTTCTGGTCTCCGTGCTTTGCCCGTTACTTTTTTTTAACGTGTTCAAAATGCGTGTTTATATATTTCTGTTCGTATACTCTTCGACATTCACTTTGATAGGATTTAAGTTATTTCTTTGCGCATGCAGTTGTTATATTACGGATGAGGGGCCCCATATTTTTGGAAACGATAAAGTTAGCTAGTATGAATCATAGCTGGGGGCAGTTGAGACAATAAGTGCGGGTTAAGCTGACATGCAATAGAGGGGATTGTTGTGAGTGAATCATTTTTTATAACCATAACAAAGTGACAAATTCGGTACCGACACAGGGAATTTCGGGTCGGAGAAAGTCAGGTATGGAACGATTGTTGTATCTATTATCTGATTGGCCGACGTAAGGCAAATGTCTGTTACGTCATTTGTTTTTCTCGAAAAACTGGAGATTTTAAAAGAGAACGATTTGGGAGTGAAAGCGAGAATATCACGATGTAGCCGCTCGTCCTATGGTATTGGTCTCGAATGAGATCCAACATATATACCCATGCATCAGTTGCACACACAACGAAATGAAATTGGACGAATGGATGGGAATCCCTGCACAGCACAAGTCAAGTGAATAAAAAAAATGGAATCTCTCTCTGAGAACAACCTGTCTCCGAGTGTTGTCTCCTGCATGAAAACAAAGTGTCCGCATAGAACAAAGGCGACTAGCACCGATCACGGCCAGAGACGTAATGAAACCCACGGCACAGATATCGGCGACGACTAGTCGACGAAGAAAAAACGATAAGGTTTACTTTTTTGTGTACAAGTGAACATTTTCGAGTCCTAATTTGATAAGGTGAACAGAAAATATGTGACAAAAGAAAGAACAAGTGTACCATGTTTAACAACGGTAAAGTGTTAAAAAGACATGTTTTTAAAAAGAAGAGTGTTTAAAATAGTAATTTTAAATAATTTGTATAACATAAGTGTTAGATGTAATTTAAAGAATGATGTAATATAAAGAATGAACAGAGAAAAGAATAAATGTTATATACATTTATATAATTACGAGAAAAAAGAGAGCGCTTGTAAACTGTCGGCTTTCGAGAAACGTTTAGCAGCCGATCATTTTCATTGAGAATGTAACACAATCTTACTTTTCGGTTAATAATAATAATAATAATAATAATAATAATAATAATAATAATAATAATAATAATAATAATAATAATAATAATAATAATAATAATAATGATGGTGAAAATGATGATGATGATTATTATTATTAATATTATTATTATTTGCACTCACTTGTAGTTCTCACGCAGGTCATCGTCAGTAATTGCTCACTGATTTTTTTTTAAATAGTTCACCCCAAACAAGGAATGGCGCCACTGTAGATGTAAGGGGCTACTGCATCAAAGAGTTAAAGTGTTTTTTTTGGGGGGAGGGGGGGGGGGCTCAACTTAAATTCGGAGCTGCGCAGCAAGATGTATGTTTACATTACTTTTAAATATATGCGTGTCAGTACGGTCAGCAACACAGGGAGCAGGGAGGGAGTTCCCGAGTCCAGTAGCACGAGGAAATAAGCTTTTGTAGTAGAAAGCTATTCGGCATCTGTCGACCTCCACAGTAAATGCATAGGATTTGGCAGATTGTCGGGTTCCTCTAGTGAATTTACGTTGTTCGAGGCACCAGGGAATCAAGTTCATCAGAACACAATCCATTGAAAGACTTGTAAAATAGGCACAAGGAAACAACAAAACGGTGATGAAAATGAGGAGAGAGATTGGTCTATTGTGAGGAACCTATTTAGTTGGTGACTCTTTTTTTGACCTTGTCTAAGAGGGAGAGACTAGCGGAAGATGCTCGAGCCCAGATGTTGCAACTATACTCATTGCATGGGCGGATGGTGAGTTTGCAGAGATATAAGATAATGTCAGGTGTGAAAAGCTTACTAGCACGGTATAGAGAGGCCGCCTTCTTTGCAGCCCCTGGCAAATATTCAATGTATTTGTTCAAATTAATGTTATCTGTGAATGTTAGGCCGAGGAGTTTGAATGATGAACTCTCAGGTAGGGTGCTATTCCCCATGACAATTGGTGTTTAAGAGGTTTCTAATAGTTATTAAATGAAGTAGCTTTGGGTTGCGGTATTAAAAGTTACCATCCAGTGTTTACCCCATTCCACTACATTGCCTCAGATATGTGCTCATCGTGTTTGCCCACATGACAGGGGTAGAGCGTAGTGTCGTAAACAAATATTCCTATCTCAGTCTAATGGCATCACGTAGTTCATTTATGAAAATCAGGAACAGTAGAAGTCTAAGGATACCTCCATGTGCTACACCAGCATTTATGAAATGTTGCTTAGAAGAACGGACATCAAAACAACTTGGATCTTCCTTTTTGTTAGGAAAGAATTCAATTATATGAAATATTTACCCAGTAATACACTTTGAGTGCAGTTTTAAGAGAAGTCCTTTATGGCAGACCTCGTCAAATGTCTTGGAAATATCAAGCGCTAGCGCCCTAGCTTCACCTGCTTTGCCCAGTTTATGATATATGCGTTCAGAGATGGCCGTTAGAATATCTGCAGTAGATCGTGCTTGTAAGGAAACAAGGCAACCCACTAGGTGCCTGTAGATGGATCCCAGTACTTGTACCTCTACGCCTGGCTAATAGACAAATAAATAGTGCAAAGACCGGGCGAGATGCAGAGTCCCTCTACTAAAGCTATTATTGATTTGCAAACTGGATACTTTGTTCGAGATTCCAGCTCTAGGAAAGTTCTTGATCAAGACTAAGGAGGCCTCCCTCCCAACGGTTTGCGATTATAATCAGTGTATCTTGCAGTCTGAGTGACCACAAGCCTGCCGCATTTTCAGTACTCTGTCTCTTTTATCGATAACCATTGCGAATAACTTTAAGATATCGCACCCGCAGGTTACTATCGGTTTTTCGCGTCTAACAAAAATTAATCGCACTTGGGATTCGGGGCGAAATAAACCTCCCCAAGGACCCAGTACTTACCACACTCTTCCAGTCGAGGGGGCTGGTTTGTGTTTACCCTCCTCGGTCTTCGAATCCTCCTTGACCTGTTATATGCGGTATAAGACGAGGCTGGTGTTATTAAATTTTTCGGGATGGATATGGCAGTTTATTACATGTCTTGTAACTTCTGCCTATTGTGTTGATATTGTGGTTTTGTTTTCGTCCTATTGTAAATTCCATACGAATTGTTTCCGTTCGGAGCTTATGCACGTTGTTTTCCGCATTCTCCGATTTAACGCAGCTGTTTCTTTGCAATGCTCCTCTTTATTATTGTCTCATTGATCCCATTGATTCTAATTTTTCCCAGAATTCTCCCCAGTGTTTGTAGGGGACTGTTTCTAAGACTCCTACGATTATCGTTATTGTATTGGCATTCTTCATTCTCCATATCACTTTCAATTCTCTGGCAATTTCCGGTTATTTGCTTCGGTTTTCCGTCTCCTTTATCTTAACTCTGTGGTGTGCTAGAACGGCAAAATCTACGATTTGGCAGGATATTTACTACTTGTTGAAAATTATGACATCCGGTCTCTTTGCTAACATGTGCTTGTCTTTTTCACCTTCATGTCTAAGATGAGTTTGTGATATTTGTTTGCTAGTACTGTCTCGGATGTATGCTTGTACCGTGTGTTCGCATATGCGAAATACAGTCATTTGCATAGTTCCCAGTGTATTGTTTTCGCCACGAAGTCGTGTATGTTCTTGTATTCTTATTGTGCTAGTTTGCTGTATTCACTTACCATGTGATTCACCGTTTTACGTCTTTGTCAATAAGTCTGCATTTACTATTGTCTTGGGTTTTATAAATTTTAGCTTTAATGTAGTTAGCCCTAATCGAATTGTCCTGTGTAGCCGTCATCAAAGATTCCGTTTCTCTGTTCAGGGGTTCTTTTGTTTAGCCATGACCAGTGACGTCGGTGGGACTCTTCTGTTATCATTCTTATGAAACGTGAATGTAGCAGTTTTTATTCTCATATTTCTTTTCTTGTATGTTTGTTTATGTTTTCGGTGCTCCCTTAGTTCATAATTGGGAAAATTAATTTATTTTTCCACGATTGAGTAAATTTTAGATTACGGGCTAGGGAATTGGGGTTAATAAGGGTCAGGCACAAAGCAGGAGAAATCAAGTACACGTTAGGTAACTTGTTTATCACGAATAAAAAGACGAGAGTTTCGAGAGTTTGACCATGGATTTCAAGCGAGTCTGACGTGAAGAATATGGTCTCTGAAACTTGAAATAAGTTAAGTCTCGGTTTTACACGAAGGCGAATCACCTCTGTCTCTCTAGTCTTGTTATTGTCCTCTAATAAGTTACAACTCCAGAAGTAACAAAGCTATAATATCAAGTGTGGTTGAAGATGAATCGGACTTCCATCTCTTATACGTGACTTTTTTATTCAAAAAAAATAAAATCCCTAAACTCTTTCGAAAAATTTGGCTTCATACTTTTTTTCTTGTTGTCGATATATATGTAAAGATTTGTTAGCTAGACTCATTGATGACGACGGCCACACATAATAAAATAAAGGAACACGAGAAACATAGCTACTATGACGGCGGTAACAGCATGGAAACAAGAAGAATGAATATCGACGGCAACTCAACAGCTGTGAATAAAATGGCGGAGAAGAAACATATCGACAGAGGCGAGATAAAAAATAAAGACAAGTAACAGGTAAATGTTGCTTTAATCTGAATTAACATTCATAAAAGAGACATGAGAAAGCAAGAAACAAAAGCACGGCACACACACACACCGACATACGTAAAAATATGCGTTGAAGTTAGATCTTATGGGAGCGCTTGTATAATTGTGTGCATCATGTAAAAGTAACTTCTGATAGAATGACCACACACATATAACACGCATTCGCACGCATTATGAAGAACCCTTGAAAAATAGTTTATAGAAGGTTTTAATAACGTTTCAACAATACATTATCATAACATTATTGTTACTGTTATGTCATACTGGTTTGTTGCTATTATTATATTTTTAGTTATTATTATTATAATTTTTATTTCTATTTTTATTACTGCACGACAATAGCATCTGACCCACTGGTCGTTTACGCAGACTATAGAATTTGCAGTCCACATACTGCTGGGCTATAAGTTATCTTATTCGAATTAATATCGACTGGAACGGTATGACCCATTCTTACTCCTTCTGTAGGTAAAAGAGAATGGTAAGAAAATGGTATTAATCTGTGGCCAATATTTTTGGTTGGTGTTAGTAGTTCCATGTGATTACAGAAAAAACGACATTTTTTTTAATTATTTGCGGAGTGATGTGTTCGGTTACATTCCTAGGATATCCCAGAAATATCATAGGAAAATGTTTACTTACCATATTCCCAATAGAACTATAGCACTGGAATAAACAAGAACGGTTATACTTCAGATTCGTCCGTTAAATCTACGTATTTTGCGATTCAATAAACAATTTAAACTAAACTTTTACACAGACAACTTAGTTATAGGGATGTGTGGACTAAAATAGATGACTTAAGACAGTACAGGAGATAGATTTTTACGTCTAGCAATCTGGGATTATTTGGGTTTTTTTTGTTTCTATAGTCTACATAAATGTTACATTCACTAAGAAAAGGGGAACTATGTTTTATTGAACAAAAATAATACTAGTCCGAGGACAGGTAAAATAAATCTTGCGATCAGAACTGAGTTTTACCACTTTTATGTCCCTTTAATAAGATTATAAGAAACCATATTTACACTAAAATGTATGTCTGGAATGCTTATTACAATTTCAATCATGGTAAATGTATTACATGTAAGACTTTACTTAAGTGATTTTTAAATATGTAGGTATTTTACAGATTAGGACCCATACTTACTGTGACCGTATCCCTAACCTTACCCTTAGACGTAACCGTAACCCTAACGTTAAACTTAACTCTAACCCTTACCCTACCCAACTCTTACCCTAACTCTAACCCTAAATGTAAGCTCTTTAAATAGAAAATATCAGTTCATTTGTTTAGGAGTGAAATATACACATAGAAATATTTAAACATATGCATATATCTAACTGTATATGAATGGAATGTTGTCTAACATAATAAAATAGTAGTTTTAATTTTTTAATTTGTTATCTTTAACAAAGTATATATTCAAGTTGAACTATTAATTTTAGGATTTAAAATGAATTTATGAAAAGCAATTCCACGACAGTTGATACGCAGAATTCTATCAATATAATAAATTAAAATTTTAGTGAAGCTACTATTGCTGGGGAATCATTGCCACATGCATGTCTAACAAACAGAAAGTTATGAACGATCGAAAGTACGTTTATTGTGTAGTATGTCTGCTTCGTAGCTTCATGCAATATATCAATTAAAACAGAACTCAGCATTACAGAAAGAATATAGGGGAATCTAATATTATTCGCTTCAGTCAATCAGATTATTTATTCAGTAATAATATTAATAAATGGTTTGAGATTAAATATTATTTAAGCTTTTTTTAAGCTTGAGTAATGTCAAATCTCAAAACATCATCTTTGTAAATCCCCACTAAGCTAACGCCTTGACAGCATTCTACATTTATTTCTGAAAGATCAGCAGTAGAAATGTCAGAAGCCACTCCTGGTTCCGCTTCTCCTTTGCTTTTTATCTTCTTAAGAACGGGAGTGGAATTGTTGTTCAGTGATTCTTTTCTTCACTTTCCATCAATGTTGTTTAAGTATTATGAGGCGGTAATTATATCAATCTTGACCCAGTTTTCGCGAGTTTCTTGTCGGAAGCGTTCGGCTATCCTACGCAAAGGCCTGAGAGACGACGAGCCAATTTGTACCAGACGGCAATGATGATACGGTGCTGCGTCCTATGATTTTAATTTATATTTTCAAGAAATTTTCTAAAAGAAACAACAAAAAAAAAACAAGCAACACATGGCGAAGTTACTGTTATCAAATAAATATTTTCTGTTATTTTGATACGTTGCTGCGTCCTATAATTTTTAGTTACATTTGCAAGAAATCTTTACAACAGGAAAACAAATAAAACAAGCAAAACAGAGCGAAATTACTGTTATCAAATAAATATTTTTAACGCTAAACCTAACCTCAAAGCCTAACCCTAAACCCTACACCATACACACTACACCCTACACCCTACACCCTACCCCCTAACCATAACCATAACCCTAAACCATAACCCTAACCCTAACCCTAAACCCTACCCCTAAATCCTAACCCTAACTCTAACAACAACAAAAAAAAACAAAAAAAGCAAAACCTAGGACGCAGCACCGTATCAAAATTATCGTCTGGTACAAATCGGCTCGTCATCTCTCGGGCGTTTGCGTAGGATCGCCGAACGCTTCCGACAAGAAACTCGCGAAAACTGGGTCAAGATCGATATAAGTACCTATGATGCGAACTAATTTTACTAATATTTTCTGGCAAATATTTTATTTCCTTATCAACCGCAAAATTTTACGGTCTCATTAGTCGAACTAAACATTGCCTGATTGTATAATTTTGAAATAAAGATTTATAAGTATCATTATTTGTATTGGAACAACTATTCTTATCTTAGTTGCGATTTTTACAACGTTTTCAGCCAGTGTAACCTATGTTCTTCGTCAGGTACATTTCTCAAACTCGGGAACCTATACGAAATTTTGAACTGATAAAATACAGTTTTAAGTTTGTATTCCAATATTAATTATCAAGTTCGGCATAAATATTTACAAGTTTGAAAGGATGGACTTGAACAATGTCGGAGGCTATCATTGTTAACACGTTGTGAAAAAAAAATTACGCTGAAAAAAGTAATCCGAATTATCCAAATGAGACAAAGCCAAGTATACGTAATCCAAACTATCATTACGCAGTTATATGGTTCGATAAGTGCAATGAGTCATCAGCAATGATTGATGGGTGATGTATTTGTGTGTTCATGTTGCTCTAATGGGTAATTGTTTAAGTTCGTCATAGGACATAGGATACAATTGAAGTTGAATTTGAGTTACTGACTAGAGTGTCAACCCCGAATGTATATGGCGCTTAGAGGGGTTTCATGCATAGCGTATTCTAGCGAGATGGTTGATACATAACACTTACGTAATTGAACTATACATAGCTTAAACTATCAGCGTACTTATTTAGGAATGTATGATATATTAATTGATGCATACACATTTGCCACTAAGCAAGTACTCCTGTTATGATTAGTGTAAACGCAGTATATTGTTGTAAAAAAAGGTTAATTGGTAGATATTTATAAAATGGTAAAACAAAATATTCGTTCAGATGAATTATGGGGTAATATAAAATTGAAATCTCTGCAGTAAATGTTTCATAGCGGGCACTTTATATCGTTGATCTAGTGTTATAGTATCGAATATTACCTTTTATCGAACAAACAATAATTAGGATTCGAACTTTTTGATAGGTTTGTAAAAACGTTTTTGTATAATTATCGACTATCATGGCACGTGTGCCGACATTGCGCGAGAAGATTTGTTAGATAAATGGGTGTTGTTTTAAATTAAACAAAATAGGTTTATCAACGTTTGGGTTACTGGAATATTACTAATATAGTTTTAAGTAAAGGCTTACATTATTACATCCTATTTCCATCACCGGCATTTTTTACAGTGAACTAGGAACGGTTGTAAAGTAGAAGACAGCAGCATATATATACTCTCATGAAAAATAGCGTAAGATGTTATTATTATAGTCTTCTTAAAAAAAAACCGACTGCACAAAAACGTGTCTCCAAAATATTCGTTGAAATTACGCAATTCATTGAAACACTGAGGAAATTGTGATTGCGTTCCAATCGAGTGGACAGTTTCTGTGAGCTCAGACATTCTAGTGTTCGTACGTTTTGTCCGTGTAAGAAATTTTTATAATTATACATATTTGTTTTATTTGTAGGCAGTGAAGAAGAACTATTTTTATGTGATTGCTATTGTGTTCCAATCACGTTGATCTCTTTTGTTAGCGCAGAAATTCTAATCTGTCTATAATTTGTAAGTTTTATTTTATTTTTATCTCCGTCTGCTCTGTCCTCAGTAAGTTAAGAAGAACTCATTTTAGACTGAAACTGTTTGTTTTTCCAGTCAAGTAGGCGTTCATCTTATGACCGCAGGCATTCTAATTTCCCCCATTACATTGTCATAAAGAAAGCACTCCCTTATCTTATATTACGGTGCCCTTTTAGTTATTCTATGGTGTTCTTTTAAAATAAATGTTTAAAAGTGGGCAATCGCCAGTTCGAACCTAACTATTCAATAACAATTTTACATCTTCGCAAAAGAAAATACAAAACACAATAGTTTCTTGTACAAATTCGTAGCAGTGTATATTTATTTTATTTAAATGCTTCTCCGTAAGTTTTACCAAACGACACCGACTTTTAACTATATAAATCTAAAACTTAGGGTAGTGTAAGCGGTAAACAAAGAAACCAGCTATGCCAGATTTATGTAAAAGTTTCTTTATATTTCATGTGTATTCTATAAGTATCTGATTAATAGTTAAGAAAATACACAATTCAATGTATAACGAGAAAATTGCATAGAGGCGAGAATCAAACAGTCGATAAACATTCTGCTTTACATTTTCATTTTCAGTGGCCCTTTCTTCATTTTTTTTTCTATAAATACTCCATAGTTGCTTACCCTTCTACGGGAAGAGAGTCTGACACAAGGCCGATTATTTAAATAATTGTTCCTACCAAACCAAACGCATCTTGACCGTGCTCTATGTGAACAAAAAATAGTACAGTCGCAAAAAAGCGATTCATTAAATGATATGTTATTTCATTTAGTTGCCTTCTAAGAGGTAAATTGAAAGTTAGGTGTATTTGATGACGAATCAGATTCTGACTTGGCACACCAATGTTTTCAATCCGTGTCGTAAAGCACTTAGTCACGATGTAATTACACATTTCAATATTTGAACAAAATACATTTAAGTAAAGTTAGAGATACACAACTGGAACTCAACTTTTGTGGGTCAGCTCACTCTCAGTACTAACTTACCATGCCGTAAGTAGTGGGTTTAGTTATGAAAAAAGTCGGTTTATTTTCGATTGCATTGCGATGAAGCGAAAAGTTATACATATTTGGGTGTATATATATATATATATATATATATATATATATATATATATATACAGTAAGCAATGAAAATATATATGCCAATCAAGCTACACAGAGGCTCCCGTGTTTCATCCCCGGAGGGAATCGTTAGGCTAAAGTCATGGAGTTATTTTTGTCAGGTGTTTTTATATACATGGCTTGCTGGTTAACCAATCAGATTCTTTTGTTGTTCCCTCAGCCAATCATTGGGCTTCCCTCGAACAAAGGCATTGTTGGTGACGCTCCTATTTTTGTTAACAATTGATTTTCCTATATCCTGTTTCCTTTGTTTTGTCAATACAGTGGGCGAATTTATTTTAACACGTGGTTTCTTGTATTTCTATTTTAGGTTTTAAATTTTAACTAATTCAGTTTTTTATTTATTTATTTATTTTTATTTATTTATTTATTTATTTTATTTATTATATATCATCCTAAGGTAAATTTATTTCTGTGTAAACAGCTGTTTGCTATTTCATTCTAGAGTTTAATAGGTTTCGGGGATCTTTAAAATTTAGGAGTTCGTATTTTTCATTCAGGCATAATCTACACGGGTCGTCATGATTGTGATTCGTCGGCAGTGTTCACCCATTGGTTTAATTCTAGGTCTTTTCTTATTTGTTTGTTACTTCTAGATAGAATTGTTTGGCTGATTCTTTTTATTTCTGGTTTGGTCGGATTAATTAAGCGAGTGCTGGGGTAATTCACTCGACCAAACCAGAAATAGGAAGAATCAGCTGAACGATTCTATCTAGAATTAACAAATAAGATAATAACTAGAATTAAACCAATGGGTGAATACTGCCGACGCAATCACTTGGTTTAACAGTATAGAAAATAGGAACACTTGTACCTTCTTACAATTTGACATAGTGGACTTCTACCCATCCATATCAGAAGAAATCTTCAATATCGCCCTAGAATTCGCCGAGATATATACCGATATATCCAAGGATGAAATACACATCATTAAAAAATGTAGGAGATCAGTTTTAATCAACAACGAGGACCAATCGATTAAAACGAATATGACAAACTCCTTTGATTTTGCCATGGGTGCCCTTGACTCTGCGGAGGCATCTGCTCTTGTGGGGTTATTCATTTTATATACACTCACAAATATATTCGATAATACGGATATCGGCCTTTATAGAGATGATGGATTAGCGATAATAAGAGACTGTAACAAAGTCAAGGGAGAAAACTTCAAGAAAATTATACATATGGAAATGAAAAAACTAGGCCTAAAGGTAGAAGTAATGGCTAATATTAAAACAACGAACTTTCTAGACGTCACACTAAACTTAAGTAAAAACACCTACGAACCATACCTAAAAGATAACGCCAACTTAATATACGTACACCCAAAGTCTAATCACCTCCCATCAATCATGAAACATATCCCGAATTCGATGGAAAGTAGGCTTATCAACAATTCTAGCAACGAAAGCGTTTTTAAAAAAGCAATCAACATTTACAATACAGCTCTAAAAAATAGCGGTTACCACAATACCGAAATTAAATATAAAAAACAGGACACCAATAATTACAACAAAATTAAAAATAAAAACAAAAGAAAAAGAAATATAATCTACTATACCTCTCCCTATAACCAGATGCTAAAAACTTAACTAGACAAACAATTCCTAAATCTGATTGAAAAACACTTCCCCTTAACCAACTTTCTACATAAAATATTCAATAAAAATAATCTAACATTATCCTACCGCTGCTGTGAAAACCTAGAAATGATAATTAAGGCACACAACAACAAACTACTAAAAGACAACAATAGAGAAGAAAGAAATAAACAAAGTGGAAAATATAACAAACATAACACAACGAAGAATGAAAATATAAACAATACTAATAGAAATAAATAAAACACTAATAATAACCACCCGAATAGAAACGAAAAAGTTAGCAATGAAGAGAAAAGATGTAACTGCATAAATCGTAAACTTTGTCCACTACACAATAAATATCTAACTAAAAGTGTTGTATACCAAGCAACGATATTTGCCAACGAAAAACCAAACGCCAAGAAATACTACGTGGGTATGACATCCCTAGAATTTAAGACCAGATACTATGACCATAAAAGCACATTTAAAAACAAAGAACGTCGAACTAAAACAGCACTAGCTAACCATTATTGGAAACTCAAAGAAAATGGACACTCACTAATAATTGAATGAAAAATTGTAAGACAGGCCAGTACATGTAGAAACTTAAACGACCCGTGTAGATTATGCCTGAATCAAAAATACGAAATCCTAAATTTTAAAGATCCCCGAAACCTATTAAACTCTAGAAGTAAAATAGCAAACAGCTGTTTACACAGAAATAAATTTACCTTAGGATTATATATAATAAATAAAATAAATAAATAAATAAAAATAAATAAATAAATAAATAAAAAACTGAATTAGTTAAAATGTAACACCTAAAATAGAAATACAAGAAACTACGTGTTAAAATGAATTCGCCCATTGTATTGTCAAAACAAAGGAAACAGTATATAGGAAAATCCATTGTTAACAAAAATAGGAGCGTCACCAACAATGCCTTTGTTCGAGGGAAGCCCAACGATTGGCTGAGGGAACAACAAAGAATCTGATTGGTTAACTAGCAAGCCATGTATATAAAAACACCTGACATAAATAACTCCATGACTTTAGCCTGACGATTCCCCCCGGGGATGAACACGGGAGTCTCTTTGTAGCTTGATTGCCATATATATTTTCATTGCTTACTACCTAGCTCTACTTACGTATTGAGCACTGTTGAAGTAAATACTGAAAACTGACACATAAAAAATTATATCTCTTTAAAAATGTTTGTGGATACATGAAGTACTATATATATATATATATATATATATATATATATATATATATATATATATATATATATATATATATATATATAGTCTCGGAAGTTTCCCAACCATTAAAACTATATAAAAAAAAAACAAAAAAACTTATAGTCTTCAAGTCTTCCAGTGGAAAATCACTCATGAAAAGTCAATTTATTTTTTACAGTTATTATATTAGTTAGTTTCTAAAACTATTTTAAGGGATCATCAGTTGTTTACCATGAAAAACTGTTTCGGGAATTTTAAAACAAGACAGTATTTAATTTCATGGCTTCCCAGCAGAGTTGATCAGACCCCACTTCCCTTAAAAGACAAAAACATAAACGTTCCTTATATTAAATCTACGTTTTGTTCCATATAAATGTTTTGCTAACTTATATTAGTTATTTAAGACACACAAAAAAAAATTTCTTTAGCTGCGCTGTTCGTCTGTCTAATACAATTTATCCGTTACTCACAAAAATGTTGCTGCATTTTAAAGTGTTTGGACGAATCCATGACACTATTATTTAAGTGATTAATGTATTATTTTTAGTTTTATATTATAAATATAAAAAACATCAACACATCAAAAAATAAAAGATAAATAAATAAATATGTATATACATATACATATATATATATATATATATATATATATATATATATATATATATATATACATATATATATATATACACACATACATATATATATATATACCTTTAGTTCCTCCTTTTCTCCTTCGTCCTACTTTGTTGTCCATCTCCCCGTTGTTGTCAACCGCAAATAAATATTAATCTTCCTTGTTCACTATAGTTTTTCTAATCTGCGTTCACAACTGTCGACTTTTTTCTTTTCTCATTGTTTCAAATCTGCGTCTATAAGTTAACCGTTAATTTGTTCTCTTTTTTTTCTTCTTCTTTGCCAACTCCTGGTGTTTAAAATCGGCGTTCATAACTGTCGGTTTTCTTCTTCTTCTTCTTTTTTAACATTTCTTTCTTTCTACTGTATTTTTATTGTTTTTCTTATTATAATTAGCAGATATATAGGAGTGTACGTTTGCAAATGATTAGTTTTATGTTCCAAACTTAATTAAGTACACTTTTATTTAATAAAATATATTTGTAACGTGTGTGTTACGAATTACATCAAGTACAGTTATATTTAACTAAGATATGTTTTAAATTGTCAGTTGAAAAAAATATTTAGCTTTGTTTGTTTATTAATAAATATATGTATGAGTAAAGTCATTTCTTGTTACTTTTTTATTTTCTTAGCGGAGAGATATCATTTAAATATTATTTTCGAGTACAACTTGGTATTGGCCTTTTTTAATCTTTCTTAAAACAGAAAAAAACATCGATAAAAACGCACGGTGAGAGGGACATTTGTTCCTTAGTTATGGCTAACATCATATCCCGTTATCAAATATTTTAACTCCAGTAATTTGGTACCGATCAGCACCAAAGAAGTTAACTGAAAACCAACGTGGGACGTATTTTATTTTTAAAAACTCATAAGAAACGGATAACTTATAGCGATAATTATGTACGTTCTTACAAGCCCTGGCCGATAAGAAGTACAAAACACTACGTCCGAAAGAGTTAACGTATTGTAATAACATGTGATTAAATTGTGATGATAAACATTTGTAGCGAAAAAGGAGTTGTGGTGTATTGTGTTAGTTTAATATGTTACGTACGCTTATGCGGCCAGATCAGAAGTTATGTTTTAAAGTTCTTCGTCAATTGCGACATTTCGCTCTATTCTGGAATGTGGGAATATATACACAAAATAGCACACGGAACGGGGGACATATTATAGTGTGTAAATTCAAATAAATATCGAATGATGTTCGTTTCAATTGAATAATATTGTGGGAAAACTGTTATGGAAGAAATAAAATGAGAAGAAATTAATTGTCGCACAAAAGGCTTGCTGACTACGAATGACTGTCCATGTATCTGACATCCAATCAAATAGTTATTTATCTCTCGAATAAACTAAGAACGACTGGAAGAATGACAGTCAAATTGAGGGAGCGTTCGTTATTTATATGTAAAATCTAGTGTGTAGGCAGTAGTAAGAGTAAACATGAAATAATAACGGTGATTAAAGCGTAAGTAACTACATTAAGTAATTTTGACGTGCTAGTTGAGGGGCGTTGCACTAGATACTTGTAAGAGATTGAAAGTCGCTGCCACTAACTTTGTTAACTATGTAGTTGAAGAATAGCAGCTACAAGAAATTACTAAAATAAGTCAAACTGTGAAAATATTTTCTGGTTTCACGCACTATGAATTGCTCTATGTTTATAGTTGAATATATTAGCATATGAAGCGTTTATTTGATGAATATTCATAATAGCCAAAACACAGTGGGCAATTTAATCTAATTTATTACACAGATGAGTATTTCTAAGGAAGCCATAATGGTATTAATATCACTTCTAATCTTCGAATTATTACTGTTTTTTATCGACTCAGAATACAAAGTTCTCATTGAAACGTGCAAAACAGAGAAGGCAATGATTACATATATTTATACCCCAATTCTTATAACAACAATGTACGATTGCGACTAGTGGGGGAGATGCACGAGGTGGAGAGGTAAGCAAAAAAGGGGGTGCAAGTAGTGTTCGGAAATAATAAAAAGCGGATGGTAGCGGGAGAAAGATAAATGTCAGCACGCAGTAAATAATAATAGATTACAGAAATATATTTTTATTACAAACACGCAGCTGGCAAAACACTAGACCAAGCTAAATTAAAAACTAGAGTATGAAATAGAAATAACATTAAACCACGTGGAAGATAAAACAAAGAAACGAATGAAATCTAAAACACGTTGAGATGACCAATGAAACTTTGGGATAAATAATGATTATAGTGAGATATTGAGATTACCAATTATCGAGATTAAACAATTTTTTTTTAAAAAAGTAAAGTTTTAGATATTGTGTCAGAGATGTTGAACAAATAGTTATTTGTGAAATATCGCTCTCGCATCGTAAAATCAAACAATATTTGATGAGACTTCGAAATGTTATATCGTGTGTGTATTTAATGTTTTATTTATTTATTAGTATGTAATTTATAACAAAATCATGTGGTAACCGAAAAGTTTAGATTGTCTCATTGTTTGCTTCTTCTTTATAATACAATATTCTTTTTTTTATTTTAGGAAAGTTCAGTCTCACAAAATAGATTGTCTCAGAGATATTTTCCCAAAACTCGCTTTCCAATTTCTTTTTACCTTATATATTCAACTTCCCGTCTTTTCATTTACCACTCCACTAGATACATTATCTAATCTATTTTCCACTTTCCCCTTACAACCGCCCGCCCCTGCACTTTATCTTCCAGGCTTCACTGTATAACATGTCGTGTTGAAATTATTTTTCAACTTCAAGATATGTATTCAAAGTAAAACATGGATAAAAATATACTTTAAATTGTTGTCTGAAACTTATATTTTTTATTAAGGGAAAGGAGAATTATTTCAGGAAAATGGAATTTCGAATGCACTTTATAGAATGTCTACAAAAAGTGACCTCACAATATACCTTGCTTGTCTATAGTTTCGTTTGGTTGCGATTTCCTTTTCTATTACACTTTTATCATCGTAGCATTTGGAATACTCCCCATAAAATTTATTTTGAAATAATAACACTTCTTCGCTGTCTATTCATATGCAAATATGTATGTTCATTATCTTCATCATTATTATTAGAACTTTTATTAATAATAGAAAACAACATTAGATTCGACTTTTGTGTCTAACCCCTTAAAGGATTATACATATTCGTTAATGTTGCATTAAATCACACAGAGGTTATCCGATTATTTACTGAAATATGTGCACGGAATTTTATAATCCGACGCTCTAATGTAGAGTAAAATTGTGTGTGCATAATGCAAATGTTGGCATCTCAACAGAAGTAGATTTCAGTAAATTCGCCCTAAAGGGCATAGCTGAGAGTTGGGCATGCACTTAGACATAAAAGGGGCAATGTATTGTCAGTAACGGAGCATGATGTAAAACATACACAAATACGCGCACGCTCCCCCCCCCCATATATATATATATATATATATATATATATATATATATATATGAGTTTGAATTACTAACTAGGTACCATCTTCGCGTGTCTTCGACCCCTCTGTACAAGGGTTTGTTTGGACAATCTGACATGATGATACTTCATCCTACAAGTACACCATGAATATGGAAAATAACGTAGTATTCGAAGATCAAATAAGATCCCCTAAACACTGCTATACACTTACTAATACGTCGAATGGTGAGCGTTCTCCTTCTTATGCGACCTCAAATAACAACACTTAACTGGATACTCCACCAGGCTACATAACTTATGTCCTGGAATCCGGTAAGCCCAAAAGACTACAAGAAATATACATTATTACATAGTTAATTGGTCTATTGTGGAAAGGAGAATTACTGTTCTAAACTTATTTACTAACTCAACGTTTGACAGGTAAAAATAACTTCCATGGACTATTTGAATATATATGTATTTCAGATAGAGATCAAGTGTAAGCCCCAGGAAATTGGGATAACTTGATTTTTGAGAACTTCAACTGAAGTAAAATTACACACACATACACTCCCCGTCACCCCCCCCCACATATATATATATATATATATATATATATATATATATATATGAACTTACAAGATATATATATCATGATACATTGACCACATAGCCAACTATCTACTTACAAACAGTGTAGGATATATTAAATATAGAATTACCACTTTCAAATTAATAAGGAAATCAATACTTTTTCGAAAATATTAATTTTAGCAGACATAAAAGATCATAATCTATGTACTACTATTATACATATAACAAAAGATATCTTACAGATAAATACTCCTCAAATAACGAAATGTAAGACCTACATAATATAATCCAGCTAACACCTGTAAATGTTATTATTAACATTGCCTAAATATTAGGGGAATGACATAGCAACGAAAATGCCGCGTATCTTTGCAAATATATTTATAAATACATTAAATATAATTTATTAGTGACTATCCTCATGAACGTATACACTAGATGTATAGACAATATTTTCTTCAGTCATAACATAGATAAGATAAGTTACCAGCTTTTCTATCAATTACAACCACAAAAATACTATTAAATATCCACGCAGTAAAATTACATAATACTCTGATCCGCTAGTAAATATTATTTGCTTGCATCTTTACTAAACGGGCACACACCTATATATTCCTAAACTTCTATAGCAACACTTATTTTACTTTAAAAAATAAATTATATATTGTGTCATCATCCGCATAAAACCCATGTTCACACCTTATGCGTATATCATCTATTTACATTAATTAATAAAACAATTCACCAACAAAATCCATAGACCTTATCTATCGGCATATTCTAAGGTATGCCAAATACACACACAAGCCAACAGTTCTACTGTATTCATCTATGGCCAGCATATACACACACTTACATCTTCTCTAACTAAACAGTATATGATTCTTTAATCCGACCCTACAATGAAGTCAATGTATTAAGATCCACCCATTAATGCTGAAAGACTCACCACTAATTCATTAACACATTTTAAAATTTCGACAAAAACACTTACACTCACTGAACAACATAGAGCTTTACACGCAATAAACTTAGAGTACGAGTGTGCCAAAATTTAATCAAGGATCCCCCTTTTACAATTCTTAATACGTGTATCCTAATACAGCAGTATACATGTAACAACATCAATGTAATATGTCACTTCTTTTGTACAAAATGATAACTAGTATACTTAGGCGAGGCAACATTACAGTTTTGATTTGGAATTCATTACTACATATTCGCTATTTACCAAAACACAGCATACTCCCAGATCAACAAACATTTCAGTCAAACACTCAATGAAATCCGTAATATTGAATATATATTTAAAGAAACAACATGTATGCCTACATATGCGCGCAAATATAAAGAGAAAAAATAGTCAACACTCACAAAGAACAGATCGGAACTCTGATATTGGAGTCTTTCATATGCATAAATATTTGACAGAGTGAGAAGCATTTTCGTTTTTGAATAAACCTTGTTAACTAAAGAGATCCTTTCATTTTAGCGGCAATTCAAAACAAACTTAACAGACACGTGCAATTGTGTTATGTGCTATTTGTTAGGGACATTTCAAGTCGACTGTCTGGCACGTTTATACAAGTAATGCACGGTTCGTGAAACTGAAAATAAAATACAGTTCATCACAACGGTTACATTCTCATTCATTTTTCATCGAAGAATACCTTTTTTTATTAAATATTTAAAGTTTAATTTAAAAAAAAACATCTGTAATTTTACATGTTATGTTTTCGATAGGGCCAGTTTTGTTCGTTAAATGTAAAGTAATTCGTTATTTGTAAACAATAAATGTATAATACTAAAATAGTTTTAGATCCATGGGAGGATCGTGTATATTTAAATATCAGAGGTCACTCATTTGTAAATGTTACCTTTCATCTTCCATATTATCTTCTTACATTAGTAAAGCACGGATTTTTCTGCTTATAATTGAGAATAAGTAGAGCGCCGTTTATAAAGCACGTTCTTATAAACATCGTAATAAATGTAACTATGCACGGTTAGTATATTCTTTCAGTAATTATAGGGCCCTATGTTTGAAGTGAGTGTGTATGCATCAGCTTATATTAACTGTTTACATACACAAATTATAGGGGATACATTTCCAATAGTTTACACACATTTACTCAATTACACATTCACATATATCTCAGTTTAAGGAGAATCGATCTTAAATTGCTCACTTATTTAAAACAAATTCAATTCAGTTTGATTTAAATTTAATTAAAACCCTTCAACTAGTAGATACATTTAGTGTTAATTTCAACCTAAATGTAATTGTCACTTGAAATTGCAACCCCGAGGAAATGTGTCGACATTACATCGCTGGTGAATTGTTGTAGACTGCTTCATTATTTACATACGTTTATTCTTTAAAGGTGTTGTTCTGCATTGAGCACTTTTGAAAAATAGTGGTGCTGAATGCATCTTATGAACATAATTAATTAATGTATATACATATATATATATATACATATATATATATATATATATATATATATATATATATGTATATATATATATATATATATATGTATATATATATGTATATATATGTGTATATATATATATATATATATATATATATATATATGTATATGAAGAGAGATGCATAGCGTTATATATGCACAATTGTTTCATGATGAATACTTTTAATTGTAATCCACATATATGTATGTGGCATGCTTATTGACTCCTCAGTCGTAGGAACCTTCATTAACTTAATTTTTTTTGAGATGAATTGTTCCTCCATCTCCAGAAATGTTTTATATGTGGATGCGGTATCACTACTTTTTATTGCATGGTAGAAAGCCATTTTCCTTAGTTTTAGGAAGGCTCCCCATATTTGGAGGTTTTGTTCTTTCGTTTTTAACGATTCCTCCTGGATATATGCTAGTCTGTAGTGTTCTATGAATTCGGGCTGGTGGAGGAACAATTCATCCCAAAAAAATTCCGAGAAAAAATAAACCCACAGGACACGGAAGAACAAAAAAGAATAAAAAAGCCCTAAACATATCCAAACTACAAGCCCAAATCGACATACAAGAAGACAACAAAATACACTTCACACAAAAATACACGGAAATCGACAACAAAATTTCCACTCAAATCAAAGAAACATGCCCCACGGAAACTCATCAATTCCTATCAGAACTTTGGGAATCCGTATGCAAAGAGGAGGAAGAAAAATCCAGGAATAATATATAAAATCATAAAATGGTAAAATAATAAATAAATGTTGAAAAAAACAACAAAATAATAAATAAATGTTGAAAAAAACATTCTACAAATGTTGGTAGCCTTACTCCTTTACATATATACTTTTCTCTCGTTGGAACTGCACTAATACTGCACTACCCTCTTTTCTATATATATATATATATATATATATAACGGCTCTTTATTAAGAAAAGCATGCAATATCGTTTAGTTAAATATGATGATACAACTATATATCTAATTAGTAAATGAGTGTTCGAATGAAGAATGATTTTCGGAAATTGTTCGAAAAGTGCATACTTAATAAACAAAGATACAAAGACGGGCTAGAAATTCCAAGACATTGCCAAATACTTCTTTTAGTTTAGAACTCGCTCTACTACAGCAAATCCTTCTGCAATAAAAAGCATTTACTCTTTCTACAGTAGACTTCTGATTGTCAGTCTCCTGTTAAAAAATTCAAAAAACAAAAGTCGAATACCAAACTTACGATAGTGAAGAGATACCAAACTTACCGTGGACAATGCTTTACACAGGGGAAACTATCTTAAAAAAGTAATTTTTTACACACTTTTAAAATGCAAAAGGCTAAGAAACAAAGATGGTAGCTGCTCAATAACAACTAATAAGAGCGGAACAGAACACTTATACAAATACGAATACCTTCAATAACTGCATCCAGAATAAGATATGGCTACCCAAAGGCATATTTTGAGTTGTGATATAGTATATCATATGCGCTTTATATCTATGTAGATACAAAAACAGTTTAAAATTGTATTGATTAGTTTTATAATCGGACACTTCGTTAAACAAGTGACTGAATCGAAAACGGCTATGGCTGATGTTGCGATATTAAGAAAGTATACAACGTATATATCTTTATTGGCATGCGATATGTATAGGGCTCGTCCTCATGCACTACTTAAAAGAGCACTGATTAAGTATGAAGTCTTAATTTTTCTGCTTACTCCTAATGTTTCTACATTTTATGTGGGCCCTCACGATTGAGAGGATTTGAATAGGAATATATATATATATATATATATATATATATATATATATATATATATATATATATGCCTCTAAATTAATGCTAAAATGTGTTATTTTTATATTCACATTTAGAAGTCTGTACCGAAGAAATATATACTTATGTAAGTAATAATTTTAAATATGTATTATTAAATTAGTGTTTAAACACCCCGTTACAACTAGCTCCTTGGAGATAAATAATAATAGGCCTCTGCTAATTTCTAAATTTATATATTTTTCTAATGATGAACATATAATATTCCTCTGAATAGTGACACTTTAAATAGACCTATCCGCACTTCCATAAAATAAGAAATCCTTTAAATATCAATAGCTGGCGACATTAACAAAAATAAAGTTACGATGCACGTACGCCGACGAAACTCAAGTTACAATGATGCTATCATTGAAATCTAGATGCAGCTCTTGAAATAATCACTCTCCGTTTCATATTAAGTTTGATTAAAACACCACAATATAAGAGTTACCGTTTTATTATTCCCTTGACTGATTCCTGTATTGCAATGATAACATGTAGTATTTCCAATGATACCATGTAGTGTTAAGTATTTAATATTTAGTATATATATATATATATATATATATATACATATATATATATATATATATATATATATATATATATATATATATATATATATATATATATATATATATATGAGTATATGAAAGGATAAAAATAATCCGACGGTATGAAATTAAAAATGGAAAAGCGGAAGACCTTTTCGCTCAACGTTTCGCCCAAATTTCACGTGGGCTTTGTCAAGAGCGGACGAAGAATACAAAAATGACAAAAGACTTTTGTCAGTTTTGTCATTTTTGTATTCTTCGTCCGCTCTTGACAAAGCCCACGTGAAATTTGGGCGAAACGTTGAGCAAAAAGGTCTTCCGCTTTTCCATTTGTAATTTAATATATATATATATATATATATATATATATATATATATATATGTATATATATGTATATATATATATATATATATATATATATATATATATATATATATATATATATATGAATGCCCTTCTGGATATTTCCGCTTGCATAGACATGACGAGACCTTAATTCTAGTTGTGTTCAGACGAAAAGTTAAAATGTTGGCGTGGGTATAGTACTTTCGAATCGTGTGCCCGTCAGAACAATCATCCTCTATACTTATGATTCCCAAAAAATAAATGAAACGCAT
>OY744517.1:13867285-13869785 GCA_963556195.1 Sepiola atlantica | reverse complement strand
AAGAACGTCCGTTAATCAGAAGGTTCGATTCCTACTTTTAATAGAGATCTGTTGCTGTACTTTGTCTTTTTTATCACTATGTCGTCCTATCCATGTAGTTGCCACTGAAACTACAGTGAAAATGATGAAAACAACTATTTTTGTTTTGGGGGGATGGAGGAAAATATATTTTCGAGTAGACGCTAACAACGGTTGTGTAGAGAACAGAATATTCACGTTTAAGCAAAATAGCAATTTTCAACTGCTGAGCTCATTTTCGGCAAACCTGGTACTTACAGTCCATAACCGATGCAAACAAATATCAATCAGACATTTAGTCACCGCAATAGGTGTTCTATTTACACAATTTGGTTACGTTCATTTTGATAACTGGCCTAATAATATCCAAGGTTTTGCAATTATTGAATAAATTATTAGTAATAATTTTGATTTCTTTGTGATTTTTTTATTTTGAACAAATCATAAGCGTTTTGTGTATTAGGGGTCAAAATAAATTTAACTCACGAAACTTGGACAACATTAATCACCAGGAATGTATGTACCTGTAAAGGTAGGTTTACGGTAAATTGATGTTAGGTAACAGGATAGAGTTTCCGTTACACATACATCGATGAAAAGGAAGAGCTAGATACAATCTCCTTTATAAGTATACTAAAATGCGGGATGCATATTGTTCTATAAGGAGAATAATGTATTGGCCTCATTTTGATTATTAAATCCGTGAAATGTGTTGTGTGCTCCTATAAATTAGACTAACGGTTTCCCGGGCCCAGATAGTGATTATTTCTCATAGAAAGCCACACAGATGGTCGACATCGTAAGACCTAGGATTGAGCCGATGGAAACAGTATCTATTACCTTATACATTACATTGTAAAATCTTAATTCAATGGATGTAGTGGCAAATTTTATTAGCTCTATGAGCATGCGCTCATGAATGAAAAGGGGGTGTTAAATTTTCACGATATAAAAATATCGGCATAAATATATATTGTTTTCAAAATAAGTTTACAAGTAAATAGGTTATCATATTATAAGAGCACATACATATATTAGTAACCTTACACCGTATAAATGCAATTTGCAAAATAAAAGTAATCTTGTAAGCAGTATCTACTATAGTGCTCTATTACTGGTTAAAAATACCAAGTATCTATTTTACAACCTAGTGTGTTGATGGCCCTACTACAGAAAGGAACAAGTCTTAATGGGATATCCGCCTGGTGCGTTCTCTCTAACCCATATAAACGTGAGCAGATAGAGCTGGAGCTCTAATCACAAAAAAACTATAACATAATTGAGTACACCCCTCTTTTCTCATTAAACCAATTTTGGGGGAACTTAATTTCTAAGGATAATGTTGCATGATAAGTGCTGACAGGACCCAAGTTGACGAATTTTTTCGTGTCATTCAAGATAACCGTCTTTTTGTCAACGTAATCTTAATTGTTTAACATAACAACCCGTGAATCTTTATCCTGTCTGGGTATTACATGGGACTTAATTTGTCGTAGATTTTTAATAAAAGCACAGTGGCTCTCTCCCATTTAAACTGCGAATGGGATACTAGTGTACTCTTATAGCTGCTAGCCGGTGTATATCTAACATTAAGGTCCTCTAATTAGCTCTCAGAAATAGAGGTCCCACTGCCTGATAATTTAGAATTTCAAATTCTGAAAATACTTGTTCACGTTTAACACTAGATGGTGGATTACTAAACTACAATCAATGATACAGTATTACAGGTTCCGCAGATATAACATTCTAAGTATATGTTCAGGACGTCTTGCCCACGTCCGTATTTGTGAGCTCTCTAAGCTCTTGTGTATTAATTGTAACAACTTGTTTTTGAATTGAAGCAATGTTTTTTACACGTACGTTTCTCTATATATGCACCATACTGTGAATAACAAACTTTATCACATCATGTAAGAATGCTCAACGATTCCCTCCAGAGATGCACGAGTGTAGTGTTTAACTTTTATAGATGCAATGCTAATTCATCTAACAAACTGTGGATAACTGTATTCTCTATTTTATACCCAGGATGAAAACCTGCTTTTTTATTTTAAATAATAAGCGGGCAGTATTACTTACACACACGTGCACACATATTATCTTGTCTTGCGTATACCTTATTTTGCTTATAATAAAACTAAAATATATTCATTAAATTTGGGCTGTACCTTGTTTTAAGATATGTCATGATTTTCTTTTTAGTAGAGATGTTTATTATATCAATTACGAAGGAAAAAACTGTTTAACTTTCATTATTCAAAGAGACGATATAAAAAATGTGCACGCCGATCGGTTTCGCCCAAACTTTACGAAGTTTATATCGTTAGGGGTTAGATGCGAAGTGTGTAAGTAAAAAGGATATGTTTACAATAAAGAAAGCGTTATTTTATTTGCAGTCGGATATGTGTATTAGAGACTAATCACACTCAACCCCAATAGACACTCCTTTCTTTTTACAGAGGGGACGCCGTTTGAGACGTAC
>OY744517.1:13842285-13862285 GCA_963556195.1 Sepiola atlantica | reverse complement strand
ATCCAAATATATGCACATATGTATTCATATATATTTATCTATAAATGTAAATGTATATATAGATATCCATATATATACATATATATATACACACATATATATATACATATACATATATATATATACATATATATATATATATATATATATATATATATATATAAAGTTAATCCCACAATAGATTAGGAGGCAACTAATCCCTTTAATTAGTAAACATCCGAATGCATCTAAAGCTCAATATTCTGCATAGAGCATTAATAGCATGATTTAAAATGAAATTACAACATAAGGTGCCAATCAAATGTCGCCATAGGAGGAAATTCAAGTATGCACAATGGAGCCCAACACCAAACCCACCGTTGCTGATTGAGTTATTATCGAGACCGGGGGTGTCTAGTATTGGAAATGTGTTTGTTAATTCCTCCGTGCCTAAAAAGTTTAGACTTTGAAAATGCCTAAATATCGCTTGGTACTTTGTTCGTTTTTGGACTACCATTCACCATCTGGATCACTTTTCAATCAACATCTTGGATATCTTTCCTGAATATGTTTTAAATTGTATGACTTGGATAAACCGTCTAGCTTTAACAAAAAAGTATGTTTTGGACTGATATATTTGATGTTATATATACTTTTATATATTTTTGTATATATTTTTATATATTTTCGAACTTTACCTGCAGTAATGTAATTGCAGTAATGGTCCTCTGAAGAGAAGAATTTTCTTTGAAAATTCATGAGTTAAGGAATTTAAAGTACTTGGCCTGAACATTGATTTCTAGTAAAATTTGATTCGCACCTTGTTTTATTGTTTCATTTCATATCATGCAATATATATATATATATATATATATATATATATATATATATATATATAGCATATATACGTATGTATATATATATATATTTATTTATATATAGCGATTCATATATATATATATTTTTTCATATATATAAAAATACATATATATGCATATATATATATATATATATATATATATATATATATATATATATATATATAGGGTGTTTCAAAAGTCTTGGGAACATTACAAATACGTATATCTCATGAACTATTCCAGGTAGAAAAATGAAACTGGTGCCATTTTAAAGCTTGCTTAATCAAGTTTTTGGTCATACTAATGAATTTCGTGTTATCTTTTCAGGTGCAGTAATGGCGTTCTCTAAACAAGACAAGGCATTTTGCGTCCTCCAATTTGCAAAGACTGAATCGTGGACATGTGTTCAGCGTGCATTTCGCCGGAAATTTAAAAAAGAAGCCCCTGAAAGGAAATCCATTGTCAGATGGCATGCTAAATTTGTGAAAGATGGGTGTGTGTGCCCAAGTAAGCGAACAGGTCGCCCTTCAACTTCAGAAGAGTCAGTTGAGCAAGTTCGGACAGCCTTTCAGCGGAGCCTCCGTAAATCAGTGAGAAGAACCAGCAGGGAACTTCAGCTTGCTCCAGCAACTGTCTGGCGTGTCTTAAGAAACGACTGCAAATGGTACCTTACAAGCTCAAGTTGGTCCAAAAGTTGAAGGACACTGATAAGCCACTTCACCGTGACTTTTGCATTGCAATGCAAGAGAAGTTGGAAGATAACGGCTTTGATGACCGGCTTGTTTTTAGCGATGAGGCGACCTTCCATCTGAATGGCAAAGTTAACAAGCATAACACTCGCATATGGGGTACTGAGAATCCTCATGAACTTCTTGAGCACGAGCGAGATTCACCAAAAGTGAACGTGTTTTGTGCAATTTCCAAGAAAGGTGTCTATGGACCGTTCTTCTTTGAAGAGGCCACTATCACTGGTGAATCCTATCTCAACATGCTGGAAGACTGGTTAATGGCTCAGTTGGAACAAGCAGAATCTGATGACTTCATTTTTCAACAAGATGGTGCACCACCACACTGGAGTCTTAGAGTAAGGCAGTTTCTTAACACAAGGCTGCCTGGTAGATGGATTGGGAGATCTGGGCGAGGTGATGACGTTCTCATGGCCTGGCCTCCTAGGTCTCCAGATCTTACCCCGTGTGACTTTTTCCTTTGGGGCTTTGTCAAGCAACACGTCTATGTGCCGCCCCTTCCAAGAGATGTTGACGAACTAAAGGCTCGAGTAACGGCAGTTGTGGGAACCATTGACGTCAAGATGCTGGAACGCGTTTGGCAGGAAATGGACTATCGACTAGATGTCTGCCGTGTGACGAATGATGCTCATATTGAGCAACTTTGAAGATTCCCCACAAAACTTGGAACTTTAACCTTTCCAACGGTACCAATTTCATTTTTCAACTCCTAATAGTTTTTGAGTTATTAAAAATCGTTATGTTCCCAAGACTTTTGAAACACCCTGTATATATATATATGCATATAGATTATATCTCCTCATAAGATTTTATATGTGTACATGAAACACTAATATACTTGTATATATATATATATATATATATATATATATATATATATATATATATATATATATATATTCATATGTATGAATGAAAGTTTGTTTTAAATATTTCTAACATGGAAACTGCATATCAACTGAATTGTTTTCTCCATCTCGTCTAAGCTTTTTCTGTCAATATTGTTGGATCTGCTTCTATTTTGCCCACCCGCACTCACACTAATTACTTACTAGACCCCATCTTAGAGTGTATTTGGAGTGTATGCGGTTTGTCAGGACAACCCGACATGGACATATTTATATCCGCAATTAATCTCTGATAAAATATTCAAAATAAAGTAGTATTAAAAGTACATATAATATATTTTCGATATGGCTATACACTTGCTTACACGGGAAATAGTGCACTCACTACAAGTGATGTTACCTGAAGGTACACCACTTAGCAGGATACTCGACAAGACTAGACCAATTCCTGTCCTGGAATTCGCTAAGACGAAGAGACCACACGTAAGATATACAATGAAATAGTTTACTGGTCAATTGGGGAGATAAATATAAATGATATTAACTTCTTTACTAACTCAACATTTCATAAGTAAATAAGACTTTAATGAATATTTTAATATCTAGGTATCTCATATAGAGATCAACTGCTAGCCCAACGAAAGGGTTCTTTTATTTCTAAGAACATCGACTTCAGTACAATCAAACAAAATAAAACAAATACATACATAGTTTGATCCACCTAGACAAGTTTTAAGCTCTATTTAATTTAAATTATAAAATCTATAATTTGTATTGAGTGTATTTGATAAAAAAATGTTGTTTTAATTTCATATTCAATAATATATCGTTTGAATGTATTTAATCTTTTTCTTTCTGTTCATATATATATATATATATATATATATATATATATAATTACATATATATATAAATTAAATCAATATGTCCGTTTTCATCACTGACACTTGCTATAGTATGTAGCTTCGTTTAGCAAAATGATGTATACTTATCTTAGCACGGTTTATAGAATATTAATATATACGAGAATAAAGGTATATCGCCATTTCAAATTATAAATACAATTACATGAGATTGTCAGATGTGAACGAATATGTCACCATATTATTGTGAATCCTCTGATAAAAGTTTAATGCACTTTGTGTAATGTAGTTAACACTATGGGTTTTACTTGCTATTTCTTTTGAACACTATAGGCGGCTTCGTAAGTGAAAATACAGCAGAAAACAGGCGGGCATAACACCTTATTTATAGTGTAATGAAGTTTGCACAACAAAAAATATTGAATAAAAATAGAACACTTAAAATAAAGAAAAGTATATTCTTATTTCTGTGCACTTAAAATCAAATTAAATGGAGTTATTTCAGAAGATTTCCAATCTATAGAAATACAATACACGTGGCTTATTTTCGGTATAACTACAAAATGGTTGTTTTGATGTAAAATATCAACACATACTTTATGTGTCGTCTTCTTAACTGATAAAAGTATGTTCATCCAACACATCATTCCGAATTGTCTCATTGTATAGTTTATGCCTCAACTGTTAACATCATAACCGATTAGCACTGAGTATTCATTGAATGTGTTAACTGGTGAGTGTTCAGTACAAAACCATTAACAGCACAGAGAATAATAAGATTTAGTCACGCATTTATGCGCACTATTTATAAGTATTTAGTAGCGCTTAACTTTCACTGTAATCGCAACTCAATTCCTGCGAACGGAATCTAATAGTATCAGGTTTTCGTTAGAATGACGTTGGTTCGTTGCGAGATCAAAAGTACACATATCGTAGCTGATCTGAAAACAAGAAGTTAAGTGTAGATCAAGAAGAAAAACTTCTCAGTGTGTGTGTTAGTATCATTTAGACAACGAGCAGATATTGTTGTGTTGTGTGAAGCAAAGAAATAAGGAATGATACTGAAATTAACAGTGCCATGGGAAGGAAACTGTGCTGCTGCAGGATATGGAAAAGAGATCAGATATAAAGAGTTGGTACAGGAATGTAAAGATAAAGGATGGAAGGTCGTATTGCATCATTTTGCCATTGGGGCAAAAGGAAATGTTAATCGATCCGTTGTTACCCTAATTCCACATCGACTTTTACTGAAAAAACAAAGAATTCGGAAAAGAAAATGATTAAAACTCTTTAGTAAAGAGCACAAAAAGCATGTTATATCATATGACTTCAGACGGATAATAGGAACGGGAAGATAAGTTAATTTTGACGGTCAAAAGAAAGTGTGTAATGGAGATAGAAGTGACGCAGTATGTAGGGTTTTTTTAGACGTAAGCATGCAATCAAAATAAGTTGCTGATGTTGATGATCGCTGAAACATGTATCTGGTTTGATTGCATCAATGATCAGAAAACACCACTGCTACATAACATCTCCCGAGAGCTGGACTGAACCACTTCAGAAAGGCAGTCGAAGAATAGTGACCGAAATTGCGAACTTGTTCCCCATGATGATTGTGCACTGCTGGAGCCGGTAGCGAAGCTGTTAGCTGCGAAGCACACACAGATAGGTTCATTCAAATCCTCTAGAAAGTAATAGACAAACATATAACTATATTTAAAGAAAAATAGCTAAATATAGCAGAGGGCAGAATAATATCGTATTCCATAATTGAAGTTGTGTGAAGTTATTGGTTTCATTTCTTTTAAAAATGCAATTACTTTTCCATACATACAAAATATCGACAACATTCTTATCTGGCAATGTATAGTGATTCTCCGTAGAACATGATGAGTGCACTGATATGTCTTCATTCGCTGATCTTCCGATTGCCTGCCTTAGCTGATACCTGTTCGTTGGCTTTTTATAAACATTACAAAGCAAAGTTACGCTGAATATAACATGTAATTATGGTAAATATTTTTCTGGGGGAATGCTTTGAACTTAGAAATGTGGTTCCTCGTATATTTACAAAAATGGTATAGTTTGGTTTTACCCATATCATGTTTATACACATACATACCGCTTACACACATACGCACAGAGACACCTCTCTATCTATATCTCTATCTCTTTTACTCATATATATATATATATATATATATATATATATATACATATATATATACATATATATATATAAATATATATATATACATATATATATATACATATATATATATAAATATATATAAACATATATATATATATATATATATATACATATATATATATATATATATATATATATATATATATATATATATATATATATAATATTAGAAAGAGTATACGCGGATACACCGACGTTTTGGCTATGACACGTCGTGTGCAGGACTCTGGAGTGGGTTCACTTCAGAATTCTGAGCGAGACATGTAGGCTATTAAACGTTTGTTGATCCATTTATACTGTTTGTGATGCGCATTTAAGTTTATTTATAGAAGCTCTAATTTTAATGAAGCCCTTTTGTAAAATATATTTCTTTGAAGTTCATGTAAGCAATACGTTTGAACTTATGCAATGTATATCTAGTTGTATATATATACATATATATATTTATATATATATATATATACATATATATATATATATATATATATATATATATATATATATATATATACAGGGTGAGACAAAAGTAGGTGGAGAGAATATTGAAATGTTTGTCGAAGCGTGAGAGGCAGACTTCAAAGCTGTGTAAATCAAGAAGGAAAACAGTTTGAACACTTGTGTTGATAAATACCATTTAATTGTTATTAATATAATTGTTTTATTACATGTAATTGTACGTACAAGTGATCTCTAAATAAATGTTTTTTTCTGTCCACCTACTTTTGGCTCACCTTGTATATATATATATATATATATATATATATATATATATATATATATATATACTATCCACAGAGATACACATTTGTTGTGTCACAGCCCGTGAGTGCGGCTTTGCTGGCACGAGCCTTCGACCATCTAGTTAATAGTCGGCTATTAAAATTACTTAATTACGGCGATTTGCCTGTTGATATCTCAATTGACATTGTTCATTGGTTCATTACCAACACATTTCGTGTTGTCGCTAGTAATAGTTTGCGATCTCACGTACAACGATAACAGTAACCTTTGAAAGTAGTAATTTTTACCGGGTTTTTTATATACACGGCTAGCTAGATCACCAATCAGATCATTTGTTGTTCTCTCAGCCAACCGTTGGGCTTGCCGCAAACAAAGGTGTTGTTGAGGTTACATCATATATCATGTTCTATTGTTATGTTATCTATAGGTTGTCGTATATCCTGTTTCTTTTGTTGTGTTAATATAATGGTGTGAATTTATTTTAACACGTGGTTTCTTTTTATTTCTATTTTACGTTATAATTTTGTAATTGTAAACATATCGTAGCTGATCTGGAAACAAGAAGTTAAGTGTAGATCAAGAAGAAACACTTCTCAGTGTGTATGTTAGTATCATTTAGACAACGAGCAGATATTGTTGTGTTGTGTGAAGCAAAGAAATAAGGAATGATACTGAAATTAACAGTGTCATGGGAAGGAAACTGTGCTGCTGCAGGATATGGAAAAGAGATCAGATATAAAGAGTTGGAACAGGAATGTAAAGATAAAGGATGGAAGGTCGTATTGCATCATTTTGCCATTGGGGCAAGAGGAAATGTGGATCGATCCGTTGTTACCCTAATTCGACATCTACTTTTACTTAAATAACAAAAAATTCGGAAAAGAAAATGATTAAAACTCTTTAGTAAAGAGCACAAAAAGCATGTTATATCATATGACTTCAGACGGATAATAGGAACGGGAAGATAAGTTAATTTTGACGGTCAAAAGAAAGTGTGTAATAAAGATAGAAGTGACGCAGTATGTACGGTTTTTTTAGACGTCAGCATGCAATCAAAATAAGTTGCTGATGTTGATGATCGCTGAAACATGTATCTGGTTTGATTGCATCAATGATCAGAAAACACCACTGCTACATAACATCTCCTGAGAGCTGGACTGAACCACTTCAGAAAGGCAGTCGAAGAATAGTGACCGAAATTGCGAACTTGTTCCCCATGATGAGTGTGCACTGCTGGAGCCGGTAGCGAAGCTGTTAGCTGCGAAACACACACAGATAGGTTCATTCAAATCCTGTAGTAAGTAATAGACAAACATATAATAATATTTAAAGAAAAATAGCTAAATATAGCAGAGGGCAGAATAATATCGTATTCCATAATTGAAGTTGTGTGAAGTTATTGGTTTCATTTCTTTTAAAAATGCAATTACTTTTCCATACATACAAAATATCGACAACATTCTTATCTGGCAATGTATAGTGATTCTCCGTAGAACATGATGAGTGCACTGATATGTCTTCATTCCCTAATCTTCCGATTGCCTGCCTTAGCTGATACCTGTTCGTCGGCTTTTTATAAACATTACAAAGCAGAGTTACGCTGAATATAACATGTAATTATGGTAAATATGTTTCTGGGGGAATGCTTTGAACTTAGAAATGTGGTTCCTCGTATATTTACAAAAATGGTATAGTTTAGTTTTACCCATATCATGTTTATACATATACATACCGCTTACACACATACGCACAGAGACACCTCTCTATCTCTATCTCTTTTACTCATATATATATATATATATATATATATATATATATATATATATATATATACATATATATACATATATATATATATATAAATATATATATATATACATATACATATATACATATATATATATATATAAATATATATAAACATATATATATATACATATATATATACATATATATATATATATATATATATATATATATATATATATATAGAGAGAGAGAGAGAGAGAGAGAGAGAGAGATATATAATATTAGAAAGAGTATACGCGGATACACCGACGTTTTGGCTATGACACGTCGTGTGCAGGACTCTGGAGTGGGTTCACTTCAGAATTCTGAGCGAGACATGTAGGCTATTAAACGTTTGTTGATCCATTTATACTGTTTGTGATGCGCATTTAAGTTTATTTATAGAAGCTCTAATTTGAATGAAGCCCTTTTGTAAAATATATTTCTTTGAAGTTCATGTAAGCAATACGTTTAAACTTATGCAATTTATATCTAGTTATATATATATATATATACATATATATATATATATATATATATATACATATATATATATATATATATATATATATGTATATATATATATATATATATATATATATATATATATATATATATATATATATATATATATATATATACAGGGTGAGCCAAAAGTAGGTGGAGAGCATATATTGAAATGTTTGTCGAAGCGTTAGAGGCAGACTTCAAAGCTGTGTAAATCAAGAAGGAAAACAGTTTGAACACTTCTGTTGATAAATAACATTTAATTACTATTAATATAATTGTTTTATTACATGTAATTGTACGTACAAGTGATCTCTAAATAAATGTTTTTTCTGTCCACCTACTTTTGGCTCACCTTGTGTGTATATATATATATATATATATATATATATATATATATATATATATATATATATATATATATATATACTATCCACAGAGATACACATTTGTTGTGTCACAGCCCGTGAGTGCGGCTTTGCTGGCACGAGCCTTCGACCATCTAGTTAATAGTCGGCTATTAAAATTACTTAATTACGGCGATTTGCCTGTTGATATCTCAATTGACATTGTTCATTGGTTCATTACCAACACATTTCGTATTGTCGCTAGTAATAGTTTGCGATCTCACGTACAACGATAACAGTAACCTTTGAAAGTAGTAATTTTTACCGGGTTTTTTATATACACGGCTAGCTAGATCACCAATCAGATCATTTGTTGTTTTCTCAGCCAATCGTTGGGCTTGCCGCAAGCAAAGGTGTTGTTGAGGTTACATCATATATCATGTTCTATTGTTCTGTTATCTATAGGTTGTCGTATATCCTGGTTCTTTTGTTGTGTTAATATAATGGTGTGAATTTATTTTAACACGTGGTTTGTTTTTATTTCTATTTTACGTTATAATTTTGTAATTGTAAAGTTTGTCTTTGGTTCTTTTTTTACTTATTTGTTTATTTAATTTGTATGTATTTAATTTCTGTGTAAGCAGCTGTTTGATATCTAACTTCTACAGTTTAATAGATTTCGGGCATCTTTAAATTTTAGGATTTCAAATTTTTCATTCAGGCACAATCTACACGGGTCGTCTCAATTTCTACATGTACTGGCCTGTCGTATTATTTTCCATTCAATTATTGGTGAGCGACCATTTTCATGGAGCTCCCAATAGTGGTTAGATAGTTGTGTTTTAATTCTACGTTCTCTGCTTTTAAATGTGCTATGTGGTTAAAATATCTGGTTTAAAAATCTAGGGAGGTCATACCCACATATTATTTCTTGTTATTTGGTATTTCCTTGGCAAATAGTTTAGCTTGGTATACAATACTTTTGGTAAGGCATTTATTTTGTAGTGGACAAAGTGTACGATTTATGCAGTTACATCTTGTCTCTTAATTGTTCAATTTTCATTTCTATCCGGGTGGTTATTATTAGTGTTTTGTTAATTATATTAGTATTGTGTATATGTTTGTCCTTCTTAGTGGTATTTTTGTTATATTTTCCACTTTTTAATGTAATTTGTTATTTTTTTCCTCGTTGTTGTTCTCTTTTACTATTTTGTTATTGTGTGCCTTAATTATCATTTATAGCTATTCGCCGCAGCTGTAGGATAGTTTAAGGTGATTTTTATTGAATAGATTTAGGAATTTTTTGCCCAGTTTAAATTGTTAGCATCTCGTTTTAGGGCGGGGTATAGTAGATTATTTTATTTTATTTGTAATATTGTTGTAATTATTAGTGCCCTGTTTTGATATTTGATTTCAGGATTATGGTAACCACAATTTTTTAGAGCTGTATTGTAAATATTGATTGATTTTTAAAAAACACTTTCGTTGCTAGAATTGTTTATTAGCCTACGTTCGGTAGGTAAAATATTATAGGATAGGTAGTTAACAGGGATTACACTAGATCGAGCGAATATATATATATATATATATATGCATATATATATATATGTATATATATATATATATGTATATATATATATATATATATATATATATATATATATATATATATATATTACTATATCAACTAGTTCGACTGCAAACGCGATAAATACAAATGGTTTAAATTGATATCTTAATCAATAAAAAGAACTAATATATTAAATATAGACTTCGAATATCAGTTTATTTCAATGGAAAGCAAAAATTAATTATTCCTGTATTATATTATGAGAACATAATTTGAGTGTGTGGTCGAGTGTGTAAATGTAACACTGTTTAAAGTGCTAGCTTCGTAAGTTTTTTAAATGGCGGTGATCGCGTTCTGCATTCGAACTCGTCATATATATATATATATATATATATATATATATATATATATATATATATATATATATATATACATATAATGTATAAAACACTTTAGCTCTAGTGAAAGTATTGGATTGACTTACAATTTACTGGTGCACCTTCAATCTTCATAAGAATGAAATGTTTGAATCTTCTTTATATATAAACAGTTGTGACCGCGATGGAAAAGTGAGTATTCTTTGATTCATCGATTGAGTATCTTTAAAGACGCCATTGGCATTCCATGAGGTGTATTCCGTGGGTTATCTTTGTTAGTGTCTATAACGGCATCAGGCAATTCAATGATTGCTGATGTGTAGAAACTTTGCACAAACACTTCTTCGAAGTTTTATATTTAGGTTGCCGCGTTTCTTCTGTCATAGTCTGGAGCGACGAATTTTACTTCCTATACACCCAAACTTCGGGTTATTGACTGTAGCAGTCACTTTCTTTTGTTATTCCTTTTCCTTTCTTATCTGTTCAGCAGTTAGTGTTGGGTCAGAATTCAGGTTGGAATGGAGGACCCAGGTCTTGAAGTACAGCAACAGAGATATCGAAATGATGAATCCCTTTTTTCCAACGATCACATTTTTTTAAAGTTCAAAAAGTAGTAAAGACCTTCTTAAATATAAACTCAAGCCCCCAATGTAAGAGTTATCTTTTTTATTATCTCCTGGCGGCTGACGAACGGACACAGTTTTAAAAGGGGAAAAATAGGTATGCACCGGCTCGGCGATACTTTCTCTATAAGCTATAAGAAAAATTATATTTTTAAAGAAAATAATACATATTCGCTCGATATTTCACATTTTCTACGGACTATATTTTAAAATAAAAAATCTAATTCAGTGATTACGTACAACCGCTTATGTTAACATAGTCGTCCATACAGGAAATTGTAAGTTGTTTCACCTTCAAGCTGAAACCTAGTACAACTGTAATCTATGTGCACAGAAAAGTCTACTTCATTGAACAAATCTGTCTTCTTGTAATCACTATTGTTTTTTTTATCTGGTTATTTGCTGTTAGCTATTCCACATTTGCAACGTAAATACTAAACGCTCCATCTACTTATACTTTCGTGCAATGTTCTGTGGCTATTCTAGAGAATCTATGTTAGATAATCGATTGGTAGAAATAAATATTAGCCATACAGCAGTATTGACTACTTTTGGATTATATCATTCTTTACACTTTAATGCGTGTTTCCTGTAACTGCATTTTACAATAACGCTTTAGAAACATAGAATACCATTTGAAAACATTAATTTCGGGATACAACGGGTACATGGAACTACATTGTTCGTATTACACTTGGAATTACAGATATTTATGAATATTTTTATGATAAAAACGAGTCTTTTTTAACAAAAATTGTATTTTTTTACTCCCGTATATTTACTTAAGTATCTTACTGGTGTATGTCTCACTAAATGTCCTATTGAAAAGTTAGTTAAATCATTCGTTCTTTAACGTGCGATTCTTCAATGAAAGCAGACAACTTCATAAGAATAACGGACATCAATGTAGTATTCGTCTATTTGTCTCCTTTTAATGTCTATAGGTCGTATTGCCTTTGCTTAACAGAACGACGCTTGTTTCCATGATGCTCATTTTATCATTGCCCACCGCTTAAAAGTAGTATGGAGAAAGCATTAGATACGCTATATGAGATTTTACTTTTGGTTTAATGACCATGCATATATTTTAATTATAAAACGGGCATTCGATTGCAAGGGACACACACTAATTCATACCTTCTTGGATTTAATTTCGTACATATGGATACCCCTAAAATGCATTGCCATCTCATTTCTAAATGAGGTTTACTGTCTGTCAGCTGAAGCGTTCTTATTAGTGAAGAAGCGCCGACGAGATCGATCAGGTCATGTTTGCAGAAAATTAGGTGCATCGCTCCTTAAACCTATAAACTGAAAGTTGGTGATTCCTGTAAGACAATTGCGAACGTACCGTTTTCGTATTCTTCATCTTTTTTCTCATGTATTTAAATAAGCTGTCTACTTGAAACACGTATTGATAAAGACGGGCCTTCCCCCATGCATTACCCTATCATTTGATATGCATAACGAGGACACACACTGGTTTCTAAGGTGTTCTAATACGTGAAGAAGTACTGATAGTTTTGGGCGATGTTTAATTGTTTTCTGTATCATACAATATGAATTATTTTTGACGGTTCTGTGACGATCACAGCAAGCGAGGCGAGATCGTCTTTTCTTTTACGGATAATGCCATGCAGAATTACGGTTACTGCAAAAATCTACTAGGTGTTGTTGCTACGTATACTTATGTTATAGTGAACATGTTCAGCTACGGATATTTTATTAGTTATTACCGTCTTCATTTTTGGCTACGAATATCTATATGATAAGGTAAAACTCATGTGCCCGTTCGCATTAAGATATAATATAATAATAACCAAAACCTTCATATGCTTATCTCTTCCCCCATCTAATTAGGCTGAGCCACTATGATTGCATCCAGAAATTCTGCATTTATTACGTCTTTTTATATTTATTATATATACTACGGATAACCTAAATCTCCCAAAAAAGCATTTTAAGTCGCTACTAGTTATCTTCTTGTGTTGCTCCCCGTAGCACCGTTGCCTACTTTGTCATGGCATGAGAATGAAATGAACATCGGTTATTCAATAATATTTAACGAAATGTTCACATTCCTATTCTTGAAAAGTCACAAATGGTCGCTAAGCGTTTAGACGTCTAAGTCGATAAGATTTTCTGATTATTTTTTAATAGTTACTATTAATTTGTATTCATCAACATTGATACTCTTATATGTATTAACATTTTATTTAAATCAATATTTGATATCTCCACCGAACAACGCTGAAGCACGTTTTGACTATTTGCGGAATAAAGGAATATATGGGGTTGGATGTGAAATACGCGAATGCCGGGATCCACTATGACTATTCGTTCACGAATTAGCATCCACGAGTATGAAGGAATATCGTATTGGATATCAAATACACACACCGTTAGTCGTAATAAGTATGAAAAAGTGTTCAACTATTCCTGACTATTTACAGCATTTTTAAAAATCATTGATCCTTTTCTTACATTTTCTTTTACAAACTGTCTCATTCAAGAAGGGTGTTTCCTTCCCTGACAGAGAACAGAACATATAACATATAGTATAACAGCAGAGATTACATATGTATTTTTTACGACAAACGATCATAGTATTTTGTTTTACTCATGGTAATTCGTATTTATTTAAAATATAAATATGACTACTTATTTCTCTAGATGAGGATGGATATTTTCCCAGTTTGATAATTTAATATTTAAACAATTTTCTATGAGTATTCCTTTATTGTTGAGGGATGTAAACACAGAATAGAAATACATTTTAAAAAACTCAAAGTAGTTATCTTCGAAAAAAATGATAACGTCTTACAATGTTATGGTGTTTTGTCGAGATTCCTAGAAAAATACGAAACTCTATTCAAGACTTTAACACATTTTCAGTGTTTTACAACATAAATGTGTGCTGCGAAAACACAAGAATTATGTTTTAAACCAATACTACTACTTATTTCTTATTGTTTCAATTTAAATTGTTAGTATATCCGTTGCTATCATAATGCACTTATATCAATCGAACCTGTTTCAATAAGACATGTCGTCATCGAAAAAATAAGTCGATAACACTCGCATATTTACTCATGTAAATGGCGTTGTTTTAAATGGCATACGTAAGAACACACATATTTTTACTGGCAGCACTATTCCTGCCGGCCACTATCTGATTATTAACCTGCTGTATATTTTAATATTTAACCATTTACAATATTATACTTCTTTGGTTTAATTTTTAGTCCGTTTAAAAATATAATTACCGTTTTAGTGTTGTATACTCGGTCTCTTTCTCTCTCTCTCTCTCTCTCTCTCTCTCTCTCTCTATATATATATATATATATATATATATATATATATATATATTTACTATGTCAGGTAAGTACAACTGTTCTAGATTAAGAACACGTGTTTAAATAATACAATGTATTAATATATATATATATATATTAAAGAAGACTAAATATACATGTAAATTACAAGTTAGCTTGATACTCAATTGTTTTTTTAAGTTAAGTTATTTTTTTAATTTCCCACTGGCAACGTCGAGACACGGGCATAGCTGGTTCAATAATTCTTTTTCTATCGATGTATCATACGTTCGGCATTATTATTATTCGTAGTAGTATTAATACTAGTACTAGTATTATTATTAGTAGTAGTATTAGTAGTAGTAGTGGGAGTTGTGTTCGCTGATGGTATTATTCCTCTTGATATATTATTCTACTAGTTGTTCTTCAAGTAGTGAGTTAATCTTTCGACGGGTGTAGTTTATAATTAAAATAAGTATAAATATACCAAGAAACACACAGAAACACACACACACGCATATGTATACAATTTTATAACATTTTATTTTGCGGATACATATAGAGATGGGAAAGAAGGAATTGAAACGCAAGAGGATATATGATGGAGCATATTTCTGCCGGCAATAACATTCACTTTAATTGCACCCACCCCCCCAAAAAAATGTGAGACGACATTTATCTTACTCTCTAACCAATCCATGTCATGATAAATAACAATTGCGCGTCTTTTAATCTGAGAAAAGTATTTATTGCCCATTTTTTCTGCACATCTTATTTAATACTAAGTATGTTGACGAAAGTAATTTTCGACAATAATTGACAAATTTGCAATTTTAGTGTGACGTTAATTATTTCACCATGCGCTAAGATATTTGTTACATTTGATGGCAACATTATTAGTAAGTAATTACTATAGTAAGGGTTTAGATTTTCAACACTACTTATTTGCACCGTTCGTTTATATTATTTCGATAGCATTTTAATTTAATTAACACTTTTTTCTTCTGTAAAATTTTGTTTTCTGAATCAAATTTCAAAAAAGTGAGTTCAATTAGATAATGGAATCGATTCTTACCAAAAGGTGTGAGATTCAAAATAAAAGTTTTAGATGGTTTAAAAATTACGTTTAATAATAGAACTTATGTAACTTTTGGTGCAAAATAGCTTTTGAAATGCTTCACTTATATGTGTATGAAATCATACATGTACAGGAAATATGATTAGAAATATGTAATATAATTAAAATGATATAATTGTATCTAATAATCAAAACGAAAATATTGTACGACATTTCTAAGACATGTTTAATCCTGATGCATCACTTATCCGGGCCAGACACCACCAGACAATACAAATTGATTACATCGATAAGTTGATAGTTGAATGATGGTTTTATATTCTGATTGAACAAAATGCACGACATAAATAAGATTTGAAGACTCATGAATGTGGTTTATATCAATGTTGTCTGACATTGAGTTTGAAGATGCCCATGCTGTAGACTTTAGAGAAAAAGTATTGAGAAAAAGGTTTATCGTAGATAAGAAACGCTGTTCATGGAAAGGCAGTTTCATTATAGCCACACCGAGGAAAGAGGACACTTATTTCCAGTCTATCAACTTCCACTAAAATAAGATCGAATATGTAAAGACAAGCTGTGTAAAATGAGATGCGTAGAACATAGGAGATATTAATCGACTTTACTGATACAACTATGTTGCTTTCTCTTGAAGCGAGAACGTGTGCCCTATGCAGTACCTCCCAAGATGTGGCAGCGGTACTCCATCTTAGGACGTACTTCGCTGTTTTATCCGTATAGTTTTTAATCATAAGTGAAGCATTTTCTTTAATAATAAATAATTTTTTAAAATGAAAATCACGTCAGACATGGCAGAAAGCTACTTGATTTTATGAGCTAAAACACATTACTACTTCAAGGTCAATTACTAGCCATCGATTAGTGTTAGATGGATAGATCCTGACCCGGAAACCAGCAATCATTCCCCTATTGTCAGAAACATTGTTCATGAAATGTGAGGACTAAAAGAAGAAACAATTAGGGAAGAGCGAGTTGTGAGGCCCTCATACATTTACATCAAGGAACATAAGCAGTCCCTGATTAATAACTCCCGCACTCTCTACTAAGCTAAATCGTTTGTCCTATGGCTGCAATCTTGCATTCCTCTGTTTTGATGAGCGTACCGCACTTACACGCCAAATTGAAATGCTCCCGTCATTCCTATGTCCCACCCCTTCTCTATAGTGTCTTCATATACCGGGAAACTTTCGACTTTAATAGTTTCTTCCTTCGGTCCGCTTTCTTTTCGAAAACACTCCATTCTTCTTGTTTCCCTGGCTGTATTTACATTCAGAAATATAAATGTAATGTGACAAACTTTGCTGAACAACTTCCTATGGTGCTCTTCTATCAGCTGACCCTAATCACAGTAACGTGTTACGTTTTATCTCAGTGCCAATCTGCTTTGTTTAGAGTGAATAATTGCTTGATAAAAATGGAATGTTTGGGCGACTGTGTTCATCTTGGGTTCTGTCATATTTCTGAAGTGTCGAGCTTTCTTGTTTTGTGTATTGTCGCAAGTCATCTTTTGTATATTTCAAACATAAACCTACATTGTATCCCCGATTAAGATTATTCTCATTAATCTTTTCGTGAATGTCTCTCTTCCATTAATGAATACCCGCACAATTTTAAAAAAAGACATCTCTCTGATATCCGTTAACAAGATGCAGAGCGAATGTTAAGTGTGATTCCCCAGGTAGGGGTATGCTTTACACGGAAGTAAAATGTAGCACTTCATCTTTTAATGTAGGTTTAGCAAATATCCCCCCGGGAAAAGTCATGTAAAACGAAATATAATAACAATTGTGGGAAATCATACTGTCTGCAGTGCTGGTCAATTCAGAGAAGATTTCGTCTAATTGCCGGGTGTACGCTATCGCCCGATAAATAATTGCTAGTATCTAAATAACCCCAAACATATGGCAGATCTATGAAATTATACGTTTTTACTAAAGCCGAAAATCAATTTACTTTTACTCGCATTGACAAATTGTCAGTGTTCTTCACTTAGAACTTATTTCTAAACAAAGTGATTGTTAAATGTCAAAGGGCGAATTGGTTGCTCGTGGAAAACCAAGATTTGTTTTCAAAGCCTTTGTTATAAAAAAAATCGTTTGCGTAAACAATGCTTCCCCTTTTTTAAATTTCATACTAAACGAAAGCAACATATAATAACTAAAAGTGTTTAAAGTTTCATTAATTCCAAATCAAATCGTATGAACAATAGAAACTAAAAACATCACACAAAAAGCAAAATTATTACATGATCCAGACACGTTTCCGGTCGGATATTCTCACTATTTTATCAGTTGTATTTCGTATCAATAATAATGCGTGTCGTATTTTTGGTTTTAATATGACACACTTTTACAAAATAAATATTCAAATGAATACCTACTTTTTTAGTAATTATAATTTGGTGAGTGCAACATTACAAAGCAGTTTCTTCTATCACGTCTCTGTTTTTTTTCGATCTCGAGATATTTTCTCTGTTATATCTCTCTCTCTATCTATCTATCTATCTATCGATCGATATATATATATATATATATATATATATATATATATATAAATATACCTAAACATATATACATTAGAGATGGAAGATAAGACAACAATTGTACAGATACAATATTTATTAGCACATCATGTGTTAAGAATATAAAGCTCCTTGCTTTGAACTTTGATGTTATAATAAATATATAATCTTTACGATTTGTTATTCTCATGATCATCTCTAGATTTGATTGCTTTATATTGTCACGATGTATTATTATTAAACGATAATTAAATTATCTTTAATTTGATTCAACATTTAAACATCATATATATATATATATATATGTGTGTGTATAATTATATATATATATATATATATATATATATATATATATATATATAATATGATACTTAGAAGGCAATACAATGCAGATGGGTGGCTGATAGTCACAAGTTATAGCAAATACGACATACGATCGTGGGTCAAGCTCAATAGTGTCACCCGTAATACAATGCATGCATATATATATATATATATATATATATATATATATATATATATATATATATATTCATTTTTTCAAACACACATATAACTGTCTATATAAACGATGTTTCAATGTTATGTAATACTTTTATCAAGATAGGCTGGTTGTAACTTCGTATGATATAATATTTCGGGCACCCTCTTCTTCAGAACCGTGCTTAACCCAAGTTAAAGCGTGCATATGAAGGCTGCAGTGAGGATGCAGTCTCGCAGAAAATACTGGTTAAATTTGAATTCTAACCAGGATATTTTTAAAATAAACAAAAATGAAGTTCATGTTTGTATTTTATTTATTTATTTTTACTTAATTTATCGATCCATTGTTTTTTATACATGTTTTTTAATATTTGTTATTAGAATCTTTTACACAAATCTGAAATCTATATTTAAACCAATTCTATTCGTTTAAATGTATATGTTTGTTAATACTGCCATTAAACATAGCAGTATATGTCGTTCGCTTTATATGATTGTGTATATTAATATCACGTTGCCTTATTTATTTTTTTCAAATATGTATATTTTATTAATTAATTTTAGTTAAGGTAGTATTATCTGTTTATTCATCGATCGTATTTCTCTTATGCTACCTACAGCAATAGAAGGGAGGTAATTCAGCTGGCTCTGTTTAATGATGTTTAAGTCGCGTTTTATTTAGGTATTGCTAATTATGTTAGGTTAAAAATTGTTATTGTCATATAACGAATGCATTTCCTTCTTTTTATTTTATTTATTATTAATTAATGTTATAGGATATTATTCTCGCCGGAGTGGTTCCGGTGTAATATCTCCTCTTAATGTTGTTGTTTTTGTTATTATCTATTTTTACTGTTATTATTATTTTTTTTTCTTACTGTTATTATTTATTTATTTATTTATTTTTTAATTTTATTTATTTGTTTACCTTCGGCATGTAATGTCGATTAACTGTTAATGTTGTAAATGTAATGTTCACGCGTGAGCAGTCTAAACATTTCTTAGTAATTCCTTATATAGTTATAATAACCTCTTTATTTTATTTATTTTATAATTTATTCATCCAATGTCTTGTTGTATTATTTATATTATTAATATCATTATTATATATTATTATAGATA
>OY744517.1:13809785-13837285 GCA_963556195.1 Sepiola atlantica | reverse complement strand
AGTTCATTTAAAGGTTATCTTAGTTTATGCATGTTTGGTACGAACACACTGTAGTAATTCGCCAACCCTAACGAAGCTTTGTAGGGATGCAGTATTTTCTGGAACATGCATGTTCCTTATCGCCATTGCCCTATCTGGGTCTGGCCTTCTTCCTTGCTCATCGATGATTTGCCCTAAGTATTTTATTTTTTCCATGAAAAAAGTACAATTCTCATCTTTGATTTTAAAACCATAATCCTGGATTTTTTTGAATACTTGGTTTACATGAGTCTTCTGTTGTTCTTTGCTAACGTTGTTTATTGACACATCGTCCAGGTACCCTACTACGAAATCCATCTCATTTAACATCATGTCCATAATTTGTTGAAAAATCGCAGGGGCGACCTTCACCCCAAAACGAAAGTCGGTTAAATTTGTATAATCCCTGATGGGTATTGATATATAGCAGTTTTGAACACTCCTCATCGACAGGTATTTGAAGATAAGCGTCGCTGAGGTCGATTTTAGAAAAATATTTTCCTCCACTCGGTTTCGCAAATATTTCTTCAGGGCTTGGAAGAGGATAATGGTGATCTTTTAATGGCTTGTTCAAGCCTGTGGAAAAGTCGGCACAAACCCGAATCTCCTTGTTCTTTTTCTTAACATAAACTGTAGGTGAAGCCCACTCACTGTGATCAATTTTTGAAATGACAGCCATGTTCTCGAGTCTTTCTAATTCACAGTCTATTTGCTATATAGCGGCGTATGGAACATTTCTTTTCTTTCTGAACACAGGTAGTTCATTTGTTTTGACTTTAAACTTTGCTAGCGCTTTTGTACACCTTCAAAGACCGCCTGAAAATACGTCTTGAAAATTTTCTTTTAATCCCCTCTTGAGTTTTTCTGCCTCCACATTCGAATCCTCAACCTTTCGGCAAAAGGAGCTTAAAGGAAGATCACATAGGCTAAACTTTTCAATCAGATCAGTTCCGAAAAGGTTATTCGATTTTCGCATAACAAAAATGTTGGTTTTTACGGTCTTATTCTCGAAAGAAATATTCGTCAATAATTCCCCTTCGAAGGTTATTTTTTCACCACTGACGCTTCTCGCCGTTTTTTGTGATTTGATCATAGTGGGTCTCCCAAGCTTCTTCCATATCTGTACATTTATGATCGAAATGTCAGACCCACTATCTAGCTGTAATGTTACTTTTTTTTAAGCATTTTGACCTGTACATATTTCCGGATATTTTGTTCTTCATGTTCAATGTTTGTCAGTTTAATGTCTTTCTACCAAATTTTGTCCTACAACGTGATACCTTATGTCCTTTCTGGTGGCAGTTGTCACATTGTTTGAATATGTAGGGGCACTCATTGTACCAATGGTTATCTCCACACCTCCAACACGGTCCAGGTGGATCTTTTCCATGTTTTTTTCTCTGGTTATTCATTGAAGTCAATTTTTTCTTCTGATGGATTTTTTTAATGTGCGACGCTCCGTTTTCCTTAATGTCAGTACTGTCCTGTTTGCGCAACAAAACGTTCACAGTATTGTTAGACATGGCTCATTTTCGAGTTTATTTAAAACACGACGTCTGATTTCAGTGTCTTTATTTAAGACCAGACCTTGCAGGAATATTAGACATTTAAAATTATCCGATGATAATTCCTCTAATTTAAAATCGTCGCAAAGTGTATTTACTATACTTGCATACGTAATGTAGTTGTTTTCCTCTCTTCTAGTGACATTCATACACGTATATCTCCTGTGGAAAAGAGAAGTTTTTGTAGAAAATAGTTATGATAGTAAAGTAACTGCCTCCGGGAAGTTCAACTCACTGGTCTTTTTTGGAAGGATAAAATTCACGAACTTTGTATGCTCGGCAGCTCCTAATTTTCTTAGCAAACATCTAACTTTTTCAGAGTCTGTTCATGTACTGCAGTCCGATACAAAAATGTCCTCATATCTTCTATAGAAGTGAGCAAAAGTGACATCGTCTTCTGGATTATAATTGAAAATTTCGATAGCGCTCCACACAGCCGTCTGGGAGAATGCATTATGATTCTCGTTTGCTTTCGCTAACTGTGTTGCCCCCAGAAATGTTCTCTGTTCCACCTGTGTTTTTATCAAGAGTTCTTCGAAGTGTTTCTGCTGTTGTAGCAGTCTTTCTTGGAATCTTTCTTCTCGTGTTGTCGCCAGCTCTTTTTGTTCAGCATGCATTTTTCTTTGGGCTTTTTGCTGTTCCAACAACTCTCTTTTAAATTTCTCCTCAATTTCAACTTGTTTTCTTTGAAGTTCCATTTGTTGTTCAACTTGCTATCTTTGTAACGCAACCTTTTGTTCCGTTTCGAATTTAACTAATTGAAAAAGAGAATCTTTTAATTCAGTGTCCATCATTCACGAATTCAAATTATGCTCCACACAATTTACACTTGTAAAAATAAATCAGTTTTTCCCACAATGTGCGTAATATAATTAATTTGCTCAACTAATACATAAAGCAAGAAATATATTAGTCCTTAGTAAAAAAAATTCATTCCCAGTTCTTTTGTTTGAAAAACAAAACTAAGAATATGTTTATATATATATATGTGTACGTAATTTTACAAAACCAAGTCCATCGCTATAAGCCTAATAAGACTAGTTGTATGGGAAATCTTTTAACCCCTTTTCATTTTGCAAAAATGCGACTTGCTTATTTAACAGTTCTTTGTTAGAAGCACACATGACTTACGCGAATATATTTTTTTACTGTCCGTCCTTTGCTCTCGACAATTCTGTGGTAGACCGTTTTAATAAATAGTCAATCCGGATCTTGCTTAAATATCAGATTTTGTCCTAATAATAACGACAAACTTACACAATGTCTGCAATAATTGAAGCGGATAACATTTATCTTAACGAATCAGTGAAACTTGAAGAGAAAAATATAAAGGTGTCAGTGTATTAAATTCTTTCAATAATTGAACATATCTTTCGCGTTTTCTAGTTTTCGAATTTTGGTAGCAAGTTTTGAGATTGTGTTTTTTATTGCTGAACTACTCAGTAGTTAATTTGCTGTTAATCCTTGCGAATCAAAATATCTGACGAAAGTGGGTTTTTTTCGTGAAGATCTTGCGAATCACTTTGGGTGATTTTTTTGCAGTGAAATCGTTTCGATTCCTCGTCGCCAATCTGTTGTGAAGTTGTCCAACAGTAAATAATACATTAAGGAAATCAAGTCGAGGGTTGGTTTAACAAGTGTATTAACAAAGTAACAAAGTGACTAGCACTTGGCTAGACAGTTACAAGACTGTGCTTTGTCTTCTCTGTGTCTCTGGTAACTCGCACTATTTATAGTAACAACCGGTGCAGTTTCTCCTGTGTAAGAACGGCCGGTGTAACAATAATGTATATATTTATGTATATATATATAATGTATATATATATATATATATAATGTATATATATATATATATATATATATATATATATATATATATATATAATGTATATATAATGTATATTTATATATGTATATATATATATAATGTGAATATATATGCGTATTTACATCTAATTATATATATATATACACATAATCGATATATATATATATATATATATATATATATACCTGATCGATGTATATAAATACATAATGTATATATATATATATATATATGTATATATATATATGTATATGTAGGCCCATATATATATATATATATATATGAATAATGCATAAATATATATGAGTATTCATATATATATATATATATATATATATATATACATATATATATATATATATATATATATATATATATATATATATATGTATATATTAGTAGTATGTTTTTAAAAGGATGTGGGCAATGCACAATTCGGATAGCGTGTACGCTGGAAGGAACACATATAATTAATGTAATAAGAAATGTGACTTACGTTTTATTATTTCTTAAAATCTTACATAACTCAAGGGGGATGTTAGCTATTAGTGTGATGCCCGGATTATTATTAAGAATCATTTATTTAATATTTCGGGAAAATAAACTTCCCTTTGTCAAAAATTATAAACACAAGAGGACAACTCCCTTGGTCCAGAGAATCTACCAAAATGGATGCCAGAATACAAAAGACAGCGTAGGAGAAAACCAGTCCCGCAGAGAATAGAAATTAATAAGTTTTTAAGCTATGTTATGTGTATAAATGTGGTGTGCAAAAGTATCTGGTTAATATTGGTTAAATGATAAATATAGTATAGTGATTAAGGAACTGTTTCTTTTGATGATATATATTTTTTATTCATGTATTTCTTTTTATTTATTTGATTTTATTCTGTGTGTTGTTTTATTTTCGTAGTTCGTGTCAAAATCAAATTTATCCACCGTTCGTATATATCTCTAATTAATCTAATCAACCTAGGGATACACTTTCAGTTCTGCTTCAATTAATATTTCTCACAGAAAGTTCACAAGAAAAGTTAAATTTCGAAATCAAACAACGCTATGCTCTGAAAATCGTAATATATATATATATATATATATATATATATATATATATATATACAAATCCAAACGAAATTTTGAAAGCCGAAAATTAATTACATTTTAGGTTGTACCAATAAGATTCATCTCTGACTTATAAATCTTTGTATTGTGCTATTATACAATGTTAATTAAAAGACAAACAATATTTACTAAACCAATCGTTCTGGTCTTACAGATTTACGAACTCCACTAGGGATTTAAAAACAAAAACATCACCATACACTTTTAATAAAAACATTTTTATATATTCTGATCTATTTTCGTTATATATAAACACATAAATCTAGTTAGGCTACCATATACGTACGTTCATTTTCTACCATCATTATCGTAGTGTTAAATAAATGTTATTTTGATTATAGAAAGTATATGCAACGCAGAGGCGAAAATACGTATAAACCACATGTAAGGGAACATAAAGTTCATCAAACCCCATCAATCATAAACCATATTCCTAGTTATACTGAACGTAAGCTTATCAAGAAATTTAAGAAACACATAGTATTAGTGTATTTAAGTACAAGTTATTACAATACACTAAAAAGTATCGGATATCAAAAATTAAAACTAGCTATAAGCAGCATAGTAATTATCTTCATAATTATTGAATACGAACTGACATTATCTCTACTGCTGTCTCTAGTCGGTACTTGTACCTGGGCAAGTGACCTTCGTGTTTTTGGTTTATGAGAGAGGCATGCATACCAGTTAGATTCTGGCAATCAACTGTATTTCTCATTTGTCTTAACACACAATATTGCATGTGGTTGCAATTAGGCTGGTTCAAGAGAAAATAGAACGCGTGGCAGTTTTCAAACAGTCAGTTCTGGGTTTTCATGGAGGTGTAACACGGCACCGTGTTAAGATGTTAGATCTATGCTGTTAAAATTCCCACCTTTGAATGAAGACCAACCCAATAAAACCAGCTGTATTGATACTGTTATGTTTACAAAGTAGTAAGGGCGGCATGACATAATATTCGCTGAAAACAAACTCAAACACAATACCAAATTGAGATGACCTGGTCCCCATGCCGTGTTGGACTTCATGGAGACTGTAAACTAACCGCGTGTTATTCGACATAGTGTGTAGCTAGGTCAGTTAAGAGCAAGTACCCCTCCGTCCCAACTTTTTTTCTTTCGCTATTCTCAGTCAATTGCTTTTGAGTATTGCCAGTGAGTAAGACGCTTTTCAGCGATGTTTGCATCATTGCTATTCAGAACTTGATCCCCAACACCTTTTCCTAATCTAACCGCAATCTTTTTGTGTCCGCTAGTAAACGAATTAGGTTGTAGCGACACAGCCAGCACGCCTTTACTTATTCTTCCTGATAGCCACTGCTTCCACATACCCGTCGCATTTTGTCATCTCACATCTCACGACCTGCATATACTCTTATGGTTAACTATAATGCAGCTAAAATTTGAGAATGTTTTTTTCCGACACAACTCATTATCATTTGGATCAATTTCCCGAAATATGTCGGTACCTTCAGTCGGTAACATGTGGGGTGATCGCTTAACTGGAAAAGAATAATGCTTTTATCATAGCATAACGAAATATGAAAAAATTAGTAATATCACTTACCAGTATCGTAAAATCTGTAACAAAATTATTAAATTGTTTAACGATATAATGTATTACATTTGCAGTAGAAGCGTTATCCCGTATATGGCAGAACACCCGACCACAGTGTCGTCAAATTACGCGGTTAATAGTGATGCGCTCTTTTTGTTAAGCCACACTGATGAATCTTAAAACGATGTAACCGCTCTTTTATGGTGACTTATTATATACGGGTGTGTTTTAGCCTTTTAATGTAGTTGTGTTCTTTTGGAATCCATGATAGTTTTCTACATGTAAGCGATCGGGTAGACGGCAAGATTGATTGACTCTTCTGCTAGCAGTTGATACAATTATATTAATTAATATACCGCTCCTAGGAAACTGCTCCTGAACTCTTGCTTTATTTATACGGAATTTCTGACAGTTTCCAATGCGTTCCATCGTAAATTAAAATAGCATGCATACATAAACAAAATCCTCACACATTTAGTTTCCAGTTGATAAAACTTACGAGCTCAAAATCAATCAACACCCGTGAATAATTAAAAATATTGAACTGACGCATATAAAAAAAACGCAGCTAGATGCAGAAGCCGAAGTAAATCAACAATCAAGTGCGAAAAAATAAAGTGCATTAGTATTATATAACGACACAGATCATTTTGCAAAACATATAACATGGAGGAGGTTATGATACAAGCAAACGCATACATGAGAACACATTGACATACTTCGCTATGAGATAAAATGTCAGCGGAAGAAAAAGAAAGTATATACAATAATAAACAATATTATTAAAACTCGCTTTAGAAAGTTTCGCCTCAAAATTATCGATGCAACTACTCCAAAGCAGCATATAAGTTTAATCTTAATAACTTAACAATTTCGATAAGGTAGAACTATGATGCAATTATCGATGGGTATTAACTATATTTGAGTTAAGTTTCGGAAGGAAATTCTTATATGCATTCTTACAAGACTATTTACACGTGTCTCGAAATAAAACAAGAATGAACTGCCGACAAGTATATGCATTTATATGATATATCAGTAACTATTTCTAAAACCAAATACATTATGATAATTTAAATGGAATGAAAAATGTACTTTATGTCCACATGTAGGTTATTGAATATATATATATATATATATATACATATATATATATATATATATATATATATATATATATATATATATATATATATATATATATATATATATATATATATATATATGGGGTACCGTACACTATAAGTCTTGAAAATGAAAAGCCGTAGAAGACGTTCGGTCACACGAACGAAACCGGTCAAATATCTTTTTGTTTCACCTGCACTTTAACCTGTTTTCCGTTTATCATTTTTCCCACACACACCCATATATATATATATATATATATATATATATATATATATATGAAATCAAGATGTTTTATGTGTTAGATTTAAATTATTCAACAACGTATCACAAGACAGTAGATTGATGTTAATTTTTATAATGTTTGCATGATAAAAAAGTGCCTAATAAATATATATATATATATATATATATATATATATATATATATATATATATATATATAATGTTACATTATGGATTTATTAATGAGCTTACAGGTCCTTTAATCAACGCTTCTCGAAACACAAAAGTTTAGAAATAACACGAAAGCATTTCGGAAGCGCTGGCCGAAACTCGTCTCATAACATCGATTTAAAGTTATTTATATCTTTAACAGATGCATGAATAATTAACAGTCTCCAACATTTGACACTTGATCGTTCTTAACTTTTTTTGCTCGTAATTATATAAATGGATATAACCTTTATACTTTTTTCGCTTTTCATTCTTTAAATTGCATCAAACACTTTTCTTTTTAAACAACTTATATTAAATCATTTTCTTTTTAAAACATTTTTTATTTTTCGCATGGTACCTTTTTCTTTTCTTTTGTAACTGTCACATATTTTCTTTTCACTTTATCAAATTATACCCGGAAGTGTTCAATTGTACACAAAAAAGTTACCTTATCGTGTTCTCCTCGTCAACTGGTCGTCATCGCTATCTGTACCGTGGCTTTCATTACGTCACTAGCCGTGATCGGTTCTGTCGACTTTGTTCTATGGAAAAAACTCGGAGACAGATTTTCTCAGAGAGAGATCCAATTCTTTTATTTATCGGTCTTGTGTTGTGAAGGGAGTTCCATCCATTCGTCTCGTTCCATTTTCTCACATTCATACATGTTGGTGTAGGGTGCGACGGAGGCATGGGGGTATAACTTATTTATCCATATGTTCATGGGTCCACTTGCTTCATGACGAGTAGCTACATCGTTGGACTAATCGCTCTCACACCCAAAGCGCACTCTCCTGAAACTCAAGTTTTTTAGAAAAACAAATGACGTTACAGACACTTGCACCGCGTCGGCCAATCAGATACGGCATTACACAATCGTTCCATATCTGTCCATCTCCGGCCCGAGATACCCTGTGTTAGTGCCGAATTTGTCACTTTGTTATGGTTTGAACAAAATGATTCACTCAATAAATTCCCCTCCACTGCAGGTCAGTTTAACACGCGCTCATATATATATATATATATATATATATATATATATATATATATATATATATATATATATATATATATATATATATATATATATATATTTATATATATATATATATAGATATATGTGTGTTTATGTATGTGTATATATATATATATATATATATATATATATATACGTATGTATATTCATATATAGATGTATTTATATATATATATATATGGATTTACATATATATTTATATATAAATGTATATTTATATATATATGCATATATATATATGTATATATATGTGTGTATATATATTTATATGTATATATGTAGATATATATGTATGTATATATATGTATATGTATGTATATATATATAGATGTATATTCATATATATATATATATGAATATATATATATATGTATATATATGTGTGTATATATATATGTATATGAATATATGTAGATATATATGTGTATATGCATATATATATATGTATATATATGTATGCATATAGATATAGATATATAGATAGATATATATATGTATGTATATATATATATGTATGTGTATGCATATATATATATATATGTATGTGTGTATATATATGTATATGTATATATGTAGATATATATGTAGATATGTATACATATATATGTACATATATATATGTATGCATATAGAGATATATATGTATGTAGATATGTACATATATGTATATGTATGCATATATATATATACATATATATATATGTATACATATGTATATATATATATATATATATATATATATATATATGTATATATTTGTGTATGTATGTAATTATACATATGGGTTCATCTACATACATATACGATTAATTTTACTCTAATCGACGGTGTACATATATTTTTCAAGCCGGTTTCATGAATGAAGAAGAGCCATTTTTTTACTCAGATTCCGACGTCTTAACTCGCAACCACTTGGAACAACTACACAACTCGCTGAGAATGTAAACATATGGTATACTAAATATATATTTAAATATATATATATATATATATATATATATATACGTGTGTGTGTGTGGGTGTGTTCAAGGGCTTATTAAGAACAGCATTGTTTGTCCGGCTAAATGTTTAACACATCTTATGTTAGTATACTTTAGATAAAATCAAAGTGTTTGCATACAAGTCAAACAACACTCTTTGATATTTTTACATTTACCGCTTGCATTTTGTTCATAGTATCAAGTATTGTTTTAAAACTCTAATGTCGTAAAAAAATGTGGAAATAAATATGTTTATCTATTTCATCATGGCATTCTTTAAATCTTTGTTTTTTACCCCAATATCAGCAACGAAGATTTAAGTTTTACACTTGTATATTCCAGAAACACTTTTAACTATTTTTTTAAACATTTGGCGTTTTTAATTTAACGTGAAAACAATGAGTTTGCTTTTCCCTTTTTAAATTAAAATATTCTGGTTAAAACATATTTGATGAGATTGATTGTTTAAAATCGACATCAGAAACAGTATTTAGCATAAGTGGGAGTCCAAGGAAATCAAACAATGCTGTATATGTTAATCCACTAGCTTCTGTATAAGAACTGCAAGCTTGTGGAACTCTCTTTTTGCTGACTGTTTACTTCTTCTATATTGCCTGGGTATTTTCAAGACTAAGGTCAATAGGTCTCTCCTATATTGATTTTTTCTTTTTTCTGCATAGAATTATTGTCATTGTCCGTTACACTTTCTGTAAATATTATAATTTCTCGATCGATAAGCTCAGGACGCTGACCAGACCAAAATATTGTCTCAAAAGTGATATGATTTAACTACTTTTTTTATTAAGTTTGCAGTGTAATCGGAAACTAGACATCATTTCGGGAAACAGTATGTAAACACATTTGAAAAGTCGGAATATTTTTTTTCAAATACAGATGCATTTTTTTATGTTGATACTTATGCGCCCTAGAATCACCCTATAATAACAAGTTATGAAAACCAACATTCCAACTATGTTAATGCTTAACTATTGTTTTAAAATAACTAATGCTGAATCTCTTACCTAATCATTGGTCGCATTGTTTCGAACCATCACTCACAAGTGAAATTCGAGACTCAGCCGACCAAATGGCTCGTTGAAACCATCTGGAGAAGAAAATGGCATATTCAATAACACAGCTAATTCTATCCATCATGCTTTTGTGTGGCTATCTTCATGATAAAAGCGTGCATTAAGTTCTCCAGTTGTAGACTAATTGGTCGAATTTTAAAAAGTGTGGTTCCTCTTACAAAGAACTATCATTTTCAGTCTTGAGCTATATCTTTTTCGTGATGACATTAGACGATCTGGGCTTTTGTGTGTCTCCATATTACTTTTTTTATTCATATCGTGATATATTTATTTTCACTGTTCAGAAGGAAGTTACAACTTCTTTATTTTTTTTAGGCGGTACAATTAATTTCTACTCCAAGTATCTCTTTTTTGTCACTCCAATTCTGGTCTTCGTAATTTCATCCAAATGCTTATTGTTCTGCTTCGGGTGCATTCTATATTGAATGTAAATTCTATATTGAATGTAAATTCTATATTGAATGTAAATTCTATATTGAATGTAAATATAGATTTAGCTGTTCTTACACTTACCTGGAAAAGAAGATCTAATATCGATAAAATTACTTGAAAACGCAATATATAATAAATTATTGAAAAATGAACTCGGTTCAATTTTTCATCTCGGGATTGTAAGTAACATCTAAATGTTTATAATTATGCATTTGTGATATTCAAAAACATGTTATCAACCACTTTCTTAATTGTTATCTCAATTCCAATTTTACGAGTGTATTTTAAGTTGTAGGATATCTCACTTAACGGTTTAATTTGTTTTAACGAATGCAGCAATATTATATTATATATACATCGATAATTTCTATCAAATTCTTTATGATTCTATTTAGTGATAAAATAAATATAACAGCAGATAAATCTATACAAATTTTAATCCGTAGAGATAAATTTAGACTTTTAAAAAGTATCCCTAATAGTACTAATACCTTACACCTTACATGGCATGCAAGTTGAAAGTCCAGATGATTATTTTAATCTGTCTTCCATTTCCGACGTGGTTATACACATTCCCATTTCATCGGCGTCCGGTGCGAATACAGACCCTAAGACATAATTATTCTTCCTTTGTTCAGACTAAAATATAGTATGTCACTATTCTAGTTTATCTGGTTTCAGAATATATCACGTTATGCGGCTCTATTAATAAAATGTAGGATTTGGTGACAAATGTCATTGTATTTTATGTACGTATTGTACATATGTGTACAGAATATATGGCCGAACTATTAAAAAGTGTATTAATATTCAGTGTTGCGTTTGTCACAACGGCAGTAGAACTTGACATTTAGACATATATTTCTTTTATATTGCATCTTCGGTGATCGGGCGTCTCCATCTTAAAGAAAACATGTTGACGATGATAACGTAGATCATGAACGCGTCTCAACGGTTTATTAAAAGCGAGTCGTTATCATTATTTGCTCAATATGCTTTCATTACAACGAGCTCTAAAACAGTTTACTAAATAAATCTAACGTCAAGAAGACGTTAGATTATTTTTTGTTCAGTTTGTTTATGCTAATCGACACTCTAATTTGCATTTACATTGTAACACCAAGCGTAAAAGAGTGCACAATAGTGATGCATACGCACATACTGTTTTGTATATAAATTTAATGAAATTAAACTATTGCATCAAAACGTTTAAAACCACATCTCAAATTGCCAATTTTCACTTATTTCGTACCGCCTTAGATTAGTAGTATCTTTTGAGTATTTCTATATCTTACAGTTTCCATTTATAGCAAGATAGGTTAGTCTTGCACACATCTAATGGAGATTAGGCCCCCTCACATTAATAAATAGGTGTACTTATACGTTATATTAGAAATTATATTTCGGTATTCGTACATGTCATCTATGTAAAAACAAGACCCAATCCATTTAAATGCATTACATTGTATGTGTGTGTATGTATGCTAATTTATATGAACTTTTACATTCAATGTGCATTATTTCCTTTGTTTAAATCGACATATTTGCAATAACGTAAACGAAGTTGGTTATCTAACATTAATTCTTTATTCTACTATGCTCCATTTATTTGCTCATTCAGATATGCTCATACTTCTTTTACCTATTTGTCATAAATTCAAGCTTTTAACTACAAAATATGTTCTGAGAAACAATAAGATATCTTCAATGACACATTAACTTAAGTAAATATATCAGATGTGTTTTATTAAGTCAGCAAGAGCACATCAATCCCGTGAATATGGGCACTAGCGTAATACAAACGCAAACACAATCAAGTATGTGTATACATACACATAGCTGGACAGTAGAAAATGCATTGTGGATGTTCTTAGATTCCCCTTTGTTGTTCTCTAATATTTTGACCGATACTCTTGATAAGAATGGAAAAATGTGGTTCTTTTAGATCGGCCGCTCTATTATTAATGTATCGAAATGCTAAAGTACATATATTTTCTTTGCCTTTCCTTGTAACCTTATTAAACATAATTGTGCTGAAGGTAAATATGTTCATCTGGGCTGACGTAATTCGATTGATAGTACACAGACTAAGCCCTCATAGTCCAGTCAATAGAGATGCTTTCTTGGTTCGACCTCAAACAAATTGCTAACAAAAGTGTTTTACCTTAGATATGCTGCATGAATAACCTCTCTTTAAGATAAAATAAAGTTTACCAAAATTAGCCTTGCGGGAAGGGATCAACGAGCGCCATCTTTAAAGATTCTCGCCGATTCTAGCCTCCCCTCTCTCAACTCAATTTCTGTAAATTCATCTTCAAAAATACCAAATGTAGCAATGTGAAATTAAATACAACCAACAGTGTTCATTAAGTTAAATATAATTATAACTTATCATGCTTTATTTTTGTCTCTTTCGGTGTATTACTACAGTAGTTTAATATTCTGCTATTTGAATTTCATGTTGGGCACAGTGAAGTACCGATAGGTATGGATGCTGACAAGTGTGCTATTTGCAACAATGAACTGCTAAGTAATGAAGTAACATTCATCGTCAGCCAGAAAAGCATCGATTCCATTAACATACCTTCTGAACAACGTGGGGAGATAATCATCATTCAGATTGGTCAACGTCTTCACAATAACTGCAGACATCGTTAGATCAACCCGAAATACATGACAATTGAATGTAAAAGCAGGCTGACCCATGATGAAATGTAAACCCATGCAAGTCACCCAAAAAACAATGTTCCTTAAGGTAAAACACTTTACAGAGCATTGTCATTTGTGTGGTTCTGGAGGAAAATCTGATAGAATAAAAAAGATGTGTTGATGTTTCACATGTAGAAACTATTGAGTTTACGGACAGAGTGTTACATGTTTGTGAGAAAGTCCGAAAAGATGATAGTTGGGCATTAACTGTTAAAGGTGGAATAGGTTATGTAGCTGACCATGTTTCAAAAGAAACACTTTATCTCACATGTTTTTCAAAATTTGATTCCAATAAAAACACCTCTAAGGCATTCCCTTCTGCTGATTTTTCTTAGAAGCGCAACCTTGGTTTACCAGAGTATTTAGAGAAAAAGCAGGCATTTCTGGAAGTTGCTAAATATTTGCAGCAAAACGACGAGGAGCAACTCACCATTGTCGATCTTGTTAAACAAATAGAGGAAATTCTCGAGGACACTGGCTTTGCACCATACAGTCTGCCATACATCAACTCTCGACTGTTAGAACATTTCAAAGACAAGCTCACTGTGACTGTTATTAATGGGAAAAATAATGTTAATACATTCTTAAGTAAAGCAAAATGTATTCTCCATGAAGTATATGCACAGAGCTGCTCATCAAGTAATTCAGAATCAGAGGGCATTAGAATCATAGAGCAGGCATACAAAGCTTATCAAAGATGACATTAACGGGATCCAGACAAGTTCAGAATATTACCCGTCTACGAATTATGTTGAACAGGATGCAATTCTTGAATATGTTTCTAAAACATAGTTGATATTTCCCCAGGAAGATATTTGCAGGAAAAGACAATGAGTTGAACATTGCATTAGTTGTTGAAGCGATAATGCAGGCTGCTAGACACAGAGTGTTTCATTGTACGTTCGCAGTTTGGTTTAGCAGTGAAAATGCATGACGAATTTGGATCGAGGTTTTTAATTGACACTGAATAAGCATGGCTTCTCTTCATCTTAATCGAAAGTCCAGAAATTCGTAAAGAGTGCTGCTCTTGTTCATGGTGCTGTTGATGGCTATTGAAACTAAATGTATGCAGTGCATAGCTGATAATGTGGGCTATAATATAATGGAGTATTAATGGATTCCCCGTATTCTACGATATGGGCATCATAGCATAGTTTACGCCAAGGAAAATTAAAGCAACCCCAGTTCCAAGGATCCAGGCGCTTTCCGAAGATATAATAAGGGTCAGAAGGATCAATATCAAGTACCTAGATTTACAGCACACAAACAAACCGCCCGTGACATTTAAAAAGCTCCACTGCTAGTGTTGATATCCTTTGGGAGGTTTCAATAATTTCACATCCCTCCAGATCCGCATGGGCAGGCCTTATGCAGTCAGTGTACAAAGGAACGTATCCTGGGAAATCAGCCACCATTTGTGTTTGCCAATGATCGACATGGACACCGGTAACCCGACCTGTGTGTATTCAACGTTATGTTACATTAGTGGCTTAGCCAGGAAAAACAACATTACACCAATTTTAACATACGATCAACCATTGTGGTGCAAAGCAATAATGCTTGTTGAGTAACAACATAGTTTCAGTCCCCTGTAAGCATTTGCCTTTCGACATTGTGGGCTCCATACACAGATGAACTTTCTGGGGTCAATTGGTCATTTGATAACTTTTTAAACTTGTGTTTGCTGAAACACACAGTCAATCACATGCTTTGTGGCAAAGCAATTGCAAGAGTCATTCGTGCTCACTTCTTAGTTGATGCTGCTCTGAATACTATTTTGTTGGCTAAAGCCTATGATTTGCCAGTTTCACATGTCACTGAAGATGATCAACCCAACACTGATGCAGAAGAGTAATTTCCTCAAAATGAAGACATGAATGAAGCTCAGGAGCTATTGAAATATCTTTTTAATGGGGCTGAAACATGAAATACTGTTCTGTTACTAGAGTCTATGATCAGGATTGCACAGTAAATCGACAATGTGAAGGATGCGATGGTTGACCAGAAAACAGCAGTATTGTAAGGAAAATGCTGCTTATATTCGTTGCAGCAGGACACATCCTATGAGAAAAGTCGGCCTACTTGTACGCGCAGCCAATGAAGGGTCTGCCGAAAAGCCATCCTAGAGTGTACCATACATTTTCTGAAAGATTCCATGTGATTATATAGAGTGAAGTAATCCATGCATATGGAGACGCTGGCATATTGATTGTGAAGACTGCTCTAGAACTTAAACAGACAGAACAAAGCATTTTGACAGCTGATGACTCTGCCCTATTCGCCCTTCTATGTTATCATGCACATACATGTGATAGTTACACCATCTTCGTCACGCCACAACCAAAAATAGTGCAACAAGTGTGAACGTCTGGAACATCAAAGAGATAAGGACATTTTTGTGAGATGTTGTATGTTCAAACATTTTCTTCATCAATGCACTACTGGGTTGCAATTCTACATCCAGTGGTTATGGAATTTGGAAGGCAGCATCTCTTCAAAAGGTGATGAAATATAGAAACTTCATTAAACTTGCAGAAGTGTTTGGCAAGGATAGCAAAGAAGAAGATGTTATTGCAGCTTGAGAGAAGGCTATAGTGTGCCTGTACAGTAGTAATGGTGGAGAAAACACTCAAACATCTCCGACTAAGGCGCTTTAAGGAAAACGTTGCAAAAAGCTCAAAGTATGTTGAGGTCAAATCATTGCCACCAACAAGAGCAGCTCCAATATTCAACAGCCTTCGAGTTTTGATTCAAATTCAGGAATGGAAAAGTGTAAACCAGCTAAAACCTTACGAGTGGGGATGAACACTCTCAGATGCTAAATTACAACCAATCAAGCCTGACTTCCCAGCTAGCCCTGTAAATTTGTTTGCTATAATTATGTGTAACTGTACTTCAGGGTGTACTACAGCAAGATAGGATTGCAGTAAGCATGGCAGTGTCTGTCCAAAAAGGTATCCACTGCAGCAACTTAACTCAAATCTTGATGATGATGAAGTTATCTTTGACTAGTTCTTGACATGACATCCTCTTTGGTCCACTCATAAACTTGTCCTGTAGTGGTTAAGCATTTGACTAACTGACCATTTCTTTATTTTAAATTGTACTTATTTTGTACCTATTTTTATGAAATGTTATGAATTAATGTAACAATTGTTGCCTTGAAAAAGGCTACTTAGTCTGTATATGTACCTGTTATATTCCTATGGGTATATGAAATAATGAAAATATGAAAGCAATGGAAGGGCTAATCATGAAAAACGTTTATTTTTGTCACCAATTGTCAAGAATAATAGACATACAAGTCAGGAAATGTCAATAATTGTATGTCTCAAAATTTGAATAGGCATGATGCAACTTAACTTCATACTCAGAAAATGTAATGCCGGATACAAGTTCACAGGCATTGAAAGCAATGGGAACAATGATATTAGAACTGTCAGGTGGAGGACCGCTCCTGTCGAGGATTTTCCAAGGAGACTCCCTATAACCACTAATTTTTATCATAGCCATGATGTAACTCAACTTCATACTCAGAAAATGTAATGCCGGATACAAGTTCACAGGCACAGAAGAAAGAATACACCACCTCATTTATATGAACGACATGAAGCTATTTGCAAAAAAACAATAAGGAACTGAGAAAGCTGATAAACACTACCAGAATCTTCAGCTAGAACATTCCAATGGAATTCGGAATGGAAAAGTGTGCACTGTTTGAGGTAAAAAGTGATAGCTGGATACGACTCAACCAAGATAATATTGGGGTGTTAAGCGAACAACACAGCTATAAATATTTGGGAGACACAATCAAATGAAAATAAATGAAAGGGAAGATTCTAAAATAATAACAGTAAAACAACAAGGACACACTTAGAAACAAAATGATATAGCAGAAGCCTAATAAAAGGAATACATATCTGGGTAGTATCACTAATAAGATACTCTGGATCATTCATATGCTGGACAAAAAAAGAACTCCGGCAACTTTACTAGAGGACTCGAAAATTAATGGGCATGCACAACGCACCAAATCCAAAAGACAATAAATTGAGCCTCTACGTGAAGAGAAAAATATAGTAAATATAGAAAACTGTATGACCAACACTAAAAAGGGCTGGAGAAATACATAAACCTAAACACAAGAGACACCGTCCCAACGTACAACTCGGGAAATACCGTAACCAGACACAAACAGGTAAGAAAATAGGTGGGAAAAAAACAAGTAAATGGACGTTTCAGAAGAATGATCATAGACGAGACGATCGAAAATAATTGGCTATGACTAAGAATAAGACACTTGCACAAGGAAACGGAATTACTGCTTACAGATTCAGAAAACAATTTTATCAAGACCAACTACATAAAAGTAAAAATATATCAAACCCAGGAAAAAAATAAACAATACGCATGACTGCGTGGGGTAAGCAGTGTACTGGGATCTATGCAAAAAATGCATTTCGGACATTCTGACAATTGGTACAAACATAAACTAGAGATACTATCCGAAGCCGAAAAACATAAAATCTATTGGGACATTGAGGTACACACAGACAACTCATACAAGCAAGGAGCTAATATGTAATAATAGTCAACAAGGAAGCAAATCCTGCCAAATCGTATATTTTGCCGTCCTAGCCACAAGGTTAAGACCAAGAAGACAGAAAAAAACGAGGCAAATACACTTAACCCGCAAGAGAATTGTAAGGGATATAGAGTATGACGAAAGTAAATATAAGACCAATAATCGTAGGAATAATAGGAACAGTTCCGAAAAATCTGAAAAAAGACTCGGCAAAATTGGAATAAAAATAGAATACTGGTGCCATACAACGGACGGCAATGATAACAACAGCTGACATCTTAAGGTAAATTCTTGAATGCGGAAACCTTTCAACGTAAACTACGAAGATAACAAATAGCATGCAAGCAGCAATAGGAAGAGCACAAAATAACTTTAAGAAAAATAAACTGAAATAAACTTCACAAACTACCTCACACAAAATAGTGATGGCACCAGCCCCGGCTGATATCACACAAAACAGTCGTGAAGGTTTAAGGAGAATAGAAATACCGAGGAGAGATAGGTATGGTAAGTGATATTCCTACTCGGTTTATCCATCCTCCTTGAACTTTCATGACTGTGTTGCATTGTATCAGCCGGGGCTGTACCATCACCTTTTCTGTGCAGTAGTTTATGAATTTTCTTCAGTTTCTGTTCGGTACTAGATTCATTAAACATTATATTGACAAAATTGCAGAATCACCGATGTGCAGAGTGTGTAATAAAAGGGAATACACTTAAGCGCATATTGTATCGTAATGCCCTATAGTACCATACCATTAATAAAAAATGCAGACACGACAAAGCCGCTCAGGTACAACACTGGTATATACCCACGCTTTATGGATCGGGCAACAATGAAAAACTATATAAACATAAGCCAGATTTAGTACAGGAGACCGACAATGTCAAACTTCTTCGCGTCATGCGCATACACACTAATAAGTTGCCTTCAACACTGGACTTACTGTTTCTAAACAAAAACAAAATAAGTTGCTTTATCATTTATCTAGCGTGCCTATTTCGATACCAGAATGCTGGAGAAAGAACATGAAAATTGAATACATGTCAATACCTAAAATAGGAATTATTAATACTATGGAAATGCGAATGGCGAAAGATTATATCCGTTCTAATATGAACGTTTGGAACCATAACGAAAATCTAGCTTAGATAGATAGCGTGAACAGATCAGTGAGACAATTTAGTGTCCACTTCTACAAAAGGTTTGCCTGTTATGAACAGCGAAAGTGTTAAGGTACAGCTTGACTCTTCAGAGTCAAGGAACTTGACTCGATGTTACAAAACGAAAAATCCAACTAAAACATCTAACATTGAAACTAATAAATAAAAAAATAATAATAATAATAATAATAACTAGCGGAACCCGTGTAAATTACACGAAATGATGTTTTCAGTACTAATTATCTTGTTCCTAACATATACATGTTTGAATAGAATATGATAAGATTTGACTTATATATTACTTTTAAAAAAATGAACAATACATGAAGCAATTTACAAAACTTCCTTATATACAATATTTCTAGTGAAAGTAATTCCTTTTCTCTGGCCATGAGTAGAATTATTCTGAGGACAAATTTTCACTCTTACACTGTTCATAGACCTTGCTCTTGAGAAGGCTACATAAAGTTGTCCATGAGTAAAGCAAGGTTGTGGTAGGTAGATCCCAACCTTATCGAAAGTCTGTCCTTGAGCTTTATTAATGGTCATTGAATATGATAGACGGATGGGATATTGAGTCCTGTGCAAAACAAATGGAATATTTGCGTCACTGGGATTAAGTTTAATTCTTGGAATTAAAACTCGCTCCTGAGCATGAGATCCACTTATGATTGAAGCTAGAATACTGTAGTTATGAAGCTCCAATACTTCTAAACGCGTCCCATTGCATAGTCCTTGCGTTATTGACAGGTTTCGAAGCAGCATAATAATAGATCCAACTTTAAGATTGAGACGATGAGGAGGCATTCCCGAAGGCGTAAGTGAATTGATGAATTCCATTGGATAATTATTGGCTTCCATTTCATTGTCTGATGATACTGAATCTATACTTAGATATGTTTTGCTCTCAGTTGGTAGTATACTTAGAATATCTTCATTAATATCCAAGCAATCTGCATTTTTTGGTGATAAAATAACTCTACTTTTCATTTCGTCTTGGGTGCAATTATCGAATATGTCTGATACTAAAGAGTCATTGCATACACATTGTTCTGGGATATCGATAGTATCATCAGAAACGTTATCAAGTGAACTCTGCACTCGACCATTTCCGATTTGTAAGAGCCATTGTGAGAAAACTTGTTCGTTGTCATTAGTCCTCATATTCTGAGAGAGTTTAAGTTGATGAAAACTGTGCCACATTGGAGACTTCTTTAGACATACATCCAATACTGCAGCAGGTGGAGCTCTAGGAACCACAGGCAGAACTTGCCTGAAGTCTCCTCCTAATATGAAGACTTTACCACCAAATATGCTATTATTATTCATAATATCTTGTAAACAATTATCAATGGCATTTAATGCATATCGAGGGATCATCGACGCCTCATCAATAATGAAGAGCTTCACCTGCCTAAGAATATTTGCTTGGTCAGAATTAGGCGGAATATTGCAGGTAATTGTCTCAGTGAAAGGAACAGGAAGTTTGAAGATACTGTGAAGTGTTTTTCCATTTTTCAATAGTGTCGCTGCAATACCTGTCCAAGCAGAAGTACAAACAGCCACATTTTGAGCCACCAGGTAATCATGAATCATGTTGAATAGAAAAGTTTTGCCAGAACCGCCAGGTGCATCCAAGTAAAACAGTCGATGGTTAGTCTCCAATCCTCTATCTAGTTCACTAACAGCGTTAATGACACTATTAAATACACCTCTTTGCTCAGTATTTAGTATTTCAGGATTAACTTCTTGAATTTCTTCCATATGTTGAATGGCAGGAGGCTCACTGATTGGTTCTGGTAGACCAAGCATCGCACAATTCATGCCGGTTTCATTCAAAATTATATTTATGTGATGCAGAGCGATATTCTCTGCAACATTATCATAATATTGGCGTAAAAGGTCCTCTATCATAAGGTGTTTGTTATCATTCCATAATTGTAAGGCATTTTGTGGTGTATTGTATAAACAAATCATTGCAAACATGTTAAGAAGCTGTCGTGGCATTTGATATATAGCTGCCTCACTCAAAGTCATTTCTAGTTCGTTGTCATCTTCAAGCAGTTGCAGTCGAATACAGGCATCCTTAAAGGTCGGCAATTGTTCACCTCCTACAGTTTTCAGGTTATTAAAAGAAGTTGCACCTGGTATATGAAGAAGAAGCATCCTTAAATGAAATTTCTCAGCATTTCTAGGACTGGCAGAGTACATTCTCGTTACAATCTGGCGGTGACGTTGTCTTCTGGTCCAAGTGTTGCTTTGCTTATTAAATACATAATATTCAGGAATATCAATATAAAGGTGGGCTCTTGCATCCACATCACTTTGGTTAAGTTTGAACCATGCAGTTAATTGCGTGTCTCGTCCTTCTGCGCGGGCAGCAGCTTGCCTTTGTTCACCCGGCCTATAATATACGTGTTGCTGGTCAGGTAAATGGAGGGCGAGTCGGTAAACTATGTGTGACTGTCCATGCATTTTGTATTCTGACAAACGCCAAAATGCTTCAGGCGGAGATACGTATCTACACGAAATATATTGCTTAATTTCATTATATTCATTTGCATTAGTTTCATTGTTATTCATATTTATTTCCATCATTGCACAACCATGTCCTTTATAGACATATTTGAAAAGATATTTCACACTTTTTACTGAGATACACACCTCTATATTAATGTGAGCACCATATTTTCTGAGTAAATACTGTTTATATGGTACTACAAAACTGCAGTCAACCTCATGGACACCCACTCTAACAGAATCTCCATTATTTCTGCGTCTGTAAAGAGGATATCCAGAAACATTTGTAATAGTCTCCTCCTGATATGGCATTGGAAATTTCTTCTGACACTCTCCTCCTACCATACAGATTGAATTGGGATTAAATGTACCACAGGGTCCATGAATCATGAGTGTTTTCACTAATTCTCTCAATTCTGGATCATGTTCTGATGGTAATTCAGCTGAAACAATATTATCAATTTGTTCCCTAGTTCTGATTTTATATTCTTCTTGCAGCATGATTAGCATGTGGCAATGCGGGAGACCTCTTTTCTGAAATTCAATTACATGTATCGCAGCAATAGGTACCCCAAGTACATGTCTGTCCTTTATGTCAATCATTAAATCATTAAGATGTTGTTTGAAAACTCGTGCCAATAAATATGGCCTGTTCTGTGCTGTTTCATGAGGCTGTAAGTTTTCAGTTACTTCTCGACATTTTGGATTGCAAGTATATGTTATAAATAAATCAGGCCTTCCATACTTGCAAACTATTGCCATTGCATCTTGGTAGCATTGTTGCATATTTCGTGGGCTCCCTGTGAAGGATGATGGCAAAATGACAGGTACTCCAGGATCTTCATTTTCATTATTTCTTGCAAGGTGATCCATCAAACCTGAATACATTGCAACTCTTAGTTGTGCTTGATTTTCTGCAATGAATTTCAAACGACAACCTTCTACTTTAACGTAAGCATCGACTATATATTGTTGAAATAGTTTTCCACCACTGTGTATTGGACTGAAGTCACGTCTTATAGATAGACGATATGCATAAAATTCCTGCATAGTCACCTTGTTACGAACTCTAGTTTGCCTATTTGCTACATGAGGAATGTTTATATGCCATCCGAATTCACCATGAGGAAAGAGAAGAGGGTAAATCATTGCATCAAGATGGCAAGAGAGATAGGATATCCTCTCTCTCTGTTGTCCTTCAGGGTACACTATAATGTCACGATGGACAGGAGGTGCTCCATCATCACCGACAAATATTGCTGCAATTTCATCATTTGTTGGATTATTATATCTCCTCGCATCAGGGCCGGCAATAAATTGCATGGTTATTTTTCTGGGAGGAACATTTTGTAATGTAGCCCTCTGTTGCTCTTCAAGTTCGACAGTTCTCATGTTTTTATATGTCGCTACATAAGGATTATCGACCATTGCTTCAGATATTTTTTCGAAAACTGAATATAAGCAATTGGAATTTTGATTAGCATTTAACCTCAGATTTAATGCTTCATTTGTTTCAATTATATAGAGCTGTCCATATTTTCTTTCTTCATTTTCATTTGGATGTAAATTTGTTGCGTAATGATATATTTGTCCTTGCAATCGAAAACAATATGGACCACGTCCTGAGGGTGGCTTCACTGCAGCACCGAAGGAAGCAAAGGCAAAGGAGGAGTTATAATTCCTGATTAAACTAAAGTTGTTTGAATCCCTGTCATTTCCTTCAAACAATTCCTTAAGAATGACTGGATATTCTTGGAGGGGCTCAAGTGAAACTTTTCCATTATGACAGCAATTTAGAGGCTCTCCCTGAAATCGGGAAGCCTGGCAGTGTTCACAAATAACATTCATTGGACCAATATAGAATCTATCAGGATTTATAAATTGAACACCATCTGCATAATTTCTTCGGATATTATTTCTATTTCTCCTATTTTCAAGGTTCATCAGTCGTTCTTCTTCAGTCATGGCATTTCTTCTAACTCTCATCTGTTGTCTGTTGATGCTTCGTTGCGCTTGTCTTTCTTCTTCATCCATTGCATCTCTTCTTGTTCGCATCCGTTCTCTTGCTTGAGTGTTATGCAGTTCTCTTTCCTCTTCGCTCATTTGATTCCTTGGTCTTCGCATTTGTTCACTGTTTCTGTTTCGTTGGGCTTGTCTTTCATCCGCTCTGAACTGCCCCCGTCTCCTTCTTTGTCGGTCTCTGGCTGTCTCTCTTTGCTGCCTTCTTCGTTCGTCCATACTTAAGGTAAATAAATAAGGAATAATTAATAATCATTTTATGATAATAATGCATGTATAAATTCCATGGATACATATTCACAATAATGTGTTTTTTTCAATTTTGAAAGTTGCTACATGCTTAGTTTATTATCTCACCAAAAAACACCGCTCATTAAAAATTGCATAGGCATTTCAGAAGTTCTGTTTTGCTTAAATGATTTCACGAATCGAGAATTCTCTAAGATTCTTCAAACGTTGCAGAACAATGAAAAAATTCCAGATGATGTTGTCTAAATAAATAAAAGCGTTTTCGTGTCCGTCCATCCATCAGACTTTTTTTCTCGATTTGATCGATCAACTAATTCCGATTTCGACGACTAAACCTTACTTTGTGAATGCATAAGATTAAATTTGGCTCCAATTCATGAGTAGCATACAAAGTAATTGAACTTTTTGAACAAATATTCGGATGGTCGTTGCTTTTGATGTAAGCGTCACTCGTACTATGAGAGATTGTCTTTTTCTTCTTTTTTTAACGATAATATGTGCCCGGTAGTTACATTGAAATATGTGTGATTAACAAAATACATTAATTATTAATAATAATTTTTAAAAATGGTTATATGCCATTCGTTCAAAAAAAAAAAAATAATAATACTGGCCCTCTCTACAACCAAAAGAAAGGAAATAAATGGTTTTCACGTTTTAAGAAATACCAATGATACAATAATTTTTAAGCAGTTAACGTAATTTAATAGACAATGCACTTAAAAACGCCAAAATGAAAAACAAAAAATAGTTTTAAGTTTTAAGCAACACAAAAAGTAGTTTTTAACCAGGTGATAAAAAAAAATAAATGCAAAAAATAAATAATAAAATTGTATTTATTGCCAATTGTTGGGAAATGTTTGATAAAGATAAATGAAAAAAATTTTTTAATAACTTATTTACACTGTATTGTGTTCGTTTTTTTGTTATTTGCAATATTTCTTGAAAATAAAACTGAAAAAGTTGACGAAGTATCGTCTGCCACACTGACCCTAACTCTAACGACGGCGTCAAAGTTAGCGCGGGTCCTAATGTAACAAAGCACCCTCTATGTGTTAGTAAGTTACGCTTGCTTTATTATGACCCCTCTCCTTCTGGATAAGAGTGAAATAATTTGTTACAATAGTCACCAGTGTGCGATGGACATTGCGCCTATCTACTAGGAAAGGTTGATATGCCATCCGTTCAAAAAAAAAAAAATAATAATAATACTGGCCCTCTCTACAACCAAAAGAAAGGAAGTAAATGGTTTTCACTTTTTAAGAAATAACAATGATACACTAATTTGTAAGCAGTTAGCGTAATTTAATAGGCAATGCCCTTAAAAACGGCAAAATAAAAAACAAAAAAATAGTTTTAAGTTTTAGTACTTTTTAACCAAGTGATAAAAAAAATAAATGCAAAAAATAAATAATAAAATTGTATTCATTGCTACTTGTTGGGAATTGTTTGCGAAAAATAAATAAATAATTTTTTTACTTTTACTTACACTGTGTCGTGTTCGTTTTTTTGTTAGTTGCAATGTTTCTTGAAAATAAAACTGAAATGTAGAAAAAAATCTTAGAGGTTGGTTGGGATCGAACTATAAACCAGTCGGGCCGAAGTAAAATATACTACGTCGCTAACCGTTACGCTAAAGGGAAATCCTTGAAAATCTTGTTGAAATTAAACGTATTAAAATGTTTTTCCAAATCTCAGTGCTGTACGCATGCGCAGAGGTTTTGCCGGAAGCGTGACACACGAACACACACGCTATCGTATTAATATATAGATAATAATAATAATAATAATAATAATAATAATAATAATAATAATAATAATAATAATAATCGTAAAAACACTAGGAACAATGTTAAAAAACTTAGAGAAATGACTAGGATGAATTGGAGTCAAAGGGCCGATGAAAACCACCAAAAAGACGACAATGATCAAAACAGCTGCAATCTTAAGGAAACTCATTGAATGCGGAAACCAACGCGCATCAGCTACAAAAGGGCAACCAGCCACAAGCTATTCACAGCAGGTAGGCAGCAAAACCACACGATGAACATGCCAACACAGACCAAGGAACAGAAACTGCCAAAAAACATCACTACATAACCCCCCCCCCCCAATAAATTACACCGGCCACAGCTAACACCACATAAAAATGAATCCAGGTACAGAAATACAGAAAACACCATAAGCTACCCCCTTTCTCGTAACAAACATACCGTCCATAAAATAATTAAAAATATATAAATTAAAAATAAAATAATAATAATAATAATAATAATAATAATAATAATAATAATAATAATAATAATAATAATAATAATAATAAAAATAATAATAATAATAATAATAATATAAATTTTTAAAAAATAAAAGAATATAAAAATATTTTTAAAAAATGGTTCTCACTTAGGATGACACAAAACAATATTTGTAGAGGGTCGAGGAGGATTAAAATACCGAGTAGGGACAGGACAAACCAGACCTCCACTTTAAGAGTGCGGATAGTGCTAAAACCTTGGGGAGGATTATTGCCACTCACAACCCAGAGAAGACCAATGGTCCTTTCCAGCGAGAAATCAATGTTAAGAGGCTGGTGCAATACCGTAATGTTATTTGCGGTGATTATCGAAAAGAAGTGAAGAATATTGGAAATCTGGAGAGGAAATACCAACGGTTGTTGTCGGTTAGCAATCACTGACTATGATCTGTGTGAGAACTCCTAATTAGTACAAATAATAATAATAATAATAATAATAATAATAATAATAATAATAATAATAATAATAATAATAATAATAATGATAATAATAATAATAATAATAACTATAACAAATGCGAAAAGTAACATACGAAAATCATAGATGTTTTGTAGAAGTTAAACGGATTTGTCCAATAATTTAAATCGTTATTTTCAAAAAATTCTCTATGGATGCATATATTATTGATTATTATCAACTTAACTTAGTTAAAGTTTCAAGTCATGTATTTACTTTAAGGTTTATCGATGAAATACGTTATAATAAGCATACTTACAAAGCAAATACCTATAAATAATAATTATGTATTTA
>OY744517.1:13764785-13804785 GCA_963556195.1 Sepiola atlantica | reverse complement strand
AACGTAAATCAGATGTAAAAATAATAAAACTTGATCTCTATAAAAGGATTGAAATATCGTAGTTCTATATACTACTAATACTATAAATAATAATAATATAAATGATATAGAAGTAAACACACTCTATATGTGTTGTTATGCTACCCAATTGTTTTAATAGATATAGCACAAGTTATTAATTATTGAATAACATCAAAGTATAATAAATATTGGTAGTGATAACCACATATGTTACAGTTTGAATACATGTGTACAATAATATGGTGGGTTCTGAATTCACGCCGAACATCCAGCCAGTAGAACGAGTTTAAGTACGTCAGCAATATGCAATAGATGTAGGATATCACTCTGTGGTTTACACGAGTATCACTAATAATAATAATAATAATAATAATAATAATAATAATAATAATAGTAAGAAGAAGAAGAAGAAGAAGAATACGGATAATCGTTATTAAACAAGATATCATAGTTTAATTACGCAAACGCATCGTCTTAAAACACATGCTCTAGTTATGAGGTTTCGAATAAAATCAAAGCATAATACATATGTATCCTTGTTGTGACCTAGTGTTAAACCAATATCTATCATTTATTTATACACATAGTACTCTATTTTACTTATGGCAATCAGAATTACCTAGTATATCACACCTTTCTCTAGACCTGGAAACTATATAAGTATTTTCATATTAAGCTGATGGTTAGTATGTGATATATTTCCACATCTTTCGTTATATTATCACATTTTCAATCACTGCTTCTTTTCCTCTAACGATGTATTCGACAGCGTCACTTTTCAAAAAAAGTGTTCTACTTACAATATTTACTTACGCCTATCTTCGTGTTTTATATTTATATTTATGTATTATTTTATAAATATATCTCACACTCTCATTTTTGGTTTAGTATTTTTAGATTGGGTTGATGTTCAGAATATATGGACAAATGATGAGTTAGTTTTACGATGTGTAACACTACATGTCTTATATTGGTAAGTAAATGCTTCACCTGATTATTATATTTTGCTCAATAGGAAGTATTTTTTAGTTTCCAATAACACAGACTGTGGTTTCTCTTCTGTGGCATTGCCGTGTTTCTCTTTTAAGCATAGCATCCAGTGTCTACTCTGTTCAAATAGTACACTCGATAGAAAAATAAACATAAAAATGCTGGCGTTGCTACAGATGGTGAAAAATATGACAATAATTTCGTGGTTGAGCAGACAAATAAAGATCCCGATAATCGAACACAGTTTCCTTATAGCAGGCCGGGTTAATATTATATTCACCTCTATAATGCCCATATGTTGTATTTATAAAAAAAACCGTTATTCTTTATTTTATGAAAGGCCGGATTATCGATTTGTCAGAGTTGTAACAGACGCGATTGCAGACATTTCATCAGCTTCTGACATAGAATAAAACACGACTAAGTTGTGTTAGGTTGTCCAGGAAGTTGTGTCGTTTAATTGTCTTGGTTTCAGATGTTTCTACTAAAATGGAATTACTTAAATTATGTAGCCTGGGAAACTTGCTATCTATCAAATGTGTTATTTTCATTTTCTTATAATTGAGTTTTAGAAAGGCAATTTCTTCCTAGATATAAAGCGTACTTATGTTGTTTTACTAATTGGGTGACCCAACACGATGAATCTATATGTGATACATTTAACTTATTCTTTAAAAAACAATACATTTATTTACGAACATCTGACGTGTATCTATGTAAGTGTTGTAAGAAATAAAGCGTTACATCCATCATACTGTTATCACAATTTTCCTGTCCATGTTCATGGTACATTATCATATACATGATAGCAATAGTAAAATAAATACATCTCCTCTGGCAAAACTGTACGATTTATCTACTGACTATAATAGATCAAATATAATGAATTAAGCTCATATCATTTTAATTCCGTTGCGATGTACCGAACTGTGTCTCTCTGTGCAACAATTAAGTGACATTTGATATTTTCACAGCCACAATAATGCATTTAATAATAGTAACATATTTACAAGTAAAGACAATTTAAAGCGGTAATACTATTTTAATAAGCGAGTATATACACATAAAGTATAATCAGGTTGTATCACTGGTCCTCGTTAGATCAACGTAGTGTAAGACTTGTTGAATGTTGTAGAATAGCACACACTGTATATAAGAGAACAGCGACACCTTTATTCAAAAGAGCTACTGATATAAACGACGGCATACTCCTACCTTACTGCCATATACACGCGACTAGAGACAGCTTTTTCGATTCGATTCTCTAAAATGACCCCCCCCCCCCCGAGGAAAGCTTTCTCAGCGTAACAAAGTTACCCTGTTAAAATAGTTTCAATATTCTTAGGAAAATATATGGAGCTCTGTTGGCAGCAGAGTGATACATTGAAAGGTAAATTCAGGGCTCTTAAATGCACACACTTGAACGATATTTAACGGTATACGTGTTCTTTCTTCGTGTACATTAAGTATTATGCTAATTAATTCGTAAAACATATTTTTCGGTTGTTTTTGTTTTAATTCAACGAGTGGCAAACATTCATTTAAGTTATTGTTTGACACTGTTACATTAAGCTTAAGTAAAAAAAGTGATAATATTATTGAAGTAAAAGAAAAAAGGCCGGGAATTTAAACCCATTAACCTATTAAAATGGCATCTAAATTCGATTAGACTAATCGAATGCGTCTTATTTTAAGGTATGTGCATATTAGTAATACCACTACTTGCATTGTAATAGTGTAATCACGTTTAACTTTAGTATATTAATATTATAAGATACACAATAACTAACAAATAGTTTTCCTTCTTGTTTATTTTAAGTAAACAAAAAATGAAAAAAATAAAAATTGTAGTCTTACAAATAATTATAATTAATAATTAATGTACATTGAAGATAAAAAGGTATAGCGTGAAGTTTAGACAATTTTTCGATTGTGTAGGTTTGAGCGTCCCATATCCACCTTTCAATTTGGTACCGTGCTTTCAGATCACCGAATCTTTACTGAAGCAGACTAACTATATGACAACTATAGTTCGTATACTAGGAAAGTGAATTGAAGCAGATTCCACCTACTTAAACACACTTCTTGTACGGCTACCACCCATGGGCATATGGAACTATATTAAATAGTGAGACAATTTTGAGTTACATAGTTTTTGAAACATTTCTCTCTAATAATTTTTTTGTAATCTATTGTGAAAACGTGTGCAGCTGCTTTGATGTAACAGAACCTTTTTAAAGTACGTCATCGTTTGCACCGATGAAATTGCTACATGACAATAAACAATTACTCAAATATAACGAGAAATAAGAAAATGCATTGCGTGCACATCTACACATGAATTTTAAAAGTCTGTATTTATGGTAACCAGCTGAAGTTGTATGCACTGGTTAACACACCGGAGAATATGTAATTGTGTTTTTGTAATATTACTCAATAATAAATACAGCTATGTACTTGTAATAAAATAGTTTATATATATACATTTTAAAACAGATTTCAGTTAGCTTTAATAAACTTTACATTAACGAGCCTGTATGGCTTTCTCTTTATATTTACATTTTGTAGAATAAAGTAAATTCTATCTGTCAAGGCAAAATGTGAAAATTCCAAGTATTATTTGATCATACGCAATGTTCAACTGTTATTTCCTTTTTAATAATTTACATTACTATCTTCATAAATGTATGTATAACTGTATCCTGACATTTGAGCAGTTGAAATAGGTCAATCCGCATAGTATATATATAGTGATTTGTAGCTTGTTCAAATGAATGTGTCCTAAATGGTTTGCACATGTGTATTTAGATGTGTTACTTGAGCATTGGTGTGTATATTTAGTTGTGGGTATGTGTAATAGATTTGCACTTGCATGTATAGATATGTTACCGGTGCCCGTAGTAGCTAATAAACATGTAATTGGACATGTATAAGTATATTTACTGATTATGAGTCATTGACTGCATACACATATACAGTTCTGTTGAGTTTCTATATTATACCTATGCGGAGTCGATGTGCATACCTATAAGGGTTTATGAGGGTTGCTTACAATAGCATTGGCTTAGCTTCGCAAATAGCAATTATTTTACCTTTTTGAAATTGGTTATTGTATATGTGCAGATTGATTTGTATATTTTATTGAAATGTCTAACGATCTATATGATTATAAGGATCCTTTAAATCACGCACTCAAATTGATAATCAAATCGCCATATTAATTTTAATTATATTCCATTTTATTTTCTTATCTATTCCAATCCTATCTAATTTATAATCCTCAAAATTACTATTATTATTTTTATGAAAATTGTAACCTTCTATATATTCAGTTTTGTATTTAGTAGTATTATTAATTATTATCATTAATTATTATTAATAATTATTATTACTTATTTTTCTTCTTCTTCTTCTTCTTCTTCTTTTTCTTCTTATTATTATTATTATTATTATCATTACTATTATTAATATGCAATTTGTAAAGCCATATAGGTTTCACTAAATGTTTTCCTAAAATAGCATATGTTATGTATGTAACTCCTCAGCGTCGCAAATCCTGGTGAAGATACACACATTTAAAATCTAACAACTTCGGCACTCGTGACGTCATGTGCAATTGCGTAATGTCGATTTGAAAGCGTTTGAAATAAAAAAAAATTAATTATTGAAGGAAATTAAAGTAGACGGTCAAAAATATATTGAATAATACCAGGTGACCTTAACCGATAAAATTTACCTTTTACACAAAAGTAAAGCGTACAGAAAGATAATGGTAGTTGAGAATGCCATACTCAGTAAATATGTTACTTTAATAAGTGTTTAAATGTGTAGTCAGACTAAGTTGTATGAACACAACTTTTTATTACAAGTATATATATATATATATATATATATATATATATATATATATATATAAACGAAATATATGATCTTCCGGGTCGCATTCTTTTGTTGATGAGATGATGATACCATGCTTAACGAACATTTTCTACACTGGCAACGGATAAGTTTCATGAAGACCGTCCTTCTCCCTAAAGAGGGAGTTAATGCCCGAGAGGATGATATCAGGACAACTGAAAATATTGTATATCCCTCCCCTTAAAAAGGGAGAATATAATTATGGAAATATGGTATCATGATGAACAAACATATACTATACTTCTCTGCAGTAAGAGGTGGTAATACTTGGGAGGGGCGCTACTATAAAAGGGGAATATACAACATGTTTATATAATACCATGGAAATAAAACAGATAAACCCCCATCCACCCTGGCCCCTGAAAAAGAACATGAGCGTATCTAAGTGATATTTTTCTAATTCAATGCGGATATTAAGGGTGCCTATTTTACATTTAGTTCAAATGCGATATAACTAATACATTACAGACACAAAATACTCTTTGATCGAAACATTGGTGAAACTTATTGTATTAAATTTTTAACTCCTAAGATTAAATTGCTCATAAATTTGTTCAGTATACTCTTTATCTAAATTGTTATTTTCACAAAGTGTAGGTACATATAAGTTCTGACTTTCTTTATTGCCTGTTCACGAACACACCAAGCTTTGTATCGAAGTGGGGAAACAATCTATTCGAAATTCCGTATAGATTCATAATTCTGAGATAAATATTCCTTATTTTAGAAAGATCTACTTGAAGACGGGAGTATGTGACATCGGCCAAACACCCAGTGAAAATAAAAAGGCAATATATTTAAATAGGGTTAATAATATCATCTACGTTCCATTATTGAAAATGTTTTGATTACTACTTCAGCGATCGTTATATTGCCCTTATTAAATATTCAATGCGCTTTTCCTTATTATGAGCCGATGTTGAGACAAATATTAAAGCTGCTTATACATATCAAGTGTTCTTAAAGATTGACACTATCTTTTAATACCACATACAAAACGTAATTGAGATTTTAGGCGGAGAATATGCAGCGACAACTAGTGATAGGACGATTGCCAAATTTTCCCGATTCCGATACAGTTACTAATTCTGTTCAAAATACCAGATACTGATAAAATTACCGATTCCATTTCCGATTCTTAAATCACCTCTAAAAGAGTAATTCTTTTTTTTTTTGGGGGGGGGGGGTATTTAGCGGAGAGATCACATCTAATTTTACATGTAAATATTATTTGACACACTTCTTAAAGGTTTCCCTTTATATAAATAAACTCACTGTGATATTTCCATCTATATTTCCTACTTGTAGCATTGTTTTATTATTTTAAAATTCATGCCATTTTAACCGGTATTTTTCCGGTGCTTATTTTTACCTACATCTGTAATAATGATTTATACATTTTCATTTTCCTGATAGTTTAACATTAATAAATATTTATTATATAATCATTAGTGCCAGCAATAGCAAATACAGTTTTAGACAACAACAAATAATGTTTATTACAAGAATCGTTTTTGTAAGCGAGAATTAAGCAAACATGTTTTCCGATACGGATTCAAATTCTGATTTTTCCAATTCTCTATTCCGATTCCGGTTAATCTGCCAAACACTTACAAAAACACACTTAAATTTAATTTAGACACCCGTTAAAACCGAAAATAAATAGAAATACATAGTCACAGGAAATGAATGACAAATGCATGGGAATTATATTTATATGAATTTAGGTACATATATGTGTATGCATATATGTGTGTACAGGATTACGTCTTAAACTAATTACCGAAAAACTAATAAAGTCGTTAATTTTATTTATTTTCATGCAAAGCCGTTAAATTCATGAACACTCAGATTTATTATATTTTAGTGAGATGTAAACACAAGGTATTAGACATCAATAAATACTTATTTCTCAAATGTCGATGTTTCAAGAGTAGTTTTAAGGGTTTTATATAAAATAATATGGGTACGACAGGAAAAAAGTAACAGTCCCTACACTGAAGCTGGCATAAGATTGAAACATCGATGTATGTAGGTAACAAAATGCATATTAATTTAAAACTAGCAGGGCTACCCGGCGTTGCCCGGGGCGATAAAAAACAAAGTAGCAGAAATTAAAGAGTGTGTGTAACATCTTTATATAACAACTTCAATCCCTCTTCTTTCTTTAGCCGTCTTTCTTTACCTGGTCCTCATTATTCTCCTCCCTCCTTCAAACCTCTATTTCCCTTTTTCACATATGATTCTTATCTTGTTTAAATGTGGTAAAAACTCATAATAATGTAATTCACGTAATTTCTTTTTACTAAATATGTATTTTGTGTAACTGTGGATTTTCTTAAAGAAATATGCTATGTAAACAAACATTTTGGATGAAAGTTATTAATTATTCTTACATTGAATGTTTGATCCCGATATAACATTATATTTTATTTTGTCAAGACTTTAAACTTAAATTTGAATGCAATTACTTAATCGCTGGCGGCCATGTTGTAATTTCCTATAATTTTCTTTCGTAAAATAGTAGCAATAGTTTGATTAGCGTTTTTCGCTTATTTAAATAACAATACCAAATAACTAAAAATGTAAAGGCGCGTTCCTTGCGCTAAGAAACGTTAAATAATATTAAAAGTTATTTCAAATTATTAGGTTATTAAATTAAAATATGACTCAGGATTTTCAAATTACTATAAAATATAATGAAAAATAAATGAAAACAGTCCCCCCCCCTTATGAAATACTCCCCAATGGACCCCTAAGGGGTGGGTTTATAGATTCGGGAATACTCTCATCATCTTACTCTGTGAATTTTATATAAGAATACACTTTTATATGTTATGTATATTCTCTAATCTTGTTTTAAAATACCAAATTGTGTTTTTAAACATGAGTTATCGTTATTCCTTAGCTATCTTCTAACAAATAAAGTTCATTATAAACCATGAATTGTTTTATGAACTTAAGGTATTACGTAATTAAATTACAATATGAGCCAGCAATTTCACATTAGTATAACATATAATGAACAATAACTGAAAATCCCCCTCCGATGAAATATGCTTTAATGGACCCCTAAGGGATAGGTCTATGGATTCAAGATACGCTCATCATCTTACTATGTGAATTTTACATGAGAATACACTTTTATATGTTATGTAAAATACATTGGCCCGACCCCTAACATTTTCCCTAACGCCCTCCCCTCATCTCTCTAACCCCACCTTCCGAATTTGCTTTTTTACTCTCGTCAAACCCTGAGAAATATTTTAACTTAACAAAAACAAAAAAAAAATTGGCCTAATTCTCTAAAAAGTTTGACCTGACCCCTAACAACTTCCACGCCCACCAATCTCTCCAGTCCCCCCAACTTTATTTTATTCTCCCCAACCCTGAGAAATATTTTAAGTTCAAAAAAAAAGAAAAAAAATGGGCCGGGCTACTAAAAAGTTCGGCATGACCCCTAAAATTTTCCCCGACCCGCTCCCCCATTTCTCTAACCCCACCCTCCGAATTTTTTTTACTGTCTTCAAACCCTGAGAAATCTCTCAAGCCCCACCCCAACTCGTGCTTCACTCTCCCCCAACCCGTAGAAGTATTTTAGGTTAAAAAAAAGAAAAAAATGTTCAATCTCCTACAACCCTGAGAAATATTTTAAGTTCAAAAAAAAGAAAAAGAAAAAAATTTGGCCCGACCCCTACAAAGTCGGCCCGACCCCTACAATTTTCCTCGACCCCTCAATCTACCCAGCCCCCCCCCACTTGTGTTTCACTTTCTCCCAACTCTAAGAACTATTTCAAGTTCAAAAATAAAAAAATTTGGCCCGACCTTATAAAAATTTGGCCCGACCCCTAAAATTTTCCCCGACCCCCTAATCTCTCCAGGTCCCCCCGAACTTTTTGTCACTCTCCCACAACCCTGAGAAATATTTTAAGTTTTAAAAAATAAAAAATAAATAAATTTGGCCCGACCCCTAAAAAGTTCGGTCCGACCCGACCCCTAAAATGTTCCCCGACCTCTCAATCTCTCCAGGCCCCCTGCAACTTTTTTTTCGATCTCCCACAACCCTGAGAAATATTTTAAGTTAAAAAAAAAAAAATTGGCCCGACCCCTAAAAAGTTCGGCCTGACCCCTAAAATGTTCCCCGACCCCTAATCTCTCCAGCCCCCCACCCCCAGCTTTTTCACTCTCCCACAACCCTGAGAAATATTTAAAGTTAAAAATTTTTTTTTTAATTTGGCCCGACCCTTAAAAAATTTGGCCCGACCCCTAAAATTTTCCCCGACCCTCTAATCTCTCCAGCCCCCCTTGCCCCATAAACTGTTTTTCACTCTTCCACAACCCTGAGAAATATTTTAATGTCAAGGAAAAAAAAATTGGTCCGAAACACCAATATTTCTAGGGACCGTTATACTTAAGAAGCACCAACATTCGTTTGAAAATCAAGGAGGCCTCCTGAGCACTACTGAAATCACTCTTACCGATGGCCAGGTGCGGATGTGATTGAGCAACCCTTGTTTCACTACACACTCTTAACGTAGCCTTCTTATGATGTTATTGATTTATACGGACAGAAGTTATGGGATGACCTGATACAACCGGACACAATTTAGAGCAAGACCGGGTACATCCGGCAAGGGATTATGGGATGTTTTCAGTGACTCAGCATTTACATCGGATTAGTACATAAATACATTAGATTATTTCCAAATCAATACTATTTAAAATTTAAAAAAGCCTGAGAAATTCGGAAAAAATGCTACCCGCTGTCGGAAACTGGTCCGGTTGACCCTCAGCAAGTGAATCGTTTTTTGCGATTTTAAGATATTATGATCCCAGGATATGTACGGTGTTAAAAATATCAACTTTTTCATATGTCGCCGCTTAGATTTTGCGGAGTAGCTGTACATTACATAAATACATTAGATAATTTCCAAATTAGTACTAATTAACATTGAAAAATAACTGAAAAAAACCACCCCCCGGATGAAATCGGCCCCATGGACCCCTAAGGCGTGGGTTTATTGATTCCGGAATACGCCCATCAACTTACTCTGTGAATTTTAAATAAGAATACACTTTTATATCGTATCTATATCCACTAACATTTTTCTATAGGGCACACACACACACACACACAAACACACAAGCATACATACATTCAATTTTATATAGAAGATGTTGTTTTAGCCACCTTATTGCGAGGACTGTTGAATCTTAGAGAAGTTTATAATAAACAGTCACACAATGGTTTAAGTACGATATTCCGACTCTGGAGTGTAATTTCTATTAATATATGTGCTACTTAATGGCAGACGATGGGGTAGAATACTATACTACGTGTCAGTGGTGACTTTGAAACCGGGTTCGGTCTCTCTGACCGGCAAGAATAAACATTCCCTACATCGAATATTGTATAAGCATAACACATCGATGTCTTTAGGCAATACTAATAAATATTTATTTTAAATATATCAGATTTGCAATACATTTGATCCATATTCATTAGACACCAATTAAGCAATATTACCTGACTTACAGGTTCTACTTTAGCCCTCTCAAGTTTAAGTTTTAGATTGTAGACATTTTTTGAAATCGAAATGATCATAATGTTAGCAACGATTCTAGGCATATTGTGAAATAGCATACTATAACATTTTACTCTAAACGATACAAAAACGAAACGTGTGAACGTGTCTTTTTCGGGGAATTAATTGTATAAGTCCTGAGGTGTTATTCTTGTTGTATATGTGTATATCACAGTGATTAAAAGAGCAATGTGGCCCCTAAATAATAAAGGTAATGTATTTTCCGTAAAAATAATTGAATACGTCCAAATATCAGTATCAAATACAATAAGTGGCAACATATGAATAAGTAAATAATAGATGCGGTAAATCGCTCCTACTATAGCTGGATTCGTGGATCAGTGGTAAACTCTCACATATTATCAAGGGTGTCCCGATTCTGAATACTGATAGCACTAGCCACGCTGATGTGTCGTCGCCAACAAAGCACGGGGACCTATACTGCATAAGTAAATATGCTCCCATATACTGGTATTACACTGGTGAAGGAAACTACCAATCATAAACATAACTATTTTTCTCTGAAGAGAATTGAATAGTTGCAATAATCTTTACTTCAAATAAAATGGAATATGAAATACATTAAGAAAATACGAACATGTGTAAGTGATATACATTACTCGAACTGGCACATTGTTTATAGCTCTATGGCAGAGTGCAGGACATCAGTATCAATCCCCCTGTCTGAAATGTGCTTCTTCTAGTCAGGCTAAATAGTTATAGACGGTGTGACACGTGTCCGTGTAAATATATATATATATATATATATATATATATATATATATGTATATGTGTGTATATATATGTATATATATATATGTATATGTGTGTACATATATGTATATATATATATATATATATGTATATATATGTATGTGTGTGTATATATATGTATATATATATATGTATGTATATGTGTGTATATATATGTATATATATATGTACATGTGTATTTGTATATATATATATATATATATATATGTGTGTATATATATGTATATATATATATATATGTATATGTGTGTATATATTTATGTATATATATATAAATATGCATATATGTATACGTATATGTATATATCTATATATATATATATACATATATATATGTATACACGTATATATATATATATATATATATATATATATATATATATATATATATATGTGTGTGTATATCTATATGTAGTAAGTTATGAAATTAGGTTCATGCCAATTGAGGTACACAGAGGCGTCTACATTTTCTCACCGTAGGCAATCGTCAAACTAAAATGCATAGATTGTATGTTGATCGATGTTTTTATATATTTTTATTACCTCTCACGGGTTAATGTATCCCTTAACAAATGGCAGGGTTTCTCAGAAACATAATATCGCTGATTTTACTTCATATTATTTAGTTCTGTTTTGTGTATGCGTGACTGACCCCTATTTACTTGTTGTGCAGGTTTTTGTTTCTATTGTTAAGTGTTAGTTTATTTTAATTTCATTTTCCTTTTTTTATTTTTCTAATATATTGGTGTACCAATGAAAAATGTATTATGTGAAATCAGTTGTTTTGTATTTAACTTCTAGAGTTTTATAGATTTTGGAGTGCTCAGCAATAGCTCAATGTATGTTAAAAAGTAGTAGCGTGTCAAGTCATACACACTGAGGCGGAAAATGTGTGTTTTTGTTTTAAACCTGTATTATTAATAGTTTGACTCGTTATTACAATGTGTAATAGTTTACAGACAAACAAAACCACACTGCTCAATGGTGTTATTTAATAGATTATTGATTTCCGAGTTATTTAATACGTCGGGAAAAATCTGAGAAAGAATGTTCGCTCATTAACCCTCTCTTCTAACGACTATAAATGTGTCGCCGTTATATATATCTATATATATATCTATGTGTTTAGGTATAAATATAATATATATATATATATATATATATATATATATATATATATATATATATATATATATATATATATATATACATATATATATACATATATATATATATATGTATATATATATACATACAAGTATCATTAGAAATAGCGAAAATCTTGTGTCTGGTTATTTTTTCTAAGAACCTTTCCGTTTTTTCTGATTAGGTTCTTAGTGCAGACGGAAACTGGCTGATAAAATTGCCATAGCTTCCCAAAGCGCTTTCGGACCCTTCCAGATCCATCGTCAGTGGAGCAATGTTAACCAGGCATAGACCTAGGAGTGAATATATATTCTATTTAGGCGGGAATATATATTCACTCGAAGGGTCCGAAAGCGCTTTGGGAAGCTATGGCAATTTTATCAGCCAGTTTCTGTCTGAAACTAAGAACCTAATCAGAAAAAACGGAAAGGTTCTTAGAAAAAATAACCAGACACAAGATGTCCGTTATTTTTAATGATACTTGTATAAAAGAAAAGATGCTGCCAAGATACACTTATATATACATATGTATATATATGCATACATACATAGATGTGTATGCACATATCTATATATACACATATGTATATATATATATATATATATATATATTTATATAGATGAATATATTTATATATGTATATATATAATACGTATATATGCGTACATCAATAATATATATATATGAATATATGCATATATATACACATATATGTATATATGTATGCATATGTATATGTTTATATGTATATGTATGTATATATATACATATATATATGTATATGTATATATATATATATATATATATATATATATATATATATATATATATATATATATATATATATGTATGATATGCAGCTTTGGTCCATTAACCTTTGCCAGCTAAAGATGATTCGACACTCAATCGAAAACATTCGTGACATTTATGGAGCATTTATTAACATTTTGGATGTTGTTATACACATTAGCGACATTGTTTCGCGACTTTTTACATGTCTGTATGAACAGAAAAAATTATATATATATATATATATATATATATGTATATGTTTCTACGTCATTTGTAAGACCAATTTTGTAATAGAGGTTGTTCTGCTTGCTCTGTGTTAAATGGCATACCTTCATAAGGTTTGGGTGCTGGGAGCTCATCAGATATTGGCCGGTGCTCACAACAGTGGCTCGATATTGATAATAAATCCCTGAGAACCCCTTACCCCATCTTTTTTTGGCAGATACAGCCTTGGAAGACATTGGTTCATGTACACTACTTTGTACATGTTCAACATTTTATACTTTTTAGTGTCTAATCTATTAATAGCTTTTTGTGGCTTATTAATAATTCCAAATATGTATGTTATCCCTGGCATTGCTAATTGGTTAATTGCAGTTACTTAGTTTTTGTTCGTAAACTGTGTTTTGCAAATTTTACTAACACAGCGGATATATTCTCTGCCAATGTTTTTCTCATATTGGCATTATGAATTGAATCGTGTTCTTCTATGCCCAGTTATTTGTATTTTTTTTGTTCCTCAAGGTCCTTGATGTGAGTATCTTCATCAAGCTGTATTTCTTTCCGTTTGGATCTTATTCCCATATCTGAGGGAGCATTTGGCTCATTTGCTCAGGCCAAACATCATTCCAATATATTTGGAGAAGTTATGAACAACTTTGAGTCAACATCTGAACAAACATACATGTTAAGGTAATCCATGAAGAGCAGAGTATGGATTCTTTTGTTTAGATCTTGTTTGCGGCCCTTGCTAAGAGGTTAGGTACGCTGGCTTTTGCTGAGTACTTTGCTTAGCGGATCAATTGCCAGGCAAAAGAGTAGAGAAGATAAGCTATCTCTTTCGAAGATTCCTGTTTGGATCTTGACGTCAGGGATTTTTATTGTTCCATCTGTGTGTCTTAATGCTATGCTTGTTTTCCACATATTTATTTGTACTGCCAATGTTTTATTCATGACCAGATGGGTATTATGTAGCTAAAGGCAGCGCAGAGGACATGCCTGATGAGCACTGTTGGTAATCGATCCACGCCATGCTTAGATTTATCTGCATCTTCCTACAGTTCTAAAGGATTCTCTTATGGATTAACAATTCGTCATTGGTCCCTAAACACTTCCTCCTGCACCCTGCTTGTTTTTTTTAGGTATGCTCTAGAAGAGCGCTGTTCGTAGATGCTGTCTTCAACCAGGAGAGTACAGAGTTTTTAGTTTGTAGTGAGACAGCAGATAGGTCTGTATTTTGTAGTGTTGTGCGTCTCACTACATGGATATGAAGCTCATATCACCTTTTACTGGGCGAGCTGGTGTGTCCTCTTCACCTTTAAAGAATCTGGTGAAACAGCGACTATAATGGCTGTGAAATGCTGTTAGTTTTTTCAGCCAAAAATCGAGTATATTGTCTATGCCAAGTTTTTGTCATTCTGAAATTGATCTAGCTTTCATTCTTTCATTTCAGACGTTACCTCTGGCTATGCCATTTTTGGCTTGCTTTTACTGCTTCGCTCTATATCTAAAATCCAGTAAACCTCTTTGTTGCATATTCCGTCATTCTCAAACATAAGCCTCCAGTAGTTTTCTAGCTCCTTATATTCTGGTTTTCTTCGTTATATTCTCTTCAAACAAAGTTCCGTAAAATAGTCGTGTATTCTTTTTGACCTGTTTGTTCTTTATTTTTGCCCTGTGCGTGTTATCCTTTTCTTGAATTATTTTGGCAAGTGCTGGGATGTTGCCTTTTATTTCCCACACAACATTTTCAATTTCTTCTACATTTTTGCATTTAAAACTGAGTCTGCAGATGTAGTTTCTCAGCAGTCCCTCTACTGTAGTGGCAACCAGGAATTGTTTTATTTAGAAGAAACTTTCTTTCTGCAAATGTTAAGTTGTTTCTGGAACTTTAGTTTCCACGGTGGTGGTGTAGCTCGTGCTCTAAACTATCATTGCTTTTTTTAATTGAGGGATTCTATTCCTAACAATGTTAATCCTGCAGCGTATGTTACTTGATTTAGCTCTGTGAGGGATATGTAAGATTGTAACAAGTTTTTAGAGAGCAATGTTTAGGTTTTGTATTACTGCCTTGGTATCTCTTGAGGCTTGCGTTTTGGGAAGTTGAGGTATTTCCTCGACCTCATCATCTAGACTTCCTCAATTACATTTCCAACTTCTTCTTCCAACGCCAATTGCTCATCATCTGGGTCCAGTACATTCCGAGGTAATGATGGGTGTCCAGGTGTTACCAGTGGTCTCGGTGATAGTGGTGAGGAAGAACTTAAGTTAAATGAGGGGCTATCTTCTAATTTTAAATAGATCGCTGATGGTGGGGGTATACTTGTCGGGGATTCTGGTGTTGAGGTGGCGGTATGGTGGGTTGTCATGGAACCACATTGTTTGATGCCTTGATTCATGTGTGAATGATTATGTTGTTTCTGCTGTACCTGTAGTGTGGTGTTTTGGACAGTGATGGGAATTGTGGGAATTCTGATGGGGCTCTCAAGTGGGCACTTCTTGGTTCTCATGAGGGTTTCTATCTCTGATGTCATATAGTCTAGCTCAGTTTCATTTAACAGGCTCATGCAGTTATATATTTGGCACGTTATTATTTGTGGTGGAACATTTTTCTTGCTGAACCGAAGTGGAAAAATCTTTTTTCCAGGTCTCTGTTCTTTTTTTTGTTTGGTATATTTTGCCTGAATATAGTTGATAGCCCATAGCAGTGTACACCTTTCTTCCCTCTCCCATCTAGGCTCTTGTATCCGTCTAGTTGAGTCTTGCCTGATGGGAAAGTTGTCTTCTTCAGCTTATCTTATTGCATCATTTTTTTAGGGTGATCTCTTCTTCTGTTATATACAAATTCGCATCTGGGAAACAAGCGATCGTAGGCGGGCAAACTGTGTATTTTTTCTTCAGGGAGGGTAGATTATTGAATCTCATTTGATGTTTTCCTGTACTTTTCAAACTCTGAGTACTGGTAGCAAAATAATAGCATCTTCTTCTGTGCAACAATCAATGGTTGGGCTTTTACGCGTCTTATATTTTATCTTTTTTTGTTGCATTTGATGGAGATAAAAAGGCGAGAACAGTTTGCCCCAAGGCCAGATGGCTGACACTGGTTGGTCTCTGTCATGCCTGAGGCACCATTTCCAGAGGCAGGAAGATTCATACCATTGCTTACATCTTCCCGCATGGTGCATGCACGGGTTGATGGACCATTTTTATTCTGGGTTCCGGTCTGCCAGTATTTATTTTTGTTTTTATTCATAGTTTTTATCATTCATTTCCTCATTGACAACGGTTCTAATTTATTATTCGAAGTTGCCTTCTATTAATTCGGGAGACGTGCTGGATGGCTTGAGGAGACAGCATACCATTTTTTTAATATTTGGTCATGGTTTACTTAAAGTAAAAAGTATCCTCATGTCAGAGTCTCTGACTTACCCTTTTACATAGATACCGAAGACACCCGAGGGTTGTGGCGAGTTAGCATTCAAGTTCTCCCCGATATATATATATATATATATATATATATATATATATATATATATATATGTGTGTGGGTGGGGGGTATATATATATGTGTGTGTGCATGTATAAATTTAGGTATTCTAATATGTTAATATATTGTCACGTACAGATGTATTTCCTTAATTTACTGACTTATCATCGACCATTTTAAATCACAGCTTCTAGGCGTACTGAGTCCACATGTGAGCTCACTTTTACTTGAATTTAGTTGTGGGCAAATGTGTTATTAAAGGGTAAAATCCATTCATGAAAATTCAAATATTCCGTTTTGTGAAATTTTAACAGTATGTATTTGACATTAATAAATAAATATTGCTCTAATATCAATTTTCAGAGCAAGCTTATAGAGCTTAGGACGCATAAATAGACACAGCCTCCCAGTTTACATCTACAATATATCAGATTTGAATAATAATGTCTCTATTAATGTAAGACAGCAATTAAGCAAGATTGTTTCATGTACTTTACTTTAACATCCTTAAGACTACGATGTCATATACTTTCTATTATTACTATCAGTGAATGTGTTTAAATCAAATCCTGAGTAAATATTTTAGACATAAGTTTCAATATTTGTATGTATCAATATTAATCCTTATTCGGGGTGACATAAAATTGCGCAATATATATATATATATATATATATATATATATATATATATATATATATATATATATATATATATATACATACATATATATGACACATTATTTTTGGTACAGAATTCTATCAAGCTCTTACATAGAATAAACGGAGGTATAGCAAGACGAGGGTAATATCACATAACAAAATCAAATGCCAAAGTACTTTTAAACTGACATATTTTCAAGGGGAACGTCGGCGAATATCGCTTAAAAACAGGGAAAAGAGTAACGTAGAGAGAAGAAAAAAGAGATGTAATATCGCCATTATAACCAGAAAAAGACAATATATAGACGTGATAGTCAAAGTGTTTTCTATTCATACTTTTTTAAAGGGCTCTTAATAAGTCCAATTTGGGAGACAACTTGCTTTGCCTACACAGCGATGCCTTTCGCATTGTTACCCTTCCAGCCTCCAAAACCTGAAGATAGTATTTGGAACGAATCGTGTGTATAATTCAAAAAACAGTCATCGGAATACGCGTCAACCCACTTTTTTATTATCATACATGGGCTGCCATGGTTTACTCGTGGACTTGTGAGCGCCCGGATGTACTCTGTAAACGCTCGGATGTTCTTTGTAGAGACCCGAATGCGTCCGTCGATATATTCTGTAAAAACATGCTGGGATACGCTAGACCGCTCTGACTTCAAAGCGTTTGAGAATAGGACTTCCATAAACAGCTTCAAACTGACATTTGAATTTGTATATTATCAAACATTTCTGTAGTGTAGGAAGTACATCTTTCTGAGAGGCTGGGAAGGCAGTCCTAGTGAACGAGATACAACCGATTAAATTTTATATGAAAACACCTTGACTGATAGAATCAATAAAATGAAGTTTTAAATAGACAGGACAGTTAGGTAGACCAACAAAATGTTGGAATTAAAATTCGAAAGTTTTCAATGAATATATTTGGAAATTAGACCGTCAGGGAAACATTTGTTAGTAAGAATATCAGTTATCTTTATAAGTTCAGCCGCAAGTTTACTCACAGTGCAAACCATACGCGCGCGGAGAACAACTAGTTTTATCAAACTTATGTTTCTACTCATGGGGACAAAAGAATCCCAACTGATATCCAGGCCCGTAAACGTCAGTTTCCTATATATAGTTGTAGTGAATTTCTTACCCGTTCTTTTCCACAGACACGTCCAGAAATGGTAAAACGTAGTTGTAGTGGTGTGCATTCAATTTCAGAAAAACATCGCTTGCCTCGTTACGGGGCCCTCGAATGACGAAAGTAATATCTACGTAACGCCAATAACAAAAGTGTTTAGTAATCCGAGTAAACAGCACGGATTCTTGAAAACCTAGGAAAATATACGCTAGAATATCACCCAATAGACTACCAATCGCCACGCATCAGTCTGCTGATACATTGTGTTGTTAAACTGAAACTAACCGACTTAGTGGCCAGTCCCATAAGCTCCAGAAAAGTGCTTTCCGAGAAAGGCGGGAGAGACTAATGTGCGACGATAAAGCATGCCAGCACGTATTTAAATGGTTTAATTGAGGGGTACATTAGTGAATAGACTGGTAACGTCAAATGAACATAGAAAGTGTGTCTGCGAATCACATTCAGTATATATATATATATATATATATATATATATATATATATATATATATATATATATATATATATATATCAGTCAGTATGAATAAAGACTCCACCTACACACATGCCATTTTACGCAACACTGTATTTAAAGTAATGTGTATATATGCAGATACCATCTATGTTTTAACACCGCCAATTGTAGCGGCTGTGAATAAATCTTTTTCAACGAAAGTAGTTAAGTTTTGTTGGCACACGGATTTAGAAGAATAGACCTACGACCACAAATGTCGTATTTATATCATTCTTACTTAGAAACAACCTGTATTATTTAAGCCATGCTGAAAATCGATCAACATGTACCTGCATCAAAATTTTATTCACGTCGATATTTCAGCGAAGAGAAATTCTTGTTTGTATTTTGAATATTTATTTGAGTCAGTTATCCTCCTAAGTATTGCTATACAACAAAGTGGTATTTACGAAAAAAGTGTGAATGGGCATTCGCTGAAACAAAAGAAATCAACCGTATGACTGCTAATCAATTATAGAGATGTAGTTTACCATGCCGCTGAATACATTGTACACCCGTGAAAATCCATAATATATACGACATAATGCTAGAGAGAAGCTCTATCTAGTAATACAATTGTACTGCACTGGTTCAATAGAGTTGTCTATCTGATTAACAGATACCTGTTTTCCAATTAATTCATTTAAATTATTACATTGGTCTGAGTATGCCATTTTCCAAGTAATTATTTTCAATTATTGATTTCCTCTGAGATTGAATTATTTTTAAATAAATTATTTTCGATTACTGATTCATTCTGAGAATGACATTTTGTTCTAATCTATATAACTTTACATGTTAATAGAGTAAAACGAGATCATTTTCCGTGCTAGATTACTAGGAGTCATTTTTTAGGAGTAATGTTTTGAAGAAGTCCTTTTTTCTAGGAGTAATGTTTTGAAGGAGTCATTTTCTAAGAGTAATGGTTTTGAGATTCATTTTTCTAGGAGTAACGTTTTACAAAGTCATTTTCTAGAAGTAATGTTTTTAAGAATTCTTTTTTGTAGGAGTAATGTTTTTAAGGAGACAATTTTATGAGTAATGTTTCTAAAGAGTCATTTTTTTAGGAGTAATGTTTTTAGGAAGTCAGTTTTTCTAGGAGTAATGATTTTAATACGTCATCTTGTATGATTAATGTATTTAAAGAGTCATTTCTCAGGAATAATGTTTTTAAGAAGTCATTTTTTCTATGGGTAATGTTTTTAAGAATTCATTTTTCTAGGAATACTGTTTTAAGGAGTCATTTTCTAGATATAATGTATTTAGAGAGTCATTTTTCTAGTAGTATAGTTTTTTAAGATGTCATTTTTTCTATGAGTAATGTGTTTAAGAAGTCGTATTTCTAAGAATAATGTTTTGAAGTAGTAATTTTGCTAGGAGTTATCTTTTTAAGAAGTGTTGTGTCTAGGAGTATTGTGTTTAAGGGTTCATTTTTAGGAGAAATGTTTTTATGGAGTCATTTTTTAAGAGTAATATTGTAAATAAGCGATTTTTCTAGGAGTAATGTTTTTAAAGAGTCATTCTTCTAAGAGTAATGTTTTTAAGAATTCATTTTTTAAGATTAATATTTTAAAGGGGTAATTTTTCTAAGAGTAATATTTGAAAGAAGTCATTTCTCTAGAAGTAATGTTTTAAGGAGATTTTTTTGGAGTAATGTTTTAAGGAGTCATTTTTCTAGGAGTAATGTTTTAAATACGTCATTTTTCTAGGATTAATGTTTTTAAGAAGTCATTTTTCTAAGAGTAATGTTTAAAAGAAGTTATCTTTCTAGGAGTTATTTTTTAAGATATTATTTTAGGAAATAATGTTGTTAAGCAGTCATTTTTCTAAGAATAAAGTTTTAAAGAAGTCACTTTCTAAGGAGTAATGTTTCTAAGGAGTCATTTTTCTAAGAGTAATGTTTTAAAGAGTCATTTCTTATGAGTAATATTTTAAATTAATCCGATACGTAAATTTAAACCCAAATACGACAATAAAAAAACACCTAATTTCACAAACGCAAATGCTATACTTAAAAGCCGTCCCGTTCGTATTTTTTTCAGACTTTCTTTTTTCAATATTATTTTCAAATCCATAATCGAACAGACACATAAATGAATAAATAAACCTTTCGAGGGAATAACATGAAAACCTTTCAAACAAGAACTAACATCGAACACACTTAAATCTTAATAAACCACTGTCCCGCACGGGTTTTTTTCAGGGACCCCCTCAGAGATACATCGTTTTCTGCCATGGCTGACGCCATTCCCCATCGGGCCCTGACTACAATAATTTCAGCATGCCGACGATTCCATTGGGCACAGTGATTTAGTAAAAATATCTAAATCTACCTTTATTGATGAAACAGCGGTACATTTCTGAAATATGTAATATACAGTATTTAAATAAATTATATTAGTTCCCTTATATGATCGACCACTTTATTTGATTAATTTTCCTATACTATCTGGCACACACTATATATATATATATATATATATATATATATATATATATATATATATATATATATACATGTACATATATTTATATATGTATATATATATGGATGTATATATATTTATAGATAAATATACATGTGTATATATATATATATATATGTATATATGTATATATATGCATATATATATGTATATATATGTGTGTGTATATATATATATATATATGGGTGTATATGTATATATATATATGTATATATATATATATATATATATATATATATGTATGTGTATATGTATATATATAGATGTGTATATGTATATATATATATATATATATGTATATATATATATATATACATCTATATATATATGTATGTGTATATGTATATATAGATGTGTATATGTACATATATATATGTATATATATACATACGTGTATATATATATATATATATATATAGGTATATATACACATAAATATGTATATATATACTTATATATACATACATATATATACATAAAAATATGTGTATATATATATATATATACATGCATACCTATACGTATATATATATGTATATATGTATATATATATGTATATATATATATATGTATATATACATATATATATATATATATATATATATATATATATATATATATATATATATATATAAATTATGTATGTTTTATGAAACAGGAGTTCTAACTTCTGCTTATTCCGCTATTGATCCGTTGTTTCTAATATTCGTACGACGAATGTAATGTTATAATGCAATAGGTGTAACAGTATTTCGTGAAAAGGTTTTCGACCGACATGTCGGTCGTCGTCAGGCAGTTTTGAAATTAAATAAATTGGTGAATCTATCAAGAGTTATTCTCTACTGGTATTACGTAGTTCTGTATAATAGTTTTTCTTATTTGTGTTCTTATACAGAAACACGTAACCCCAGTAGATAATAACTCTAAATTCAGATTCATTATATACTACAAAAGGTCAAAACCTACTAATTTATTAATAAAAAATAGATGATAGTGGCTTATTTAAGCTAGTAATGCCATAGTCGGAGAATGTGTCTCTGCAAACAGCTCGTATATTTGCATGACTAGGGCTACCTATCATGCGGACTTACTTGCCGCCTCAACTCCTCTCGAAAGTCCTACACATACATATTATAAAGCAAGACATACCAAAGAATGAATTCATGAACATTTTAACAAATAACACACCAAGTCTGGCGGTTTCAGGTTGCCGTGTTCACTTCCCCATAATAGAATCATTGTTTATACGCATTAATAAACCAAATATCAATCATTCCCGTTATGAGGGGGGTGAAGGTGTATTGAAGTTAAAATAATTTAAAAGAGCGCCCTGTTGATAGATTCACCAATTTATTTCATTTGCAACCGCTTGACGACGACAGGTGCCGGTCGAAATATAAAAGGGTACCCCACTCGATCCTTGGTGACGGCATCAAATGTAAACATAGGTCGCAGTGCCGAGTAAAACAGATACCTCATTCTGATACGGCGTCACTGAACCACTTGTAACTTAGGTGGTCCACTCGTGTTTCTATCTCGGTACTCAGACGTCTGGTCCTCTGCGCAGAAATCCTTCTAGACTGTGAACACCCTCTTTTGCTCGTGATCTCGTAGCGGCAGTAAAAGCAAGATGGGTCGTAACTCCACTCGGTCGGATGATGATGATCTCTGTTGTTCCGCTATGAAGGCTAAGTTTTACAAGCAGAGCAAATAGACAACAGGAATACTTCAGCAAACTCAGCGGTTTCCTTTTGTATCCAATTAATTATTAATAAGATAACAACTGTTTTTAAAACGGCGAATTAAAGTCTGCTTTTCGATAATGGCTTTGTTTACTAACTATCTCGACTCTCTGTGCATGAAACTCCATTTACGATTTCCAAGTTGTTAATTAAGTTGTAACTTGTCTACTTAACGGTGGGAGGATTGCTCGCCACTGGTCGGCGAACGTCGACACGTCTCAGCCGGCCAAGAGCGTGGCTCTAACTGATCGTTCACTCAACACGAAAAACCCTTTTCCTTTTTCCAAAACGGCATATTATCACACCCTTTCAATCTCCAACCTATTTCCCCATTCCCTTTCTCTCTCGCTGGGCCTGGGTGGGGTATACTGACTTACTCTCCCTTTCTCTCCCCCCCACACACACTTTTCTGATGCCTCTCCATCTCCCACCTATTTCTCCATTTGGCCTTTTTTCTTTCCTGTTATCGTAAAAGATGTATTCTCTTTCTCTCTCTACCATGGGGGGAGGGCTTCTGCACTAATTAATGATGACAGCTTTTGGATGGCCATCTTAAGCTTCGGCCCAACGCATGCCCATCCACATGGTACTGTCACACGTATGTTTTTCGTGTTGATATCTTCTTAGTATTCGCGATTAAAAGGGGGTTGGTATACACATGGAAAATGTAATTCATTGTGTAGCGGTAATTGCCAATGACAACCTCAGCTGTTTCTCCCGCCATTCCGGAGCCAATTCTGGCCAATGTTTGGACAGTCGAAAATATGTACTAGTTCTTAGATCTCTACTTGTTTCTATGTAGCCCTCCCTTCAAGATGCATACCAGTGTACCCTAAAGTGCAGATTACGTCGCCTCTAATCACTGTTTCACATTCGTCCCTCTTTATTTTGTGTCAATTTGGGCGTAATTGACATCTCCCAGACTCACTTTAACGCACACACAGAGAGAACAACAGGTAACACAATCAAACAATAACAACAAATAAAATAACTATAAATGGAACAACAAGTTTTCTTTTTCTGTTCTGTTTCCTTTGGTATGCCATTCTTTTCTTTTTCTAGTCTATTAAAACATCAGGACTACGTATGTATGGGTGAATGTGTGTATGCATTTTGTGGTTTTTGTGTTGGGAGGTGGGTATTATTATGCATGCAATTAAAAGTGTGTTAATACAAATGGGAGCTCGCAACGCCCCTTACAAATTACGTCACAATCACCTTCTCCTCGGAATCAATCTCTACTACTTCACTGGTCATCCACCTGGATTTCCAACAGGGGCAGCGATTCCTGCCCCCGCTCATGATCTGGGTGCAGTGTACTCATGGGTAACCCTTCTTCGCTCATGCACTCGGTTGTCAGTGTACTCCCGCCGTCCAATTTCTCCCTATCTCTCTCTCACTACCTTTGTCTTTTCTGCAAAAGCTAACCCTATTATACACGTGTACAATTCTCACTAACCTCGGCCAAGCCCTATCGTGCCCGTGTCTAGTTATACCTTTTAACGTGAATTTTCCCTTCCTGCTGGGGTTAATCGAACATTCAATCTTTTTAAAGCTAATAGCTTATTACCTTCTGGTTATGCAACACATCTTAACCCATTATAATACTTTCATAACTATTCGATGGGGTCGACCGGTAATCTCAAACGATTTGGTAATTCGGCCTGTATCTGTAACAGCACCTCTCTTAATCTGCCGAGGTGATTATATTCGGCGACAAGTGTGTTTAGCGATAGCTTATCCAACTGTGCACCTGGTGCACTCTCTCGTCAGTATCAACAACTGAAATTCTCTTGGTACGGACCTGTCTGGTTCGCATACCGTCACTGTCATTGCGTCGGCCACCTCGGCCAGTTTCTCTTCGTTGCCTTCTCTGGGAAAACAATTCTCTCAGACTAACACCTTCTTGGCTCACTTTGGCCCGGTGACATTCGATATAGATGCGCCTTCTCTGGCTGCATGCGACAGTAACCCTTTTGGTTCTTCCTTTTAACTTCCAATTTCTTCATGATCATTCTCTCATCGCTTCCCGACACTGTCCTTAATTACTCATCGAGTGCCTCTCCCAGCAACGGAGGGCAGTGATTTCTTCTGCTTCGTCTGCATCAACACTATCTATCTTAGATAGGATCTCATATCCTACCCTTCGCTTATCATTACTTCTGTGCCCTTTCGTAAGGCGCACCACAATCTATCATATTCACGGTGGTTTGAACATCTGTCGATTACTTCAACTTTCATTTGTTTTTAAAACTCACTATATATCTGCCTGGTCGTTCGGCAATAGCCCATCCAGCTGCAGGTATATTACTACTTGTGATCGTTCATTTGGATCTAACCACGACGACCCTCCGTCGGTCCCAGTTATGCATCTCTGTCTATCCTTATCTGTCCGTTTTTCTCGGGGGGGGGGCATCCAAGACAACTGTCCGTGCCACAACCACCAGCACTGCACATGCATGGGGGCCCTCCCTGCACGCGGTGGAGCCCACAGACGCGACACAGCACAACCTCGGCCTCTTCCCTAGGCCCCTGACTATCTTTGGCTTGGCTTTCCTACTATTCTGTGGTGGGGCGTTCTGCTCCCCTCTACCGTAACTTCATAGGTAATTCTTCTACCTTTTTGGCTAACCGATTCTCTTTCAGTCTCTTCTGGAGCCGGGCAGGGGGGTATTTTTCCGCTCTCCTCCCACTCACTGGACACATCAACCGCAGTCGGGTTTAATTCGATCTCTCTCTCTCTCTACGGGGGGGGGGGTTGATTGCTTCTTGGGGTTTCTCATAAACCGGCGAACAAAACCGAAGCCCGTCTTCTTCCCATTTAATTTCACTATCCTTCACTAAACTTATCATTTGGGGGGGGGGGGCACCCTTCTTTTTATACTCTGTGAGGTGGCCTCTGGGCGCTTCCCTGCTTCTTTACCCTAGCGTCAGGTGGCCCACTAAGGTTCGGAATCCTAATTCCTCACTTCCGATCTACGCTGCTGCGCACCACCGACTCTCATGCCCGAACTGACCACACCTAGTGCAGTTCGGTCTAAACGTGCTGCGTGGGCGCCCATAATTTGTGGGAGACTCAGCTGCTCTATGCTCCTCACCCCTACAGGTCCAGCAGAATTATACCTGGCTGGCCAGTGCGGGCCAATCGTACTCATATTTACGGTCGCGTGCCTTCCTTCTAGCTTCGGAGTCTGCCTTCCAATCCTCTCCGACCCTCTCTCCATTCGGGGCCTCGGACTCACCCTGCTCCTCACCGTTTTCCTTCTCCTAGGCCTTTCCTCGCCATTGCCTCTCTCTACGCGTTCCCCTAGTCTTATACTATTTCTCGTTTATCCCTGGGTCTCCGCTGGTGTGAGCGGGTGACGCCTTAGTACGTCTCTCTGGGTCACTTCCCCCCTATATCTGTTACACTACTTGCTAGGTCTTCTCCGAACCCATTCCCTTTGCGTTCTCCTTTACCACCACAAGAACAGAACTACCAACTGCGTGCAAAGTTTGAACAACAGTCGATACACTGGCAGAGTACAAAACTGAGCAAAGCGAACAAGGGAAATCAAAGAGTCAACCTAAAGTGCAGATTGCGTCGGCACTAATCACTGTTTGACAGAAAACTTCCGCACAAAATACAGAGATGTTTTACACTCTTTGGATTATAACATCAAATCCGTCGTACGCTTACTAAGAAAACGGATCAAAAGCAGAATAAGCAGAAGTTGGCACTCCTGTTTAATGAAATATGCATAAAAGAAAGAATGCTGCCTAATTATGCATATATATATATATATATATATATATATATATATATATATATATATATATATATATATATATATATCAAGAAAACAAATAATAGAAAATAAAAGTTGGAAGAATTACACATTTTAAGAAAAATGAATGATGAAGAAACAGAATCATCAAAATTGCTCTATCCAGTATATTGAGTTTTCCATTATCACGATAAATCAGTATTGATGAATACAATATTCATCTGTAAGTGTCTATTAATTGCTATATATATATATATATATATATATATATATATATATATATATATATATATATATATTTTTGATTTTATTCCATTAGTTGCGACAAAACAAGTTTTGTTTCATTGGTGCGAATAGCGACCAACTCATCGGGCCGGCGAAAGGAATACAAATGGCATAAAATTTTAACTTCACTTTAACGGGAGATTGAAAATTGAAAATACATTGGAGGGGAGGGGGACAGAGTTGGGGCTTTGACTATAACGGCGACATGGGACATGAGAGGGGAGGGGGGAAGACCCCAACAAGTCGTGTTTCAAATTATTACGTGGGAGGTTTTTCACGTGTCTGTGCTGTGACGATCTCAATCTCGGCCGGGGTGGGAGGAGGGAGATGGAGCGACGGCCAGAGTGAGTTAAATTTAAAATGAGAATAAAATTATGATTACAACCGTCATTCTTATTTTATTTTAATTCTAATAAGTAATTATCATGTGGATAAAAATGTTTGATAATTTTAATTTAGGGTATTAATTGCTACTTTTGCATTTTATTTATTTTATTTTAATGTTTTGTTTATTATTTGTAGTGAATTTTGTTGTGATTATATTTTTTAAATTGTGATTATATTATACCGAGATCAATACTAGTGGAATCATTTTATAAGAGAAGTTTTCTGGTGTTACCAGTTTTATCATTAACAAAACAGATTATGGCAATGGTAACGCCTGCCAATCATACCTACGATAGTCGCAGTGATAACAGCCTTATATAAAAGCCTTAATAAAAATAAAAATAAAGATAAATATAAATAAAATTAGAATAAAAATAGAAATAGAAATAACAAGTTTGTAAGAATATTAATGATAATAACAATAATAATAATAATAATAGTATTAAAAAAAAAAAAAAATAATAATAATAATAATAATACTACTAATAATAATAATAGTAATACTGATAAATATCACCATCATTACCATCTTGCTACTTGTGAAGTCATTGGGCGAAATGAGTCGACAAGTGATGGTAGGCTTTTTTAATTCCACTACCAATGACAAGGACTAAGTACCAGTTAATAATTAAGTGTTCAAGGTAGTGATCGAGGGGTTAAGTAATTGAGATTAGATTAGTCTAAGTGATATCAGTGTTGATAGCTGTCCCAGTTATGGGTTTATGTTAGAATTGGTAGTATGGCTGAGAGGTTATTGAGGCTGTGCATTATAGGTAGTACGTAGAGATTTGATATTATTGGTAGTTTAGAGGGGTGGTTATATATTTATAGATTCATCATGACTTGTTGGGGTGGGATTGGGTTGTAAATTTGGGTGGGTGGGTAGGGGGTTATAGTGTGTTTTGGGGTAGTGTATAGTGGGGGTTTTATGTTATCATTCATTTTTGTAAAAAAACAAAAACAAAAAAAACTGTTAATTTTATTTTGAAGTTAAGTAGGGTTGGTGTGGGGTTAAGGTGGGGTATGTTGGTTGCTAAGGAGGTAGAGTCTACTATGTTTACAGTTGATAGATGTCTCTTGTTTTCTATTTAAGAGTTTGTTTTTGTCCTTAAAGCGGATAATTTCCAGTTTTTCATTTAAGCATAATCTACATGGAGAGTTTATTGATTTGCAGGTGCTGGATTTTTTCAAGATTTTCCACTTTATTATGGGAGTTTCTTTCTTGGTTTTTATTTTGTGGTAGTGTAGTGAAAGTCCAGTTTGGCCAGGATGGTCTGGGTTGTTGAAGGAGAGTTTATGGTTGTAGAATCTTTCCTTGAAGTTGTTGCCTGCCAGACCAATATAATAGTTAGTCTGGGATGGGTTTTCAGTTGAGGAGATAGATACTTAACTTCAAAATAAAATTAACAGTTTTTTTTTTCTTAGCATTCTGGTGTATACATCAGCAATATTCTCATCCAATCGTTTAGTTAGGTTTAAAGTGCTACGTTTTTTATACGAGTACACACACACACACACACACGCACACACACACACACACACACACACACATATATATATATATATATATATATATATATATATATATATATATATATATATATATATTGAGCTTGGTTGACAGTGAGGGACCTATTATGTTGGCGACTCTTTTTTGGACCTTGTCAAAGAGGGAGAGAGTAGTAGATGATGGACCGGCCCAGATGTGGCAACAATACTCCATGCATGGGCGGATAGTGGCTTTCTATAGATACAGGATAATGTCAAGTGTGAGGAGTTTACTAGCACGCTAGAAAGGAGCCAACCTTCTTTGATGAAGCCTTGGCAATGTATCCAATGTATGTGTTCCAATTCATGTTACCTGTGAATGTTAGGCCGAGGAGTTAGAATGATGAACTCTCGGGTAGGGTGTTATTTGTCATGGCAATCGGTGGTTGGAGAGGTTTCTTGTAGTTGTTTAAGGAAAGTAGCTTTGTCTTTGAGGAATTAAAATTTACCAACCATTTATGACCCCCAATCCACTACAGCCTGGAGGTTATTTCCCAAAGATTCAGCCATTGCCTCTGATATGATCGCGTCTGTTTTATCAACATGGCGAGAGTAAAGCGTGGTGTCGTCAGCAAATCAACCGATATCCGACTGTATGTCATCAGGGAGATCGTTTATATAGATCAGGAACAACAAAGGTCCAACGAAAGATCCCGTGGGTACATCTGCATTCATGTCATGTTGCTTAGATGAACTACCATCGAGGACAACGTGCATTTTTCTTTTGTTTAGGAAGGATCTACTTATATTAAGTATTTGCCCAATAATACCGTATGAGCGTATATTCAGGGGAAGCCCTTTATGCCAAACCTTGTCAAAGGCCTTGCATATAGCAAGAGCTACTGCCCTAGCTTCATCTGCGTTGTCGAGTGTTTGATACATGCGTTAAGAGATAACCGTTAGGATGTCTGCAGTAAATCGTGCTTGTCTAAATCCATACTGGCAGTCAGATTGAAGTTTAGCATGAACTATTTGCCGTACTATCGCTAGATTGATTAAGGATTCCAAGAGTTTTGCAAAGATCGGCAGTAGACTGATTGGGCGGTAGTTCTGAAGGGCGGTTCTATTCCCAGAACTCTTGCAGACAGGTACCACAGAGGCAATTTTCCAGATATCGGGGGAGCAAGATTCAGCTAGGCATTTATTGAAGACTTTGGAGAGGACAGGGGCAAGTTCAGCAGAACATTTCTTTATTACTATTACAGGTATAAGATCCGGCCCACAAGCTTTAGACGTGTCAAGGTTTTTTATGATGTCTCTGACCTGGGATAGGGTGATGACCAGGTTATCAAGTGTGACTTCGGTCCGCAAAGGGAATTCAGGGAGGGGTGGCTATCTGAGTCTAAAGTAGAGTTAGAAGCGAAACGCTGGGCAAGTAGTTCAGCCTTATCAGTGGCCGTGCACACCACATCATTGTGGTTTGATAGTTGGGGAATCGTTGATAACCATTATTCTCTACACTATTGTAGATTTTCCAGAAATCGCGAGTACCTAGTTTCTGTGACTGCAGTCGTCTTTTTGTTAACTCATTACCTTTTCTTTTCTTCGCCTATCACGGCCTTGCAATTATTTCTTGACTCTATAAATGTATGTCTATTAGTAGCTGACTTATGGCGGCCGAATTTACGGAATGCTTGTTGCCTCTCAGAATGGCAGCTGCACATTCTGAAGTTAACCAAGCCTCGGACATTGAGGTCAAGAAGAGGTCTAGAAGTGAGGTTTGCTGGTTAGGGGATGCGGGTCGGAAAATCGACAGTCTGAGAGAGTCAGTGAGCTAGGGAGAAATTATACGTAGAGTCGACGGCTGCGTCAGTAAGGCTAGAGAATGCCAACCAGTCGCGGTGGTGGGCATTACAATCTCCAAATACATGTATCTGGGCATTCGAGTAAATTACGAGTGCTCTATCTATGCTTTCAGAGACAGAGTTTAGCAGAGTACAGACCTGGGTCGACGGGGAGCGGTATAAGAAATATAAGTAGCTTACGCTGTGATGTAAATCAATCGAAAGCACATGTAATATTGGTCATATGATTCTAACCTATGTTCTCTAGTCAGAGGGAGGGTGTTCCGAACATAAACTCCTAGTCCGTTCATACGTTTGGCAGAGTCTTTACTGTAGAGTGGGAGGTAGTCAGTCATGTCAAAATGGTGAGAGGAGATTGAGGATTGAATGATAAGTTTCACTAAGAGCTAGGATATTCGGGGAGTTTGTCAGGAGAAAGGTTTCTACGTCGTTGATTTTGGTTCTAAGTCCCCGGATATTTGTGAATGCGAGCCTCAAGGGCGGAGGCGAAAGTGTGTTTTTTGGGTGTCTGGTTTAGTTTTGCTTTTATTTCTTTGTAATGGCATGTTTGGTTTGATTATAGAGTGGGTTAGCAAAGGTGGGTACTTGTTTGATGCCAATAAGCTCACACAACCAGTCTATTAGTTACGACATGGTCCATGGGGGTTGTGGCCTCGGGAAAGCCCACCGGAGATAATTGCAGGGTCCCTTTCCATGCGCGACATGGCACATACAACTACCCACGGTATTATGCAACTGATGATGGAGCAGCCGTTCCTGGCGTACTCAAGAGTTTGTGTTCTTTCCTATCAGTCGGAAACAGCAGCCAGGCAAGTTGTCTAACCTGTACCCTCAACCTGTCGGAGCAGGAGAGACACAGACTGGTCATGTAAGACTTAGTAACGAAAAAACTTTTCCCCAAGTAGCCAAAGTAGAGAGAAAGAGGACGGCGTTAATTGTCCTAGTAAGGAAACAAGGCTAGGCACTGAGTGTTTAGAGGCAACCCAGCGCTGTTACCTATGCACCTTACTAGTAAACAAAGAAGGGGTGCAAGGGCCGGCGATAGGAAGCACCAATCTACTCTTTAAGCAATTGTAGGTTTGCAAACTGGGTATTTTGTTCGAGATTCCAACTCTAGGAAGGTTGTCGATCAGGACTAAGGAGGCCTCCCTCCCCAGCGGTTTACTGCCGCGGCGTAAGTAGCTGGTAGCAAGGGTTTTTTTTGTCAGATATTTCCTTCTCTTAGATGGATGGCCTTACGAGGTATTACGGGTCAAACACTCCGAGAGGGGTAACGTTAGTCTGCGCTCGTGGACTAGTCGGGTATTTCCTAGCCCCCGGAGATAAAAAATAAATCATATCTAATATATAATATATAACATATATATATATGTAGATAGAATAAGTTCATTGTGTACGAAAACGGGAACAGAAAGTTGAAGATAGGTTTCCCTCTCGCAAGTAAGTACAAATAAGAGAATAAAGAGAAAGACAGCCTACAACTTCAGTCCAGCGTGGGATTAAGAATTTCTTCAGTAAGAAATCAATAGACAGTATATAGCAATAATTAAACACATTTTAATCGACACAAAAATAAGAACATTCATGTAAGACACATTAAGATTTGGAGAATATTGACAAGAAAAGAAAGACAAAATAAAGATTTTTGGTAAAAGCAAGGAAACAAAAACCTGGAAAGAAAAAGTTAATTAAACCAAGGAAATAAAAGTAAATTAATTACTTCGCTTTTTTTGCGTCGCGCTAATTTTGGTCTCGAATTCCCGGTCAGTGGCAAGATATGAAATATGTTTTCGCTACAGCCTGATAGTTTGATTAGGACTAGTTTTCCTTTGTATATATATATATATATATATATATATATATATATATATATATATATATATATATATATATATATATTAGCTAGTGGTCTGCGCCTACTCTTCACCCCCGCTCCTCTTGCAATCCTAACGCATTAACCCTTCTAAAACTTAACAGAAATATTAGCAAGAAAGAAAAAATAAAGATTTTTGGTAAACGCAAGGAAACAAGAACCTGGACGAAAAGATTATTTAACTCAGGAAATAAAAGTAAATTAATAACTTAGCTTTTTTTGCTTTGCCAACGCTATCAAATTAAACCACCATATGGGAGTTTCGAGGAGAATATGTGGTAGAGGTTATAGAAAATAAAAGCGAATAGTTATAACTATTGGATGCACTTAAGGAGTATGGTAATTGAGGGCAATACGTATTTTATATCAGCAATAAAAAGGAAATAGAGGTAAGTTAAACATGCGTGCTTAGTGGGTGGTGAAGGAGATGAGTCTAACTGAGAATAACAGCAAATGTATTAAACAGCTTGACACAAAATGATAATCTAAAATTATAGGGATGGTACAAATTTTTTCGTAATTTGGCTGTATTTTTATTTAGTGAGCCAAAAACAAAAAATAAGTAAGTTAATGTGATTTTTATATTTTATATTTTATAGACATTCTCTCTACATACGTCTCTAAAACTTAAGTGCACCAACACTCATTTGCCTTTTCGCAAAGTTTTTATGCAATGAAACCTTTGTATTAGAAGGTTAAATGTAAGAGATTTATTTCCAGCGATTATTGCATCGTCTTAAAATGCTGGCAGAAAGTTATCTTTTCGAAGAAACCAATATTATTTTAATTGACAAAAAAACAAGCAAAGGCAACTGAGGTCGTTGCTATATGATTAGCATTTGCACGTCTGCATGTATAAAAATACCGTAATAGATAAGCGGTAACCTGGATCGCAATTATCTCACCTTTAACAGTAATAAGCAGATGTGCATTTCTTGTTCGTTTTGATATCAGTTTCCTGCGTCAAGCGATACTTCTGTAGTTGGTATATACACAACGGATGTATCATGGGAATAGGTTAACCTGAAACGCTGATAATTGAAGTTGAACACCTTTTACTATGACACCATTTCCGATTATTTAATCAATGTTGATGCTAAAGTTATAGTCTACAGAAATGATTCTCGTATTAATAAATTACTGCGTCATAAAGAACGTATGTCAAGCAATATGAGTGTGATTGTTTTACTTTGAGTAAGATCTCGGCCATCTTAATGTTGTTATGTCAGTTATATTTTCTGTTTACTCTGACTATTTATAGTTAGGTTAAGTTTTTTCTCCCATATAATTGAAAGAAGATATTGAAACATTTCCCATCTTGCAATATTGAAATTGAAAGTTACAAGAAATATTTGATTTAGTATTTTATCTATGTGATTTAAATAACATGTCTAGACTGTATACCACACAGATGGAATTGATAAAGATGTGTCTGGGTAACTGCGTTGTATTATTATTTTAAATTGCTGGCAGACATAATTTTAAATGAATAAACAAACGATACCATAGTACACTTATACACGTATTTGTTGGCATTGCCTGTGTAAATAAAATGCTCCGTCAAAAGAAGTGTTCACGCATTAAGAGTAAATGTTGATATTTTTCAAATATGAATACGTATGTGTTGTCTTTTCCCCTCTTTTTAAAACATATTTAACCCCAAATAAGGCAGACCCACTGTAGACGTGAGGGTTTACTGAGCATTAGGATGTAGGTTTTGGGTGTCATCTTGCGTTGGGAGCTGTGTAGCAAGATGTATGTTTACATTCGTTTTAAACCACTAAATGTCTGTATAGTAGGGGACACAGAGAGCAAGACGGGTTTTCAGAGGCCGGAAACACGAGCAAAGAAATTATTGGAGTGGAAGGTTCTCTGTCGTCTTCGGACCTGCACAGAAAATGGATGGGATTTTGTTGATTGTCGATTTTGTCTAGTGTATGTACGTCGAAGAGCACCAGAGCAGCCAGTTCATCGGAGCACAACATATTAAATCATTTGTAAAACATGCACAAGTATGCTACATTGCGGCAATTGAACAGGGGTTGTAAATGGGTGGCTAGTGAGGGACCTATTTAGTTGGCGACTTTTTTTTTGGACCTTGTCTAAGAGGGAGAGACAAGCCCAGAGGTGACAAAAACACTCCATGCATGGGCGGTGGGTGGCTTAGTTGAGATACCGGAACACGTCAGGAGGAATAGTTTACTAGCACGGTGTAAGGAAGCCCATCTTATTTGTTGCAGCCTTGTCAATGTCTTCAATGAGTTTGTCCCAGTTCATGTTACCTGCGAAGGTTAGGCCGAGGAGTTTGAATGTTGAACTCTCAGGTAGATAGTCATTTGCCATGGCAATCGGTGGTTGAACTTATAACATTGATTGACAGTGTGTCTTGATCAGACTGTCTGAAAATACTGTATTGTTGACCAACAATGCACCAAACATTGATGTTATTGCTTTTTTCCATTTTTTTGCAAAACTCAATCATGATACACAAAGCAACAAATTAAAACAACAATTGTCCTCTACAAAATAGTCCAACTAAACAGCATAAACAAATATTTAACGGCATACAGAATATGAAACATCATCTTTAAAAAATAACTAGATTTAGCTTTTAAGAGACCGAACAATATTGATATTCCGTAAAACAAAATTACTAAACCAAATACCATGAATACAGATTTGAAGATATATAACACTTGAAACATACATACCTTTACCAAAATGATCGAATTTGGCATTAAATAACCCGAAAATGGTCAATAATATATTAAAGAAAATAGCCTAACAAAACTCAATAAATAATGTTTGAAGATATAAATCCATACAATAGTATATAGCACATATTCTTATAAACAATTAGACATAATCTTTAAAAAATAACCTGATTTAGCTTTTAAGAGACCGAACAATATTGATATTCCGTAAAACAAAATTACTAAACCAAATACCATGAATACAGATTTGAAGATATATAACACTTGAAACATACATACCTTTACCAAAATGATCGACTTTAGCATTAAATAACCCGAAAATTGTATATAATATATTAAAGAATATAGCCTAACAAAACTCAGTAAATAATGTTTGAAGATATAAATTCATACAATAGTATATAGCACATATTCTTATAAACAATTAGTAAAACATTACGAATCCAAAGTATATAATTAAATTCTGCAGATAAGCCTGAACCATAATTTTAACACTGAATGTAAAACACACAGACTATGATATATAATTTGATTATTTAAATTATTTGAACATGATAATATTTCTTAATGAAAATCGTTTAAGACAAGGCATGAGGCAACTTAATGTAAGACTCTAACAATAACAAATATGATTATCACAAATACCGGATATGCTTATTGGCGTACGTCTTGAAACTACCAAGTGTATAGGGTAGAGAAATCAGTCATTATGAAGAGAGTTCCACGAGCCTGCGGTTCATGCTACATTACAATGAAGTATTGATAGAGACCACTAGATCAACTAGTTAAACGAGCTGGAAGAAAAAAGATCACATAATTCTGTAGAACACATGTCATAATAATGTTTATAAAAAAAAGACTGAGACAGGCAACATGACGTGAGAGATAGGGTGCAGAAAAAAGAAATGATGTAGCCAATAAAATTACAGATACGTTTCTGCATCTTATAAAAAAAACCTTAAATAAGACAGCGATTCATCAGACTAAATATGACAACATTACCTATTAGATGGTGTGATTGATGAGTTGTAGAGATTAAGAATTGACTCAGGTGTGAGAACGTATTAAGAGTGATAGAGAAACCGACTTTGTGAGAAGCAGACATTTAAATGGATATAATGTATGAATTCCAAGAAAAGTTTGATGAGAGATAAAGACCAATAAGTTTCAAAGTCGATTAGTCAAAAGCATAGGAATTTATGATCATTTCCGGAAGAAAGGGTTTACGATCGAAAGACATAGTCTAAGTATGAATTGGATAAAATAAAAAAACTGGTAATAGGGAAAGCAAGAATAGAGAGTGGTATCATCAGCATAGTTGTTAATTGTCTTAACAATATTCCCTGGAAGATAATTATTATAGCGTAGAAACAATGTTAGGCCTGGAATATATCCCTGAGAAACACAAGCATTGACAGAAAGAGAAAATGAAGAAGCACCGTCCAAACTTACTCGCAAACTTCGATCAGAATGAAAATGCTTAATAATGTCAAAGACCTAACCACCAACACTATAACCCTGAGGTTGGTGTATGGGACTAGAACGACACACTCTGTCAAACGCCTCTGAAATGTCAAGTGTAATGGTTCTTACCGTTTTTGAATAATCATAAACCGGTAGATATGCTCAGTTACATCAGTGTAAAGATCAGCAGTTGAACGCGAAAACAGAAGCTATAGTGATCATCACTGAAATGCTCCAGATTTTCCAGAAAGTAAATAAGCTTGCCGCTCACTAACCGTTCAAAAACCTTGATAATAACGGGGACGAGTCTAACTGGACAATATTTAGTTCGGCCAGACCGATCACCAACATTTTAAAGAGAGTGACACCAGATGACTATTTCCAACAAGAAGGGAAACATGATTTAGACAAACACATATTGGAGAATTTAAAGAGTATATAATCAAGTTCAAGAGCACACCGATTGATAACAACAACCCGAACTGAATTACAATCGGAAACCTTAGACTGGGCAAGATCAGAAAGAAACCTATCAACCATCTGTAGTGAGATGATAACATAATCAACACACTGATCAGTTTTAAAAGAACAATAAAAAAGAACAGCACCGGAATAATCAGGAGAAGAATTGTCAGCAAAACAAAAAAACGAGCAATGAGATCCACCTTAGCCTTAGAAGATAGGAAACCCTGAATATCATTAAAATAGAAGGAATAGCAGACTGTTTAGCTTTAACATCAGAATCGCAGATTCAGCAAAAATCATGAGAGCCAACCCTTTGAGATGAGATAGAGTCATACATAATTCTGGAGTAGCTAGACTTAGCCCTAGAGATATATCTCTTGGAGGCATAGCACTCTCTTCTTTAGAATTTTAGAGACGCCTCAGAACAATGATAACTATACTGATTAAAATAATTGTTACAATGGGCAATGTCAAACTCACAAAAAGATGAACAATTTGGAGGAGAATGACGTGTGGTTGAAACGTACGATGAGGAATGAAGATGTAAATTCCGACAAGATGCTAGTCAGTTAGCTCCTTAGCAGCAGCATCCGAAACATACAAAAGATAGAACACAATGGTACGTCACATAGTAAGCTGGGAAACGCATCCTAATCAACCTTATTGTAGTTGAGCGTCTTCCTATTTGAAGGACGATAAATAGAAGACTTAACAGAATATTTTACCTCGACATAAACAACAGCAGGAACAGAAAAAAAACGCAACGGAGGAGAAGAAGAAAAATAAGATGAGTCAGGAAAAGACGTGAAAGAAAGATCAAGTAAAGATAGTTGATGAATAACATACTGCGGTGAATCTGTGAGGAGGTAATAATTTGGAGCAAGCCATGAGAAAGAAACGAGTTAAGACACATTTCACCAGCTAGATATGTGCGGTTAGAGTGATAGATGCCAATCAGACTATGAGCATTGAAGTACACAAACACAAAGATGGAGCTTGACGGATGCATTTGCTGATCGATATATCATAAACAGCAGAGCAGTCAGGGCCAGCACTTAAAATATACAAAAAGAACTGATAGCAACCCGAGACGTATAAAAAAACATCAAATATAACACTGAGGACACTTGAAATAGAGATATTCTTGCGAGAAAAGGAACAGATCTATGCTAATGCAAGAGGCTAACAATTATCTACATGTAGATCATTGCTAGCAATAGAAGCACCTACATTAGTCTCACAAAGGGCAAGTATGTAAGGAGATTTTCCAAGGAGTAAGGATTGAACCTAATGAAGGTTTGACCAGCCATCTCTGATGTTATTATAGGAAATAGTTAGATGTGAATTGTGTGGATTTGTAAAAAGATAGACAGGTAGAATCACTTATAGACACACCCATCCTAGCAAATGAGTATCATGTCATTAGTGGTTTATTTTTTTGAATTAATTAATGTATATGTATATACACGTGTATTTTCAATTTCGATGTCGTTGCGTTATGAGCATATACTTTATTTATTGTATTTATAATAAATGCGTAGATTTATACTTGCATATTTCTATTTGTTACGTATGTTTTTTTGTATTTACCTTCGAAATCCCATATTCCAAGAGCGTCCGGCAAATGTGAGCCTCGTGCCCCGACGATTTTTATGAATGTTTCATAAAATAAGATATTCTTACTAAAGATTATCTCAATTGATCCTTAATTGAGGGCAAAGAAACCCTTTTGAAAATGTACTTTTTGACTGAATTCAGTTTGTATTATATAATGACATTCAACAGAATGAATGATTATTGTTCTAACCTTCATTTGTTTCGACCATGACAAAATGAGAAGGAACACGTAAATCCAATTACATGAACTGGAAACAGATCGGTTTATTGATTCCGTAAATGTATTTACATAGAAAATAATAAACTAAGATAATCAACTGCATCTAAAATATTACTTATGGATTTTCCCAGATTGCGACCATTAAGGACGCGTCTTGTTTCTTTCCGACGCAATTATTTTACTATAAAATATCAACGGGTAACTTTGAAATCCCATGGTTGTTTAGTGTATACATAACTTTTATAATTCTGTGAATAATAAGGTTTTCTTTAAAAGATGTTCATCAGATATCAAAGTATAAAGAGTAATTGCAGTGGAATTCCCTCCCTGCTCTCTGTTTCCCCGGTAGTACAAACATGCAGATGTTTAAAACTAATGTAAACAGACA
>OY744517.1:13747285-13759785 GCA_963556195.1 Sepiola atlantica | reverse complement strand
AAAAAGGGTGTTTGCTATCAATATACACAAGGAACCATACTTTAAATGGAACTATAACAGTAGCCAAAGGTTTCACTGAATAACAAATAACATTTAGGGGCGAGCTAATAGCTAAAGAAACATTCAAAAGAAGAAAAAATGAAATTGAAAATGTTTGTTGGCAACACCTAAAACTATATGTCACCCTCTGACAAAGATGTTTCATTGATGATTAATGTGTATGAATAATCGAAACCAAACATTCCGAAGAAAATAAACTAAAGTTTTAATTGAATGAAAGGTGTGCGTATGTGTTTTGTTTATGGTTTATTAAGATAATATAAAATACACATGTTTGGCAGACTTGAATTTGAACCAAATATTTAACCAGTTTTTAGTAAAAAAGAGATGGTCAATTGTCGTCATTCAATCAAATTAACTAGGAATGAAATAGACTTGTAAAATCTGAATATTATCGAGAGTTTAATACGGCAAGCAGGCTTTGCAAACTGTCTACGTAGAAAAGTAAAGAGATCCGCCATGTACACATTCCTCCATGTGAGTGAACCATGCACTAAAGTAGTACCACTATTCTCTGCCTAGTCCAGCATAGAGTTTCACTAAACTCAACGGAGTTGGTTTTTTATTTTTGTAACATACTATTCTCTACTTCCGTACACACATACTCTGGTAAATACATCATTGTGTTTCTACGTAAACTATTAGTCATATCTGAAATCAACAGTGGACGATCACATTGATTTAAATTACTTGCTGTTCAATAAAAATCCGTTTTTAATTTCCCAAAGTTCTTTTTTCATATTTTGTAAGCCATTTCCTGAAGTTCTCTTTTGATTTTTTGTCAGCCATTTCCTGAAATTCTCTTTTGATTTTTTGTTAGACATTTCCTGAAGTTCTTTTTAAAAATCTTTTGTCAGCCATTATACATAGTTATTGTAATGTTGAGGCTATCCTCAGCCGTGTTTTGTTTCTGTAGAGTCTATTGTTCTGTCCTGTTCTTCAGCCGTCTACGTTTTGATAAACTTGTATTTTATTGTTTTCAAAGGTCTTTATTGTTTGTTTGTGTTGTTACTATTTGTATCAATATTGTTTTAGTCTTCCTTCTTTTGCTGCTATCTTTTGTTTTAGTAGTTTATGTTTCTGATTTAATCTTTGCTTGTGCGTCACATTTCCCCCTTCAATGTGTTCCTGTTATCTTTAATCCTATTTCTTTACAATGTTATGTGATCTTGGTTTCCAGTCAGATTTCCCATCAAGATATTTTCTCAGCCCTTTTTCTATTATTATTATTATTATTATTATTATTATTATTATTATTATTATTATTATTATTATTATTATTATTATTATTATTATTATTATTATTTACTCACTAGTAGTTATCACACTAGTCATTGTCAGTGATCGCCCACTGCCAACAACCTGTGGTATTTCCTGGAGTGACAACAAGTCTCCTCAGACTTTCAGCATGCTCCACTTCTTTTCGCTCATCATCGCTGATTACCTTGTAGTATCGCAACAGCCACCTACCATCGATTTCCCGCTGATAAGGGCCATTGGTCCCCTCTGGGGCCTGAGTGGCAACAATCCTCCCCAAGGAACCAGAGCTGTCTGCGCTCTTCCAGTGGAGGTCTGCTTTGCGCTTTCCCTCCTCGATCCTCTGTCCATAATTTTCGTGGTGTCAGCCTATGCGTGCGCCTCTCTCGTGCGGTTGTATTTTCTCCGGTTCTGTTTTCTTGTGCTTCCATGTGTTTGTTCTCCATTCGTTGCTTATGTAGGTTGGTTTCCGCATTCGAGGACATTTCTCAGGATTGTAGCGTGTTTGATCATTACTGTCCTTTGTATGGTCTCTGTTATCCTCTTGATTCCTATTTCTCCTAGTCTTTTCTCCATGTTTTTTAGGACTGTTCCTAGTGCTCCTATGAGTATTGCTGTTATACTGACTTTCTTCATGTTCCATATTTCTTTCAGTTCTCTGGCAAGTTCAGTATATTTGCTTCTTTTTTCCGTCTCTTTAATCTTCACTCTGTGGTCCGCTGGAACGGCAAATTCTACGATTTTGCAGGATTTTTCTTTCTTGTTGATTATTATCATATCTGGCCTCCTTGCTGTTATGGGTTTGTCTGTTTTTACATTCATATCCCATATGATTTTGTGTTTTTCGTTTTCTAGTACAGTTTCTGGTTTATGTCTGTACTGTTTTTTGCATATTCGAAATTCAGTTGTTTGCATATTTCCCGGTGTACTTCTTTCCCCACGCTGTCATGTCTGTTCTTGTATTCCTTTTGGGCTAGCTTGCTGCATTCACTTATTATATGATTTATCGTTTCCTCTCTTTGTCCACATAATCGGCATTTGCTGTTTTTCTGGGTTTTATCTATCTTTGCTTTAATAAAGTTTGTCCTAATCGCATTGTTCTGTGCGGCCGTAAGCAGAGATTCCGTGTCTATGTGCAAGTGTCCTTTTCTTAGCCATGCTCAGCTATTTTCATTGGTTTCATCGCTTGTGAGTCTTATAAAGCGTCCATGTAGTTGTTTTTCTTCCCACTTTTCCTTTCTTGTCTTTTTGTTTCTGGTTTCAGTGCTTCCGGAGTTGTTTGTTAGGCTGGTGGCTCTTGCTGTGGTGATCAGTCTTTCCGTGTTCTGGGTTACATATTTCTCCAGCTCTTTTTTGGTGTCTTCCACACAGTCTTCTATACTTACCAGTCCTCTACCTCCTTCGTTTCTTTTCATGTAGAGTCTGTCCGTATCGTCGTTTGGGTGCAATGCATTGTGCATAGCCATTAGTTTTCTAGTCCTCTGGTCAAGGTGCCTGAGTTCTTCTTTGGTCCAGCCTATGAATGGTCCAGAGTATCTTATTAGTGATACAGGCCATGTGTTTATCCCTTTTACTAGGTTTCTGCTATATAGTTTAGTTTCTAAGAGTTTCCTTGTTCTTCGTAGATATTCTTATCCAATCTTCTCTTTCATGTCTGTATATTTGATTGTGTCTGCTTCCAGAACTCCCAGGTATTTATAACCATCTTGTTCTCCTAGCGCTCTCATCTCCTCTTGGTTGGGGAGTTCTGTACCTTCTGTCGTCTCTAGTTTTCCTCTTTTGATCTCTAGTAGTGCACATTTTTCTATTACAAACTCCAGTTGGATATCCTGGCTGAATATCCTGTTTGTATTTATCAGCTTTTCCAGTTCTTTTTTGATTTTTGCAAACAGTTTAAGGTCATCCATGTCCATCAGGTGGTTTATTCTTTGGTCTGTATCCGTAAACCTGTATCCGGCATCACACTTCCTGAGTATGTAGTTGAGTGGCATCATGGCTATTATAAACAATAGTGGTGATAGAGAGTCTCCTTGAAAAATGCCTCTCTGTATGTTTATCTCAGACAGGTGTTGTCCTCCGGCTGTCAGTTTAAGTATCCATGTTTCCATCGCTTTCTGGATGAGATTAATAATCCTGTCTGGTATCTTGTATATTTTTAAGCATTCAATTATCCACGTTTGGGTGATTCTGTCGTAGGCTTTCTTGTAGTCAATCCATGCCATGGTTATGTTCTTTTGTCTGCTCTTCACCTCCTTCAGGGTCTTTTGAGCAATGTATAGTAGATCATGTGCCCCTCTTTGTCCTTTCCGGAATCCTTTTTGTTCCTCGGGGAGCAGTCCACGTTTGTCCAGGGATTGGTAGATTTGTTCTCTCAGTTGTGCTGTGAGAATTGGTAAACATGTTATCGGCCTGTAGTTGCTGGGGGCCGTTCCCTTTTTGGGGTCTTTTTGTATTAACGTTGTTCTTCCTTCCGTCATCCATTCTGGTATGTCTGTTTTGCGGATAAATCCACTCAGTTTCTGCGCTAGTCTTTCCTGCAGGGTCGTGAATTTTTTAAACCAGTATGCATGTATTCCATCGTGGCCTGGTGCTCTCCACTTTGCCATTTTTCTTAGGGTGTTCTTGATCGTTTCTTTGTTGATTTCTGTTTCGGTTCCTTGTTCGATTTCCTGCAGTTCATCTTTCATGTTTTTCAACCATTGGGCATCCTTGTTGTGCTTTTTTGGTCCTTCTCATATCTTGCTCCAGAATTGTTTTGGTTCTGTTGGGTTCGGTTTCTCTGTTGTTTTTTCTCCATTTACGTTTTTGTAAAACTGGCTTTCATTGTTTTCAAAGGTCCTGTTCTGTTTGCTCTGTTCTGATGTGTACCTGTATCGTCTCAGTCTTCCTTCTATTGCTGCTATATTTTGTTTTATTTCTTCATGTTTCCCATTTAGTTTTTCCTTGCGTTTCTGATTTTTGCTTCTTAATCGTTTCATGTCCTCTTTCCCTCTGTTCACGGTTTTAGCTTCTTTCCGAAGTTTGGTGATCTGGGTTTCCAGTCTGATTTCCTATCCAGGTTTTGTCGGTCCTCTCTTTTGTCCATTTTCTTCGTTTCTTAGTTTCATACTTACCGATTTTGCCCCTGCATATATCAAGTTGTTTAGGTCCGTAATAGTTTCTGTTGGGATGTGTGTGAGGAGTCTGTTTACTCTTTATTTTTCTGCTTTTAACTTCTTCGCTACTTCATTCCTGAGAGATGCGAGTTTTGTTTTATTTTCTAACATGTATCGTGTAATGTTCTCCACATCACTTTCTTCTTTTTCGTTGAGTTCTATCTCAGCAGGTTCTGTGTTTCCGCAGTCTTCTATCTCATCTTGTTCTGTGATCCCGTAGTCTTCATTCTCTTCAGTTTCAGTGTGTATCTTTTACCCGTCCTCTTCCTGTGGTTTCTCCTTCGGTGGTGTTTCTTGCTCCGTTTCGCCATTCATCTTCTGTCTGATTTCCGTCAGTTCCATCTCAGTGAACCATCCTCGCTTGAGGATCTGTCTTGCTTGATCTGCTATCCTTTGTACCGTTGTATGGTAGTCACTAGCAATGTCCTAGAGATGTTTCATTCGTTTTCGGTAGCCTCTTTCTGTAGGGTAGCGACTTTTATAATAGCACTCCATCACCAGTCTGTTCTCTTTCGTGGCCCATTTCTTTCTATATCTTTTCAGTTTGCTGTTTTCGTTCTGGTTTTCCTGTCTTTGGTCTGTGTCCTTGTCATACCTGGAATCAGAGAGGTTACTTACCTGGTTCTTGTCCGTTGTCTTGTTTCTGAAATGAGAAGGGCCAACATTCGCAGGATGCGGACCGGGTCCCCCATGTTGGCTAACGAGGGAGCACCTGCCCATCATGACACTCAGGTCTTTATTATTATTATTATTAGTAGTAGTAGTATTATTAGTATTATTAGTATATTTTTTATTAGTAGTAGTAGTAATAGTATTATTGTTATTATGATTATTATTATTATTATTATTATTATTATTTATTGTACTTACTAAGAATTGTCACACAGGTCATCAGTGGCATTCCCTGGAGTCTGAGTTACAAGTCTCCCTAGATTCCCCGTATTCTCCACCTCTTTTCGATATCCACCGCAAATAACATTGCAATATCGCAAGAACATTATACCATTAGTTTCTCGCTGATAAGGCCCATTTCTCTTCTCTGATATTTGGGAGGCAATAACCCTCCTCAAGGGCCCAGCATTCTCCGCACTTTTCCAGTGGATGTCTGGTTTGTTCTGTCCCTCCTAGGTATTCTCATCTTCCTCGACCCTCAACAAATAGTGGCTCTGGTGTTAGCCTAGGCAGGCACCATTTTTAATTTTGTTTAGTTAATAAAAAGGACACTTATTATTAATCATAAATATTATTAATGTAATTAATTATAAAATATTATTATTATTAATTATTAAATATTATTATCATTATTATTATTAATAATTATTATTATGAACAATTATTATTATTAATTGTTAATTATTATTATTAATTATTATCATATATAATTTCTATTTTTATCACTATTATGATTCTCTTCTTAAGACCAGGCGGTGCTGACAGAACCTCTTCACTACTTACTGTTGTGTTTTTAATTAATTGGCCAAGATGAGGCAACAGCTTTAGTATCTCGGCTTCAATGTCTGATTTTAATGAATAACTAGTAGATTCACCCAGTTTCCTGGCCATCGAATATCTTTGAAATCTAGCATATAAAGTTACCTTATCGGATTTTACAATATAGATCTTGGCATATGCCTATATGATGTAATGATACTAAGATTAAAGAGAGCAGAAAGTTACTAACTTTTGGCATTAAAATAAAATCGAAATGTTAGGCTCTAGAAAAGGAGTTCAATTATAAATGTGAATGTACGTACGTCCGGCCCGGTTCGCTGTATGATTAAGAGGAGGTGTGAGAAGAAAACAATGAAAAGGTAGTAGTCAGAGTAGCTGCTGTTGCTGCTGCTTTCAAAGTTGATAGCGGTCAACAATTCAGAATTCAGTTTTTTAAGCTGCTTTCAAGTGTTCAAATATTTCAAATACACCAATCCTTCTAGTAAACGACACATCTTTTCTTTTTTATTAAATAAGGAAGGTGGAAAGTGGGCATTAAGTTTACTTTCGGCAGCCTCAGAACTCTCGCTTTCCTTGTTTTGTCCTTTACTTCTCACACTCCATGAGGTATGTTTCTTACAAAAGGGAAATAATTATGTCAGAAACCATTCATCTTACACTTATTGAGGGCTAGTTTATGACTTTGAGGTAATATTTTTGCTCCTTACATGAATAGGGCTCCATGCATTGTTTGGGGCTATTTCCATAAAGAGAGACCAACACAGATGTTGAAAATAAGAATTCCGTAATATTACAGTCATATGTAAGTAATAGTTTACCATAAAAATACACACTTCCCCTACACTATTTGAGCAATTATTCGAAATCGTTTCCATCGTAGTAACCCTCCGAACCGGAACATTTCTCCAAAACAAACCGAGCCGAAAGATACTTCCCCATTTTAAAGAACACGCTGGAAGGAAGAAAAGAACTGGATAACCAGAATGAAGCATCGATGCGTCAGATACGCTGGTAATTATTATTATTATTATTATTATTATTATTAGTAGTAGTAGTAGTAGTAGAAGTAGTATTAACAAATATTAATAATATTTGCAAAACTATTGAAAAGTAAAACCACAATCTGTTTTATTTTAAAATCAATCCTAGTTTTATCTACCTATATCTGTAAATACGCAATTTCAACTGAATGAAACAGTTGCAGGGAAACCTAACAGAAAATGGTGTTGTTTTATCAGAAAAGGAAATTACCGTAGATCGGCTAACTTGCAGTCAAGACTTTAATAACACATTGTAATTCAGCAACGATATTAATAAGAGGAACGATTAGAATAGCGTGAGAAAAGAGGTGATTAACATAATAACATAAATGAAATATATTGAATACAATAATATATAATTCTGATAAGATTTAAATCACCATATATTACCCTTTTTGTAAAATTCTATAATAGTTGCATTTTTCATTTATATCTAGTGAATTATTTTGATAATGAGGACAAAATATAAAATCAGCCAGATGATTTGATTTTATTATTTTGACGTGCAGCTATTATTTCAATGCATTTAAATATAAATGTGCTAAACATTTTGGGTGCATCATCGTTTATATAGAATAAGTGCAGTTTGATGTCAACAAAATAAAGACCAAGAAATTTTAAAAGTAAATAACATGTGACATTATATGGCAGTAACGTTGCGTGCAATAAGTGCACTAACCCTATTTACACCAACATCTGTTGCATTGTTAATTGTTGATGATTTGTCAAGCTGTTGCATCTATTTTAAATTCTTCTTTGCTGTTAGGCATTATTTCTTTCAGTGTACTTTTCTGAAAATTCAATGCATTCTCCGTTGTGCTAAATGGCAATACGAGGGGTCCAAGACGATTATTTCAGTACGGTTATGTTATAACCAGCCATAAACTTGCATCGACTAACAAAGCGCTAGCGGCAGTTGCATTGCCAGGGAAAGCCAAGATGCATACAGCATCCGGTGATGCAAGCTTTTATTTATTTTCCTCCCACAAAATAAGATGTGGCACAAGGTCGCGAACGTAGGATTTGAAAGGCCAGCGCCCGAAAGAATGAGCATTCTGGCTTACAAAAAGTGTCTGGGCAGCCCCGTCGGCATTCCCCGGTAAGGGCGCCTCAGACAGTAAGCAATTAACTTACTCCTCCCCAAAGAGGGGAGGCAAATCCTGGGAGGGTAGACCTCCTAGAACTGCACAGGGCAACCCCACAGACCGGTGTCATCAAGCTCAAAAGGGAAAGACGGTACCGGTATATGGGATGTAGTATCCATCAGTACAGATACTACACTTTGATATTGGTAAAATCCGGGTGAATCCGGTGGTGCAAGCTATTGTTGTCGTAATCTTAACCTACAGTTGCATATCCTAACATGTTAGATGACAGCACTATACGCTAATCTCACATTACACTATAGCTGACACAGTGCACGCAGTCTAGATACTTTTAAAGTACACATTTTATATACATATATATGGCGGTGTGATGTATTATGCTGCTTTTTATGATATTTTCGGTGATAATAACAGTAATAAGTCGCCTTTGACAGTTTCTTTTTATAACCTGTGTCCTTCTATTAATCTCCCTTTTTCTCAATCTCTCTCTGTTTAATTTCATATATATATATATATATTTATAGGTTTGAAAAACAAGAATTATAATTTATCATGAAAGATAGTATGCATACAAATGCATGTATAACCTGAGATGTCTCTCGACCGAAATATATTAGATGGTACATACAATCGTCGATATGTAAAATAAAGATTGAAATAAAAAATATGTAAAATGTTGGCTTCATAAAGAATATATAGCCGCTGATATAAGGTTAAATTAATTCACGTTAGCAAGCGTATGCGCTTTACTTGATTAAATAAGCTAGCGAAATATTAAACTACATGATATTTATTAATGAAATGTTGCGTATTATATTATGTGATTTGCTATTTTCTGTAAATTTATTTCTCTCTTTCAAGCGATCACTATACATTATATATATATATATATATATATATATATACATATATGTATATGTATATATATATATATTTATATATATATATATATATATGTATATATATATATATACAGATAGAGAGAGAGAGAGAGAGAGAGAGAGAGAAATTAATACTTTTAGTCATTATATCTGTATATAGATATGTGCATAAACATATGTGAAACAACGCGTGGACGCTTTCTGGGGAGCTGGTTCTCCCGTTATATGTCGCAGTTCTTGTTCTAGACATGACGCTGCAATTTAGATACCTAATGAAAATCGACACTTCGCAAAGTATCACCGGAAATATGTTCATAACTTCCCGGGGTTCGTAACTGTAAGCCGGGTTTGTTGGGTCGTACTCCTTGTCATCGAGATGTGTTTAATGACCCGTACCAGGGCTTGTTGAAGCCCTCAATAATTTCGTTGTATTGTTTCTCCCTACACTCTCTCTTTTTCTCTCTCTCTCTCGCTCTGTTTCCCACCCTCTTTCTCTCTCTATCTATTTATATATTTATCTATTTATAACACCTCGCACAAATATTGAACACAGTGCCATCTGTTAGACAATAAGCAGTTGTGTCGCACGACGATCCCATTTTGATTTTTTTTATCAAGTTTACTTTCGAAATATAATAAATTATATTTTTATATAAACAGTAAACCGAGTTGTTCCATCATTACATTAAATTCTATCGCAGCAGAGCGGCCCCAGCCAGCAGATGATTATTTCTAAAGAGATAATTACTGACATAACGCAGAAATAAATAAATAGGCTTTGCGCGTATGACCTAACCGCTTCATTTAGAGGATCGGCCAATCGGGGGTTTGTGTGTGCTCTTTCCAAGGACGAAAGATTCCTTCCAAAAATGCCCCCAAGAATCTGACACACTAAGTCACACTTCCCAGCCGTTAATATGTACCAAACGATCATTGCACAATGGCGATAACAAATAGTACCACGTGTGTATAAATACATATTAATATATATTAACTTATTTGGTGTGTATATATATATATATATATATATATATATATATATATATATATATATAGAGAGAGAGAGAGAGAGATATTAATATATATTAATGTATATATATATATATATATTAATATTATATAATATATATATATATATATATGTATATATATATATATATAATTGTATACATACATATTAATATGTAGTAACGTAGTTATATATATATATATATATATATTAATGTGTATATATATATATATTAATATTTATTAATGTATATACATATATATATATACATATATATATATATATATATATATATATATATATATATATATATATATATATATATATATATATACATACAAGTGTGGACATATCTATGCATTTGATATATATTCTTATCTTTGTCATTTAACATCTATTTAACATATAAAGTAAGGGTTACGTTAAACCGATAGCTGTTTCTGTCTAATATTAGTAGGAATCAGAACCAGGACAATTTACTATTCAACAACATTTGCCTATTCGAAAAAAATATACATCATACATTTCTAAAAAAATTCACAATGTAAGCAACAGGTCAGTTCTTCTAGAAAATCGAGAACTCTGTAAAAATGAGTTAGAGAGTGATCTGTTTGATGTAGCTAGCAGCAATGGTCATATAACGGGAACTGTGTATGTCCGTACAATTAAATTCGCCGAATAGCTTCAAAACAAGATACGGCAAGATCCAGGCAAGATCCAGGCAAGACAATTCGGACATTGACTAGAGAGGGGTGTGCACTGTACTGACGAGTATTAAGAATACACTAAACAAGGATATCTGCCCCTCAGTGAACAAGGACAATTCGACAGTCCAGTCGAGGATTTTCTAGTTCTTCTCAGGAGAAATTGCACTACGCACAGAACAATAGAGAACTTGTTTAGAGACCGCCCAACGTCCAGACGTAATGAAGGCAAACTTACCTCAAAATGTGACTTAATTCATATAGTTATATTGTGTTGCTTCTCAATACTGTCAAACAGTTGAGAGAGTGAATGTAGAAAAGCCAAGCGTGTGGCAGCGTTAGAAACTCGACTTCACCTCCGGGGACACCCCAGAACAGGCGGTGTGCAATCTTTTACGATTTACCAGCCTCAAATCTTAGCCCTAACTAGTTTGAGTAAAACTTGTTGACGCTTCTATGTTGGTTGCAGTGGAGAAATACATTAACGTACCAGCTGCAACACACTGATGAGCTGATTACCAGGATTAAACTGAGATTAAGTTGACTGTAAAACTATACAGTAAAGACCGCATACTCAAGGTCCATGTGCCGCCACGAACCCGACATGTAAACATAAGGCGGCTTCGTCGGTTAGTTAGTAGTTTACCAAATATTTTAGATGAGTTGCACTTTTATATATATGTAGCTATTTTTAATTTGCATACATATTGTATAAACACTCTCTAATAACTTAATATATTGTTATATCCTTTTTTTTAATTCATATTGTCACGGTTTTTTTTCAAATGCAAATAGTTCGTCGATAGTAATATAAATATAATCATTAGTAATATTGATTACATCTATTTAATATAAAAACTAACGTGTAAGCACTTTCTTTGAATGTTATTGCATTATGTTTTAATATGATTGGGTTGTGTATTATCAGTTATGTTATGATACATTAATTACATGATTCGCTGTGTTAAGAGGAGGAAACAATCCGTCTTGGTATTACCTCCGTTGGGGATGAAGTAATGTCGTTCATTGTCTGATGTGATGAGACCATCTTCCCAGGGGCTACCTTTCTTTTTTGGTGGGGGTGATCGCTTAGTAAGTCTGTTGTCATAGTATTAACTTACATGAATTACCCTCTACTTCTATGGAAATATGTATTCATGTATTACCTCCTCGTTTTGGACGGGTATTGCACTATCCCTTCTGTTGGCATGATCACCTATAAGCATCTACCCCTTTCCTTAGGGTATATTATGATGTAGGCCCGTTCGTTCATGATAATATAATTCACCACGTTATTAATATATCCCATTTGATGAGGCAGTTACTCATCTCACTCTTTACTTCCTCGTTTTTATTTTCTGAAGGATATTTTCGTTCGTCATAGCATACTCCTTTGAGGCATTACCATCATTTTTAAAGGAAGATATGGCGTGTTCAAAGTAATATAGTAAACGAAGGTCTCATAAATGAGTCGGGATTTTCTAGTGATGTCATTGATAGTGGTCCTTACTCTCAGGACTTGAAGCGGTTCCGATTTTTTTTCGAAAGAAAACTGTGCGTTCTCCATTTGTCGTTCCGTATTGCGAGGATAATTGCACAAATTGCCCTAAATTAGATAATTTAGCGTTTCTAAAAGATAAGGAACTATTTCGGACTTAGATGAGTTTTATTTAGCAAGATTTCTTCCGTCCGACAATATATAGCAACGTTGTGAAATAATGTTTTTAGAACATATTTTACTAGTAAATATATGGTCGCATATTTATTACGTTTTAAAAAATGTGACTGACAGACGGAAGAAAATATAAATGTATATAATATTTTTTGAAGTTTTTA
>OY744517.1:13714785-13744785 GCA_963556195.1 Sepiola atlantica | reverse complement strand
ATAACTTAATTTGTCAACGTACATACACGGAAAATATAAACAGCAAATACATTACCCACAATTATTATACACCAAATAAGGTAGGAAGCGTTTCTATTTTTTCCGTTGAATATATTGCCAGTCCAAAAGTTGTAACCACAATTGAAATGCATTTGTATATAATACAAGAAATACACCTATTAGGACTGGTAATTACAATATATGACAACATTCCGTTTCAGCCCGGTCGGTTTCATGGAACTATGTCTAAATTTAAACCATACACACATATTTATGGATAATAGTAAATAATTCAGCTTTAACATAAAAACTAGAAATCTAGCGATAGCTATTATACATTGTATGTAATTATGATGCTTATATCATAATATTTGAGCACGCTACGTTCGGAAAAGTTGGTTTATATCTGTCCCCAAAACAAAAACAATGAATGTGTACTGGTTCCTGAATTTTTCAGATACGTTTTCTTCTTTAGTTAGGAAAATAACAATCTCCAATTTAGAAGAACGTAACACATTAGCATTGCTGTCACGCAAGATTCTCATAGGAAGCATAACATATACACACATTCTTACAAAGATGTGTTAGCATCTTACTAATCAGTTTAAAGCTTAGACATTGAAATTAAATGTTTAACTTGAACCCTATACACTGACAAAAGACAGAGCCGCTTATATTTACGTGTCGATTAATGTAAAACCGGGGTATACCAAGGAAAATGCAATATCAAACACAGCAGTGCCAAGGCGATGAATTGCTAAATAAAATTTAAGTGTGAGAAAATTAAAAAATAGTTTTTGTTAAAAACTTTATAGAAATGTATTGGCATATCGATTAGCTAACAGCATGACTATACCTACATTATGAGAGAAAACAATGATGGAGATTCGCTGTTGTTAGATATAAATAGATTCCGGAACCAGTCAACAGAATTCCATATCAATGAGTGATACTGAGTGGTCGAACAGCTTTATATGCTATCAGTTCTTAAAGTAAATATTACTAAGTATGAGAAATATTAGATCACAAAATAAAGCCAACATAATATTCAAGCTACAGTTGTGCAATCCAAACGGTGTACTATTTCTGTCTGGCTGGCAACATTGTGCGTCATTTAATCCGGACTTTGCGAAACAGTCGAAATTAATTACTTAGTCGAAACTGATAAGAGGTTTAGAATCAAATATTAAATATCTCGTTTGTCTTATTAATGTCAGATTTCTGCGACGGAGATGCCAATGGTTCAGAATACATTGATACGCCTCATATAGTAACTGTAAGATGAATGAATCTGATAATCCATACGGTAGCCATATGGTTTATTAATATCGCACTTTAGCAATACGTTGCTCTTGAGTATAAAGAGATATCGGAAGACGACATGTCAGACATTAGTTCATCCCGTAAATTCATGATTTGTAAAGCGCACCGACTACTATAGTAGTAAAAATGAGGATGATACAAAAGGACTTTTAATAAAGTAGTCTGACAGAACTAAGCCGGTACATTTTTATTGTAAAAAAGTATTCTTACATTGGACCGATTGTTTAGTGTACGTCTCTTACCAGAAATGCATGGACATATCCTGACGATGCATACTTCGTGTACTCTTGTATATTTCATGAAACACCCAACGATGTCAACCTTTAAAAGCATGATTTTCAACTTGATTTCTGAATACTCATTTAATTAACTTAGAGATGTTTACGACTCAAACATCGCCAGATGATTTAAATCACTCTGATCGATAATTAATGTATCTATGTTGTTCTTACTACGCTTCATGCCGAACTGCGACCTCACATCAGCGTCTGATTGATGTCCGGTAATAAAGTTAATACACGTGATATAATTATATATATATATATATATATATATATTATTTTTATTAAGGCTTTTATATAAGGCTGTTATCACTGCGACTATCGTAGGTATGATTGGCAGGCGTTACCATTGTCATAATCGGTTTTGTTAACGATAAGACTGGTAACACCAGAAAACTTCTCTTATAAAATGATTCCACTAGTATTGATCTCGGTATAATATAATCACAATTTTAAAAAATATAATCACAACAAAATTCACTACAAATAATAAACAAAACATTAAAATAAAATAAATAAAATGCAAAAGTAACAATTAATATCCTAATTTAAAATTATCAAACATTTTCATCCACATGATAATTACTTATTAGAATTAAAATAAAATAAGAATGACGGTTGTAATCATAATTTTATTCTCATTTTAAATTTAACTCACTCTGGCCGTCGCCCCATCTCCCTCCTCCCACCCCGGCCGAGATTGAGATCGTCACAGCACTGACACGTGAAAAACCTCCCACGTAATAATTTGAAACACGACTTGTTGGGGTCCTCCCCCCTCCCCTCTCATGTCCCATGTCGCCGTTATAGACAAAGCCCCAACTCTATCCCCCTCCCCTCCAATGTATTTTCAATTTTCAATCTCCCGTTAAAGTGAAGTTACAATTTTATGCCATTTGAATTCCTTTCGCCGGCCCGATGAGTTGGTCGCTATTCGCACCAATGAAACAAAATTTGTTTTGTCGCAACTAATGGAATACTATCAATATATATATATATATATATATATATATATATATATATATATATATATATATTAAGGCATGTGTTATTGAAGACGACAGAAATCTTCTGTTTAGTGATTCCTTTTTTTTTCATTCGTCGAATGATCTTTTTGACGTGTAGATGGAATGAATTGATGAAGGATCCATGTGTTTGACTAACGTTTGCGATTCTCTCCGGAATCATCTTCAGGTCTTTTATGGCAAACATGAATACAAAGCGAGTTAAAGAACTATTAATCGAACTAAAAAATATAAAACAAGTATTAATTTACAATGAATTTCCAACCTACCTCGTCGACGAACTAATTAAATCAATGATAAAAAACCTTACAAACACTAATATAAATAATAATACACAACATAACTCCAATTACATCAACATATATTACCGCAACCAAATGCAGCCAAATTTCAAACTAGAAAAAAAAGCTATAAAGAATATTACACATCGATATATATATCTCCAACAGATAAAGAATACAAAATTAAATTAATTATTTATTATAAAAGTTTCACAACGCCAAACCGTGTAGTAAAAACAACCCCTCTCCAACCCCCAACACACTAGAAAGAACCAATGTAGTTCATGATTTTAAATGTCCTTTAGGAGGACGTTCCTCCCAAAATAATAATAGCTATATTGGTTTTACAACAGCCACTCTATCCCGCCGCCTCACTATGCACCTCGCAAACACTAGTTCAACATACAAACACCTACAAACGCACAACTGCCCTACATCTGAGTTGAGACAGATATTAGTAATGAACACAAAAATAATACATTCCGAAACTAATTAAAAAAATTAAAAATACTTGAAGCCGTATACATAAAACGCAGCAACCTTAAATCAAAAACATTTCATACGAGACAAGTAAAACTATTTTAAAATGCTTAGCCTGGTTTAGTGATATAAACCGAATAATAAAATAGAATTAATAAATAAACGAAGAACTGTTTCAATGTTCACATTTTAAAATGTAGACGTCCGTATTTTACGTGAAGGGTATGCCGGCGTATTTTTTTAAGAAATTCCATTATTTCACTCGCTTTGTATTCATTTTTGCCATTAAAGACCTGAAGATGATTTTGGAGAGAATCGAAAACGTTAGTCAAACACATGGATCCTTCATCAATTCATTCCATCTACACGTCAAAAAGATAATTCGACGAATGGAAAAAATAAAAAAAAGGAATCACTTAACAGAAGATTTCTGTCGTCTTAAATAACACATGCCTTAATTAAAAAATGCTGCCTAAATACACACACAATATGTATATATATATATATATATATATATATATATATATATATATATATATATATACATATATATACATATATATATATACATATATATACTGTCTATTAAACCACATTTGAATCTAAATTAACACACATACTTCTTAACTGCATACCATAGTATGCACATCTTCAAATCCGATGTCAACAATAATTGTAAAATAGTAATTACATTGTGTTGGGTTCAATTTGTAACTTTCGATAATTAGATAATTTGTCACCATTTAAACTGACAAAACTTCCAGATCTTTAGCACTTATCTTCGAGTGGATTTGTTTGACCTACAGGGTTTCTGAATTATTAAATATATTAGCATGTACAGAAAATACAACAATTTATAATTTCGTTTCGTTTGCTTGAAAGTCGTTTATTTTTAATTAGTTTAATAATAAGGCTGTGAAAGTATGAATAAAATACACACAACACTTGTTAAATTGCATGCAAACAAATGTTATTTTGTTAAATTTCTCGTTTGATACAAATTCATATTTCCTAGCATGTTATCGAGACTGAAATCATATAGTGTATCGCAATGGCCTCGTAGCTAAGATTTACCTGCGTTACCGAAATTGTTCACAGTTTTCTGCGTCAAATTTAGCTCCCGTGTGTCTTTACGTAGCTGAGATATAAACTGTGTTTATTGGTTTTCTCTTGTTTTACGTTATATTACGTCATATCGTTTGTCTTCGATTTGTTCACAATATATTTAATTCATAGTTTTAGCTAATTCTATTATTCGTAATATTGGATCCACTGTTCCTCGGAGTCCAATTGTCCTATTATGTAATTATTAACGTAAGATCAAATAATAATTATGATGTCAAATCACTTCGGATGGTGTATAAACACACATATTGTGTGTTAGTATTGCAATATTCATTACATTACGTAGATTTCAATTGATAAAGCTTTTTCGCTCGTGTTAACAATACAAGTTGTCCTTTGTCTATAGTATATTAGTACAGTGGTGTCCCTAGCTATATGTTGGTAATGTATTACTTACATTGATATCATTCGCACGTTCCAAATCCTTGCTGCATACGCATTTAAAACATATACTATCCAAGTAATAGTAAATAATAATAATTTATTGTTGTTTCAAACTTAAGAACACAGGTTTCAATATTATAAATTACTAAATTCGTTAAGCTTTTTTAAAACTTATTTCAACATTGCATTGCTACTTCATACTAGGTTGACTTCTGATGATAAATTAAGGTATATTTCGTTCCAGGGCATTCATAAACGTAAACAAAACAAAATGAAAGATAAGTACATAAAGTAAACCTAACTGTAAATATAAATCATGTATTTGTTTTCGCTTCAGTCATTGACCGGTGTACGGAACGTAAACAGCATATAGACGCGCAGACTAGATCATTTATTCTCGGAATATTTTAGAATGGTCATTATTATAATAACCCGCAATATTAGAAACATCCTTGCTGGTGAATTAACTATACATTACCCAAGTATACATGTCTCCATTAAACGGTGAGAACACCATTTATATGTTAAATTGGGTCATATGGCTTAAGTGTAGCTGTAGTGTGCAGAAGAATACATACACGCATACACCTCACTTACCATCACACCAATATCAATATGGTCGCGTTAAATATCACGCTTACAAGCATTCGACTTTCGAATCTCAGTATAAACACATATACGTCGAGCAACACAAGTGAGTGTAATTCTGCTTGATAGCTGTTTGTGGCGGACTATATATCTACTATATTAACAAAGTAAGGAAAATCTTCCCCTGTAAATTGAATCACAATCGGAGTTTATACACACCCACTATATATAATTTCAATATAGATGGGAGGTTGTGTCCATAGCATACTGATTAGTAAACAAGTACACAACACAAGAAGGATTCAGGGTACATTTACATGTTTATAAAAAATGAAAAAAATTTTTTATAAATTCAAATTAAATTTAATTTCGCTCCCGTAAGGCAAATCTGCACTGTTTTAATATCCAAAATTATCTGTGACTAAGTTTGGCATCTATCTTATTCATGCAACTATATACATATAACTAATTTTACATAAATGTGCATATAGATATAATGTATTTACTTCCCTGAATATACTATCCTAAACAAGAATTAGATGTCTGTTAAGCTCCTATATTTATACATGTTTGAAATATCGATTGATTAATCTACCTTCAACTCAAAATAACACGTTATAAAATATCAATTTTCATAATGGATTTGATTTTTTGTGAGAGTATGTCTCTTTGCCGTAGTGTTTGCTTCTATGAATGCACTGACTCTATTCACCTCCTTTAATCTAAGAATATGTTTGTTCTAAAACACGAATTGTGTAAACAGGTTACATAGACACGTTTCATGACTATTAAGAACAAGTAAATCTATTTCAGTAATTTGCATGATGGATTTCTAGTTTCCGTTACTTAAATGGAATGAAAAATAAACTGTGTTTACTTCTTAATATTACTGTTTTAAGTTACCCAACAGCGCTTATCGGAGTATACTCATGTGTACACAGTAATCATCCGAACAGATGCCATTGTATGTTGTATGTTTAAAAACTGACATCGTTTTCTGAAATTCAATAGAGTTCGTGCTATCACATATATTACATGTTCTGATATGCGTTATGCGTCTTAATTTGACTTGTCCGGATTTTATGTCAAATTTGTAAGGATTATCCAGGCGAAAAATGAGAGGTACGGTCGGTTTAATCATTTCATTTGATTTGTGTTGGTGTCATAACGTTTGAATGCATAACTATTTTACTATTGAATACACTGATTTTAATCAAAATTAAATGCTTTATTTATAAAAAATATTTCTAATGCTTTTAAAAATACTAGCAAACGATTATTTGTCTAGTAAATAACTACAAGTACAAGTATTTCCTTTAACAAGCAGTAGTTTTATCTCCTGAGATATACTACTATGATCATGTATATTTTTAAATCGATTTTCCCAGGGTACTTGGATAATTCTATTCATGTAGACAAAACAGGCGTTAATAATATATGTGTGCCTGCGTTCGTGAAGGGTATGCATGGAAATAAAATACACCTCTTTACTTTTCTCATAGATAAATCCACATAACCGTATATTTTCAGAAAGTACATTGCCCTGGTTATAAGCATCCGTGAACAATAATATCGGGGGACCTCATTTCGCGTTGAAAATTCGTGAAGATAAAATATGTTACTGTTTATGACATATAAACAAATACCCATTTATATACTAAATGATATTATCTTAAATATTTAACATTCACCCTGAAAACATACTGTGCACTAATATGTTGGGTGAACCTTTGCGCAATTCATATATAGTCTTAAACTACATGTCTACGATACTTAAATAATTATATTTCTTTCTGATAGATTAGTAAATAATGACATATGTGCGCCACATTTGGCAGTAGACATTCATAAATACAAACTACAGAGGTTTAATTTCAGAAAGTATACATCAGAGTTAATGAATCTTGGCTTCATTAGTTCATATTAATATAAAATACAACTAATTACTCCACAATAATCATATGTATTCTAAAACAATATTTAAGTCAGCTGAATTATTATGTCATAATAATTTAAGTAGCGACAATTGTATTGTGAGTTAGACGTTCGTGCCGGATATTCATAAAAAGGGAATACGAAGTTAAAACATATCCAAACTTATATTCTAATTACCTGATACATTGTAGAGTTTACTTGATCGAAAAAAATATCGTATGAGCTTCTTTGGTTCTAGATATTCAGCAAATGCGAATACCCAGTTTTACTAGTTGTAGAGAGCGACCCACATAAAAATATATGTGCTGATGCTACCTCATTCAAGGTACTTAGATCATTATAGTTGATTCTGATCAAAGGTGGGCAATACTATATTTGTGTGTTTGGTACGCGACGGGAATACATGACATTGCAATAAAACAGTTACATTTGTTCGAGATGCAACCGTATAATTAGTTTCTTGCGGAGGTTCTTTGTATAACTCTATTTCATTTCGTTCAACGATTAAACAATAATATTTATTGTCACGTGGGGCATTCATATAAATAATACATTTTATTTATTCGTAAATATAACCATCCAATAACTGCAGCTATATTTACAAGCTCATATGGGTTACTAGATTTCGTTCTGATCAAATTGAGAACAATTATAGAGTGTGGTCTTCCTTCTTGTCGGGCATTAATAAATAAGAAAGTATAATATATCAGGCTATTGACAAATAAATACAAATAGCTATATATTTAGAAACATCACTACCCAGTTCACTTGTACGCTTATATTAAATTATGATTAAGAACTGCACAGTTATATCGCTAGACTTTCATAATAAAGGTATACAATTTTTGTGTTTCTTGCAAGAAAATCCTCCTCTGAAAAATGTTTATTCTGAAACTATATTATCTAGGTTATTTTTATAATTGCATTTCATTTTGAAAATGTAAACCATAAAATGTCAAAATGCGGGCTATAACATTTTAGGTTGTTTTTTCGTGTTGGATATTCAAAAAAATTACATAAGTTTAACTGTTTACATAGATCTACTACTATTACAAATATCCAAGGTATTTCAATGATTATATGTCATTATAATCAAGAATGGAATAATTAAATCTCGACGTTTTGTACGCACCAGTAGTTTGCAAAATGTAAGTCATGGGATACAATTCCATATAACGTATGTATTCTCAAGTTACATTATTCAACATACTTAGACCATTATATTTTATTTTTATCAGATATTAAACAATAATATCATGTGATAATCGGTTAACAACATCGTGATGCCAGAGTATTCTACGAGATTCGTCAAACGGAAATACAATTATAACTTATTTAGGATATAGTTCTTACTAATCAAATACATTCTCAAACAACATTCGGCAAGGAACTTTGATATTTTTTTTCATTTTCATCAAAGAAAAAAACAATATTATTGTAATGGAGGCTGCTTTCACGCCTAAAATGAGTAAAACATAAACTGTCAGATGTTTGTTTGTGAAGATTTAGTTACTGTTGTCGGCAGTGGTTAAATATCATTTGTGTATTATTTATTTAATTCCTGTGAACATTATCATCTTATGATTACATTTGTTTAAAAAGGGCTGCAAATGTGTGTCAAATTGATTACGTGTGTAAACATGATTAAGATTGTGATGCTAGTCATTATATGTGTATTCGTCACTAATGTATATATATATATATATATATATATATATATATATATATATATATATATATATATATATATATATATTGTACACATATTGTATTAGTTTCTGTAGATGTAAATCCGTTGAAACTCCAATGTTTATAAAAAGTGCTTAATAACAAGTAGATTTGTTGTTAAGTATACATTTTTATTAATACAGACATTATTGGTTACATATGTCATACATGTTTCGGTTGTACTCTTCACAGACAGTCAACTACTTCAGACACATGACGGCAGAGAAGTGAGATTAATTTGGAACATTTTCCTTTTAAATAAATCTTTTTTGGAGATGAGCTATTTTTTATGATTTATTTTTTATGATTTAGTATCGGGTATTCTTTAATTATAAACTTTTTCAATTAGTATCGTTTTTTAATTTGTAGTATGTGCCTTCTAATTCTTTTTTATTATTACCCACTTAGTCTGAATTCCGTTTTTAACACTTCAAACTTGTAATCTATTTACAAACATATTTAATCATAACTATCTGTACTTTATATAAAATAGACACGTGTGCATAAATTAATAGATACACAAGTACATACAGAAACAAAAATACACACACACACACATATATATACATATATATATATATATATATATATATATATATATATATATATATATATATAACAAATAATAAAATAAAAAATAACAGCACACACACATACTTAAACATCCATACACGAATATACCCATATATACACATATATTTATTTTCAAGTATAACTATGTAGTCAATATATAAAATTCACACGTGCGCACAAATGAACTAATCAACAAGTACATATATATATATATATATATATATATATATATATATATATATATATATATATATATATATCTCCATACATGGATATACACATATATACACGTATATATAGTTTCAACCATGTATATATATATATATATATATATATATATATATATATATATATATATATATATATATATATAATTATATATATATATATATATATATATATATATATATATATATATATATATATATATATATATATATAAGACTGTAACTTTAAGTGCATTACCTGTGATGGCTTTGGTGGAATCTTAATCATAATTAACGTCACATGGGTACAAGTGGTGACAAAAACACAGCATCATTCTTGTAATAAACAATTATTAATCCATTGAATCCCTATGAGTTTGACGAGGTTTATACCTGTAATAGTTGTGAAGTTTATTATGAGAGCATCACAAATTTTAAACGTTCAAACCCCTTTAAAGCACTACAGTTAGTAGAGTTGAATTACAATATATAAAAATGTCAATATATACTAGATATATAATGTGTCAGGGAATACTTGTATGTGTTTATAAAATGATTGGCATTGACAAATTTGATTGTGGTTTCTGAGTCTAAAATAATAAACATATGACAATATATATGTGTGTATATCACGGTAATGGTTATGTGTTTGCGAATGTGTCGGTGCTCTATTAGTGTGTCTGGCTGGTAAACCTAAAATAAGTCTGGATTAGAGAAAATATAAGCCGTTTTAACGACTGATTCCCACACTTGTTGGACAATGTTCTGAAATACGGGAAATTATAAAAACACAGTCCCGTTTTTCAGCAGTTAGGCTTATTGCTGGAACATATTAGAGAATAAACGAACTATTTGTTATTAAAGTAATATTAAAAGATAGCAAACAACGGAATAAGGTATCTTAACACTAAACAAAACTCATGACGAGCTACTATATCATCTAGTTCGCCTTAAAAAATACGACGGAGTTTTCGCATTTACGTTTTTGCGGAAATTATAGAATACGGACGATAAACACATTATCTTCTGAAACCATGTTTTCAATAACTTTCTGTTTGCTAACTTTACGTATAGTGTCAAATCTATATTGTTTGTAAAATGATAGCACTTGTAAAAGAAGGAGACAATTAGAGAAGCTGACATACGCCAATATATCCAGGTAAAATATGTTACACGATAAGATAGGCATGTAATGGAAATGGAATAGGATGACTATCCTTAAAAAAACATATATTTCGCATGTTCATCGTAATTGGGTTGTGTAGCAATATTAAAACCAGTTCCTTAAGACATGTTCTGCAAACTAGAACCAGCCTGAATCACGGAGATTTATTGCAGTGTAAACTCGAATACGGATTATAGGGGTATATACATTAATAGCTAAATGTAAAATGTCTCCAGCGTTGTAGTAAACAAAAATATATTTTAATCTAATAAATATCTTTTTCGTCGTCTTACGCTTCATAATTAATAAACACCTTCCCAAAACAAGGGAACATATCTGCTAAGAGAAGTAACATTCAGCAGAAGAATACGGCAATAGATATATAACACGACGAACCATTTAAGGCATTTAAAAGTTTATATAAGGTGCGTTCGCTTATGTTTTTATTTTTACAAAAAAATCCTGTTTGATGTTTACAGTATTTCGTTAGTTTATTCGAGCGAGAATTATTACATTTCCTAATAGATGCAATTTTTAGTCATCGTAAAATATATATATTTAATAAGTAAAAGCAACTCAGTGGAAACAGTGATTATGGTTAACCGAAATATATATATCAGCTATAATAAAGTAATTGTTGAATAAAATAAAATATCGTTCGAAAATAGATGATTTAAGATGTTTTTTTTAATATTTCATCTCAGACAAGCATGAATGTAATTATATGACTCACTGAGTCAACAATTTAACAATGATTTTAAAATATTACAGATGTTATCGGCGAAGTATGGTTCATTAACTATTAGATTTTATGACATCTAAAAACGTTTTTGGTTTTTGATTACCAATCATTCTATTTTAATAGAAGTTATTACCCGCAAAGTACAACGCATCGACGCATTTATTCATAGTGTTTGTGTTGTATATTTCATAATATTTACTATTTTACTTTTTTGAAATAGAACTCACCTTTACAGCAATTGTCCAATGCTATATGTGTACGATTTATTTTATATCTGTAACGAGTATTATGGTATGTATACATTTATTTGAAGATCAGCAACTAAACGAGATTAACTTTGTGTGAAATTGTTGATGTCACAAAATACTTGAGGTCAGTCGATGTTTTATGGACGTATTTCATTTTCCCAATGATGGAGATATATGCAGGGACATTTTCATAGCCATATTTGTGATTGCTTTTGAAAACGATTAACCATGATAAAAGTTCAACCCATTTACGACACCTGAGTGCATGCTGAGAATATCAAAATAATACTTAGGTCAGCAAAATTATTTTCTTTCAAAAATATGTTATTATGAACACTACATTGGTGTGCCAAATTTCATCGCCATATGTTTAGGAGTTCATAAGTTAATCAAAAAATTCTAAAACACGTACGTGTACTGACACTACAATAAATTGGTTTAGTAGATTTAAAGCAAAAAGAATTACTAGATATAACATACTCTAATCCATAATAAATATATATATATATACATATATATATATATATATATATATATATATATATATATATATATATATATATATATATGTATACATTATTCAATGCTGACATGAAAATGTTAGCGAGTAAAACACGTACTTATTTCTGCCTTTCGGGCAAAACTAATTAAAATAATGAAGGGTAGTGAAAAAGAAACTAGCACGTTTGACAATCATATCAGATTCACGTTTTCGTTTGAAATATATTCATAGGTATATAAACTACTCTAGACGGAACTGCACAATAATAATGTATATGTGAATAATTAAATTACTGATGTAATTCTCTGATTGTATATCAACGTTATATTAACATACCTTGATAAATACAATGTTCGAACACTGGCGAAGTAAACATTTTACCGTACATTTTGACAGCAAGCCTGATTATTTTAGTGATAGTACTTTATATGTATTGTGAATTATTATAATTATATATATATATATATATATATATATTAAGATATATGTGGTAATGTGTGTGTATTAGAACACTTGAGGTAGTTTTATTTTTGTGTAAAATGTAGACATTAGTCGCTAAGTGACACCACACATATGTACCTATCTGGGTAGTTTCTATTTGCCCGCTAGTGTGTCTACGTGTTGTATGTATGCCTCGTTAAAATACATAAAGAATATGTTAAAATTTGAGAATAAAGACAACTATGTGGTGACAAGAAATGTCAAACCTTGAGCTATTTGGGAACACACACAGGACCAGATTCCCTTGTTTAAGACGCTGGGTCAATCGTCATAAAGGAATAGGTAATACACCAGCTATTTTTAATAAACTGAATTTTTATAGAAGTTTAAATATGTATATTACAAAAGAGGGTCAAACCGTTGATTTTGCATTTTGAGATCAGCAGCGTGACCTATGGCGAGGTAATTTGCATTATGCGCTTTACAGAAAATAACTAATGTTTACTTTCTAACAAGGTGTAGTAATCAGAAAACAGTCTCAGGAACATAAGCGGTGGACGAATTATTAGCATTCCGGCGTGATAGAAAAATACAGATAGATAGACATATATTGTCTGGTTACACCTAAGTACATTGTGCGCACACGCCCATTCACCACACCGTTAATTAGGCAACAGCGCTATACACACGTCTGCTATCTTAATATGTCGCCATAAGCAAGCACCTTACACTTTTTGGTGGCGCTAAAACTTGACTATTACGGTAATGACTTCGTTATATATATGTAGCTGGATCGTTTAACTTAGATGAAATAGAGTAAAGCATAAACAATATTGGTTTCATCAGCTTATACTTCATCTATGAGGAGGGGAATATACAAGAAAACCCATTCAGTAGTATAGAACCATTCGCATAGGGCATTTTGTAGTTAATATAATATATCCTTGTTTTCGGTATTTCTTATTATATACTTTTTATTTGTTTCATGTTTAAAATATTTAATTAGTTTTCGAATCCTGGCAATTATTTATAAGGAACAATATATTTCTCCCTGAAAAAAAAATAAATGGAACAGAGAACTCAGTTTAAATAGTGAATATGGTCGTGCAAATTAAAGAATACCCCTCAAAATATTAGTGACGACATTTAAAAGGAAAACAGTATTCAACAAACATAGAAACATGTTTTATGCTATTTTATAACTCAAATTTAATAGAAGCCTTAATCTACCCACCCGAGTCAATATTTTAGCACTGTTTTTTGTGAACATAGTGCATATTATCTAGCGAGGGATTGCTGATTTGTTTATATGTTTAACATCATACAACATAGTGTCTAGTGTTATCATGCCGGATTGTGTTATTTCATAATGTTATGCTTAAAGTATTGAACATCTACTAGTAATTAATCATTGTATTGCCTGATTTGTTGTACAACATATAAATGTGTAATGATAAATCATGCTGTATACTCTTATTTTGGTAAGATAGTGCACCGGACGTTCTTACAATATTCACATATACATTCATGGCATGTGATTTGACGTTTTTCGACATATCAACTCTTTTCGAGTTTTTAATTTTGCTGGGTTTAACATTTTAAAATATATAATCACGTTATTTAGTTTGGCTCTGTTGTTTTAAGACATAGAACATTATACTGTATTGTATTTTCTCATGATGGCTTCAAGTTCTGAACATATTAAAATAATTATTCGAGGTGTTTGGTGTGTTGTTCTTTTACAATATAATAGCATGTGCGTTTTTATGTGATGCGAACTCGTGTAATTTCGTCAAAACGTTATGATGCCTCAAGTTTAGCGCATTCTCAATGTGTCTTTACTAGTTCGTTTGCTTGCATAGTTTTACAATATAACACTGGTTTAATATTGAATTCTATGATATATCAATGTTCATGATCTTATATTAAGGCTAAAAATAAGGGAGGTTAACTTATAAGTAAGGTAAGCAAACAGGAATAAAATGTATGGTCGGAAGGTAAGTTATCTCATAGTAAAAAAGACACCAGTGAAAATATTGAGAAGCTAGTACAAATACACATCAAATGACGGAAGTCAATGGACGGAGATACAGCGGCTGAAAAACGAAGGAGTACATTAATCGATAAGACTTCCAATAATTTTGATGAAACCTGCAACATTTGTAAGAGTGGGGAGTCAACTGTTGGGGAGTAAAGGCGAGGGTAATTATGATGCTCCGTTGCCTTAACGAACAAGATATGTAAGAGTATGTAACAAGTAAGAGCTTAGAAGAAGTTGAAGGCAGACGAAGATACTCAGATATATATTAACATCTTATAGGACGCATATAATGTTAGTGTTGTAAATGATACAAAAGAATGACTCTGTATGTAAAAGTGTATACCTTTCTGTACCAGTATCTTAAGACTAAGTATATCTTTTTTCATTACTGAGATAAGGTATGAAGAACAGAGAAAAATATATCTACACCTGGTCCAATACCATCTACAAGGCAAGTGTTTTCGCTGGAACTAGTTTGTGGAGAACCGAAAGATCGCATGTAAAGAGATATGGTCTTCAAAGCGAGCAAACACTTTGTCCATGCCAACATCGGCCTACGATGCAATGCCTTCCCCACAAAACCTGACTCTATCAGAAGTAGACAATGATAACTAATGGAAAATACACTTGTAAGTATATTCTGCTAAACTGTAACTTAGCACTTATTTGCTACACGTGGAGGAATAACCAAGTAGTGAAAGTAATTAAAAATCTACTACATAAGAGAGTGGAGAAGTTTAATGAAGTGGAACAACCATCACAACGAAATATATACATTTGAATGTACATAGAGCTAACGCGAATTAAACTGAGTAATTACAGTCTGCCCACTATTGATGGCGTATGTATAATATACCTAATAGAAGCATGTAAGTTAAACGAATTGCCGCTCCAAGATTATTCACGACAGTTTTTAGAAGCTATTTGTTATAAATATTTGAATATTTCGCTAGACTTTATAAGCCGGCCACTAAAGAAGACAACACTCAGAGGCTTGCCCACTATGGCAAAACTGTATTTTATGAAAAAGCAAAAAGCGAATTAGCAAAATAATTTGACTCAACTCTTATTGGAAACTTCGTAGACTTTTTACTATAAACTGTGACTAAGTAATTAGTATATATTTTAAGCATAACGATAATACTAATCATCTCTATTTTTGTGTCATCTATATTACGAATGTTACCTTGGACTTAGATCAATAGGTGTTTTCATACCTTGTTTTTGATCCACCGATCACTTCTAAGAAAACACACGTAAAGTATGCGGCAGTATTCTGTGATAAGAAATAACAACGTATTCCTCGTCTAATATACTTAGTGTTGAATTACAGACAGGAGACGAGCGCTATTTTATTAAAATACAACGATTGCTGCCGTTTGGTCAATATAGTTCGGTCGAATTACATGCAGACCTAAAACGATTATAATAAATAATGGCATTGAACGATCCAGTACAGGCGACGGATAACTCAGTGTTTCGATCAACAAACGACGACGACTGCCCCAAAATCTGATTTACAGAAAAGTGAGCCAAAGGAAACAAAATTTGATCGTTTGATTCCGCGTTCATAAATAGCGGACCACTTAGCAGAGAGGAACACTAAAGTAAAACAGTTGAGACACATTTTTGTGTAATATATTTTTTCTCATGAAATGTTTTTTACGCATCTGCCCACAGAAATGTTTTGAATTGTTTTATAGAATGTAAAAAATTATCGATCATCAGCAGGTGTATAAAATACAAGTGTGTTCTATGGTTGAAAATATAAATACCGCCTAATTCAAAATAAAACCACGGTTGCATCATTCAATCGTTTAATTTATACCCGCTGCCCTTGCTAACCGGCGTATGAGGCTAACAAAAAAGCTGATAATTTTACAGTTAATCTACTCCATTCTGCTTCGGTAATATGAAGGCATTACAGAAATCCTGCCACACGCGTATCAGCATATATTGCCGGTCTTGACTAATAAGCCTTTCCCAAAGAGCACCCCTATATATGTTGTCCCAGCAAGTCTTTCAATTCCCAGGAGCGACATGCCAGTTCTAACTCTTATCTGGTCAGCCTATCACGTTGAATGCACCTCTCCTGATATGATTATTTATGTAGCTAGAGTATGTAAGTCAGAAAGTATGTCAAGACCGACACTTTTTTCGAATAACGTTTTTGAATGTTTTTGAATGTGGATTATTCTATGGAATGTTATTCTTGTATTAACAGCTAGTTATAATATTCCGTTTTAAATATCGCCCTGATTTTCAATTCGCCTTTGTTTAATTCTGGTATGTGTAGCGTAGCAGAGTGTTCTTTTGTATGACAATTTATTGTGTCTGCCAATCTATAGCCCTTGTTGCACGTTAGGAATTTGTGTACGTGAACCACACATTTATTGATGCATTTTATGATAGTTTATGCTAAGTATTATATTATTATCATTATTATTATTATTATTATTATTATTATTATTATTATTATTATTATTATTATTATTATTATTATTATTATTATTATTATTATTTAACCGAAGCTTTCGTAATTAATAGTTGCATACTGGAATCTTTTTTCTATATATTTTAATCAGATAACATACTCGTGCTGGTCAAAAAAATAGAACATATGTATAAAACTGTAAAAATCATTCCGTTTGAGATAATTTTCGGCTTTTAAATTGTGTAGGCGAAATATTCTATATGTAAATAACAATTACAACTATTGTTAATCATTTGTAATATTTGCATGTGTCAGACTTTATTGTCACAGAGTAGTTTATTGTCACATTGGGAAATTCAGCGTTTCAATTTAATAGAACATTATTCGTTGAGTAATCTTAAACTCAAAAAATTTCTGTGTTTAAAAAGATTTTGCAAGTAATTTAATCATAATCTCTCATTCTTATTGAGGACAATCTGTGAGATGTGCAAAGGTAGTAGGTTTTTCATTGCGAAGCTTCCTCTTCATCTGATCTCACAAGGCTTCAATAACGTTAAAATCTGGCGAGTTCGCCGGCCATTCAAGAACAGGGATCGATTGTTCTCGGAGCCAGGAAGTTGTGGACTTGGCAGAGTGTGTCGGTGCCAAGTCATGTTGAAAAATGATGTATGTGGCGTCACTGTCAAACTGATTATCCAGCACTTACAGTAAATTAGCTTCCATGATATCTTGGTACACTGTTGCGTTTACATTTCCTTTGATGAAGCAGAAATTACCAACACCCTTAGCACTTATACAGCCCAAAACCATGCAAGACTGCGGGAACTTCACAGACTTCTTGACGCATTCTTGGTTATACCGTTCCGTGGATCTTCGCCAAACACGTGGCCCTTGGTCGCCGAAGGAAATACAAAATCGAGACTCATCTGAAAAGATCACACGCCGCCATTCGTCTGTAGTCCAGGTTTGATGAGCAGTTGCCCATCGTAGCCTCTTCAACATCTGATTTTTGTTAAGGAGCGGTTTGGTGGCAGCTATACGATTTTGGTATCCCAGTTGCTGGAGCATTCGGTAGGTAGTGCTTCGTGAAACGTCGGCACCAGAAGCCTGTTTCCACTTTTAGTAATGTGGCTTGTTGACTGGAATCGACTTTTCTTTGCCACCTTGTCCAGTGCCCGGTCTTGTCTTTCAATGGTGCTTTTCTTTCGTCCGCATTTCTTGCAATTGCTGTTGGAAACAACCTTAACATCTTTCTGGAGCACTTTGGTCACTACCGATTTTGAACATCCGACCTTGATTGCGATTTCCATGTGCGTCTTTCCTACTTTCCGCAAATCGAACATTCGCTGCTTCTCAAACAAAGATATGTCTTTAGAGCGACCCATAATGAGAGATTATGATTTAATTACTTGCAAAATCTTTTTAAACACAGAATTTGTTTGAGTTTAAGATTACTCAACGAATAATGTTCTATTAAATTTAAACGCTGAATTTCCCAATGTGACAATACACTACTCTGTGACAATAAAGTCTGACACATGCAAATATTACAAATGATTAACAATAGTTGTAATTGTTTTTTACATATAGAATATTTCGCCTACACAATTTAAAAGCCGAAAATTATCTCAAACGGAATGATTTTTACAGTTTTATACATATGTTCTATTTTTTTGACCAGCACGTGTATATGGCTTAGCATGACTTAGTTTTGGGAAAAGTCATAGTTGACATCCATTGATTGTTCTTGTTCTAATTTGCCGGCAGTTGCAATAAACTCACACATTACATTACATTTTACTAACTTTCTGTTCTTCATAATCTCTATAACTGTATGTTGTTTGATAACCCGATATTATGGTATACGCTGTCTACCATTCTAACTCATGTCAGCCCACATAGTAACAGTTTAACGTAGTTAACGAACTATAAGTAAGGATTTGAATGATGCATTATAACTAAATGAACATCTGACGATAAATACTTATATAGTTAACCCTTTAAAAGATACATTGTCTCCATGCTTAACATTTCAACAAGTTCTGTCTCGTTTCATATACACTATTATTTATTGTAGGTTGTTGGGTTATAATTTAGTTAACTTATATTATTGTTTAATTTGTTAAAATTAACCTCATAATGCAATAGTTCTGTGTTGTTAACTAAACTATGTCTTAAATAAGAGGGGGTTGCTATGCTTCTTTAAATGCAAGTAAATTAAACGAGAGATAGCGTAAAAGCAATTCTGGCATCACTTCATTTAAATGATGAACGTATTTTTAACCAGTTAGTTGAATTGACCTCAAACGACTTCACATACACTCTTCTCGATTACTTTTTAAAATTCTCTGCTTTTCTCCAGTTCCTTTTTTGTCATCCTCAGATGATCAGATTAAAAATTTAAACTGCTACTTATAGAATCGTATGTATGTTTTTCATTAGGGCTAAAAAATTGAAGAAAAAAAACAAAAAAAAACGGTATTATCAAAGAGTATAATGTAGTTATGTTTAGCAATGTTTGCTTATATATAAAGAATGATGTGGTTATACTAAGAATATATATATATATATATATATATATATATATATATATATATATGATAATTTTATTTACACAGACATGTACAAAATCTGCGACAAAGCTCTATTTTGATATTGAGCACTTTTTATAAACCCGGTTAAAATTCTCTGGATTACCACCCTGTGGATATTTTTCACCTGGATTATTACCATTATTATATATATATATATATATATATATATATATATAGTCACACAGTCACCCGCAACATAGACAGTTTAGATCATTCGTCTATTCGATCTGTTTAAGTAATGACGTAATCGTGCTGTAACCTCTTTTGTCTCCTTTTTTGTGACGCCTTCTCATTCTTATGCTATGAGATATTGGTGTGTTTTTCCAAGTCTTGTTCACTGGATGATGTATTATTTATTATAATGTGTGTGAGGGTAAAAATCAAATAAAAAATGTAAACAGATTCTGCAACCACTTAGATAACGTTATTTACATTTATACGGTTAGCTGAAGCTTATGCTTCTTCATAATGCAATACTGTGCATAATGTATCATAAACAGGTGGTTGCCTTGTCAGTTATTATGAAACTTTTCTCAATAATTATGTATGGGTGATGTGTTAAAATGTATACAATCATCTATTGTAGGAGAACGCCGTTTTTAAATTAGGGCTCCTCTTGGCCAAGTGTGTGTCGCACAGGCAATTAACGCGCAATTATTTTCTATACAACCACCTGCACCTTCTGCAATTAAAGATGTAACATGAATAAACAAATATTATAAACGATTTCATATTTTTAATAAACAATATGAAACGGCTGTTCAGTGAAAAGGAGTAATAAAATAAACATTTCATTAAAGGTATTGTAAATTGTATTGTCGGCACGTAAATACCGCGGCCTTCTTTCTATTTAATTTGGTATTTTCCTTATTTGATCAATAAGATATGTCCGTCTGTAGATCTGTCGCGTTTATCGTTCTAATATAAGGGTTGTCGCTCTTCTATGTTTACCGCATTGTGTAAATACGTCCATATATAGAGAGAGTTCGAATGCAAAACGCGATAAACGCCATTTTAAAAATCACGGACCTGTCATTCTAAAAAGTGATGCGGTTTAACTTTTGAGAACACCCCAACACTATCTATTACATGATATAGTACCAAAATAACTTCTTTTAGATTTCAATTAATATCAGTTTCCATTCGAAGTCTAGGTGAACTATATTCGTGTTTTTATTGTTTAAGGTCTCAATTCAAACGATTCGGATTCATCGCGTTTTGCGTTTTGCGTTTTGCGTTCGAACTCTTCATATATATATATATATATATATATATTTATATATATATATATACGTATATGTATATATATATATAAATATGTATTTTTTTTTAATAACTAATATAAGTTAGCAAACCATTTATAAGGAACAACACTTAGATTTAGTATACGGAACGTTTATGCTTTTGTCTTTTAAGGGAAGTAGAGTTTGATCAACTCTGCTGGGAAGCCATGAAATTAAATACTGTCTAGTTTTTAAATTGCCGACACAGTTGTTCATGGTAAACAACTGATGATCCCTTAAATAATGTTAGAAGATACTATTATAATAAGTATGTATGTATGTAGGTAATTCTTTTATCAGACATAAGATAGAAATGTAAGTTTCCCCACTAAATACGCTAATTAAATAGACGCATCGGAAGATATTTTTTTTGATAATTTGTTTTTTTTCGAAGACAAAAATAAAATCATATGAATAACATGAAACATTTGTTCGTCTGTCTGTAATTACATTTAGGTCATTGGTCAAACTACACAACGACATCGTTTAATATAGTGTGTTTGTTTACAGCTTTTATTGTCGAGTATGGTAGGCATACTTCTAATAGATTAGATGTGAGCCTATTTCAGCAAATTATTGTTCATGTATCCAGTTATTCCATTCAGTTGCATGGCATGGATGTTTATGTTTTGGGGAAAACAGTCCTGTATCAAAAATTATAAAAGCGAGGCATTTACTGTAATCGGACGCACTGTGCTCCAAACGACACTTAAACTATGCTAAAAAGTATACCAACACAGTCTTGAGTTAATGACATTAATGATTAATATATATATATATATATATATATATATATATATATATATATGAATATATATATACATATATATATATATATATATATATTTCTAATACTTATATACACACATATAATGATATATAATAAATATATACATATATACATATATACAGGCATCCATGAAACTGACATTACTGTATCACTAAACACGAAAACTGCTTAAATCAAGTACGCATTCTAGACCGTCTAATTGACATTTGATGATTCCAAACATTCGCACGTCAATCGCAATGCGTAGATGAACTTTCAATGCTTAAAATACTACTGTCAGCTACTGGAATGTGCAATATTTGGTGTTACACAAAGCTTAGCTATAGCGCTTTTGGTACTTTCCAAATTTTACGTATATATATATATATATATATATATATATATATATATATATATATATATATATATATATATATATATGTATATATATACATATATATTCAGTGAAGTATCGTGAAGTGATCTATCGCGATAAAGTAAAGCTCTACACTTAAATTAGAGCAATCGATTTTCAAGAGGGACAGATGAAGATAAAAAATTGCATAAAATTACATACACTTACATATAATTAATACAAAATTCATTACATCGAAAGTTCAGATGCAAGGGGTTACATATTCCGTTATTTGTATAGTTCCGTATGTTGCATACTTTTATTTTCTCCCTCATCTGTTGTAGAGGGTGGTGTGTCGTCTAGTCGAGGAATTATTTCTTCTTTCCTTCCTGCCGTGAACTACGCACTCCGTGTCTGCAACAAAAGCCTCATGACAAGAAGACAAACTCTTCTTTTAAATGTAATTCATTTTATTACATGCGTTGTTATTTTAACTGGGGGTCATTAACTACGTCGAGAGAGAGAGAGAGAGATCAACTCACTACTTTATCGTAGTTTGTAAATAATGTTTATAGAGAGGGGGGAAAAGATTTATCTTGCTTGTATTCCCTTAAGGGAACTATTTCCCTTATTTTTACATGGTGAATCGCACGTCCTGCTCGGTTCGCCTTCTGAATTAGACTGACGAAAACTCGCTTCTCACGAGAACGAGTGACGTCACAGAGCCTCTCGCAGGTGCAGACTGACCCTTGATTTGGGGTCTCGTCACCCGGTAACCTTGTCATGTCTTTTAGCTCGGACTGTGAGAACACTCCCTATTCTGCACTCGACTGCGCCCGCGTTGACTCGCGCAAGACAAACCAACGATTTCTAACAGATACGTCCATTCTCATAGGGCAATTATCTAACACGTAAAGTTAGTGTAAAATTCCTGGAAGGTATTTAAAATATCCAATTCAGCAGATCCGAGGAGAAGAGTGTCTGTTGAAAGGCGCTATGTGGCAAGGTTCATATCTGCCTTCAAACACTTGGTTTCTCGGGCAGAACCATGTTTCAAAAGTGTTATATATTATCTTAAATATTCTGCTATTGGTAGGAAGCGTTGCCGTATAAAGAGAACAGTACTGGATCCACCGAAATCAAAAGGAGTACGAATCCAAACTGACCAAGTGAGATATTTTTGAAACCTCTAACTTTTACTTGACACCGTGTAAAAATTGTTAAAAAACTTTCTCCCATTCTACAAACTTTTGCTATTTTGCAATCTGCACCATAGAGTCCCCTTTTGTCTTCGAAAATGCTTACTTAATACTGCTAATTTTTCCCTCTCGGCAATTTATTTCTTTATCCCCAACCTTTCTAGTGTCATTCTTCAATTTTTCAAAGTGAAATGGAACTAGGTAATATTATTTATTATAAATACCACATTACCAAATGTTATCCTCTGGCGAGAAGAGTTTGATCTTTGAAAAACATGCTTTAAAGAGTAATGTAACTCCTTGCATCTGAACTTTCGATGTAATGAAATTTGCATTAATTTCATGTAATTTTCTGTAATTTTATGTAATTGTATGAAATTTTTTATCTTCATATTTTCGTTTCAAAAATATGCATATACATACACCCACATATATATATATATATATATATATATATATGAATATATATATACATATATATACACACATATATACATACATGTATATACATACACATATAAATATATATATGTACATATATATATATATATATATATATATATATATATATATATATATATATATATATACACATAGCAAAATATGAAATGAAATAATAAAATACGGTGCGAATCAAATTTTATTAGAATTCAACATTCAGGCAAAGTATCTACATTTTGAATTCTAACAAAATTGGATTGGCACCTTATTTTATTATTTCATTTCATATTATGCTATTACTGCTTCATCCAGCATACTATGCTTCAGTCTTTTCCGTGTGTTTCACTAATGAAAAGATATTAGTTGCTTCTTATATCTTTTGGTTGATTAACTTTATATATATATATATATATATATATATATATGTATATATATATATATATATATATATATATATATATATATATATATATATATATATATATATATATATATATATATTATTGTCCCACGATGGGTCACATGAATACCACGAACAGAAAAGCTTTCTTAAATCGTGCCAAATGAAAATGCATTTTAGTCAATACAAATATCGTAAATCTTAATTTGTACATGTGAGGTTTTGCGTATATTATGCTTATTTAACGGCTAGCCAGATTTTAATAATGTACATTTGGGAAATCATTTTAATTGGTGTGTAGCTCTGGTAGTTACGATTTCACAAAAATAAGAATTATTTACATTTTTATGAAAGCATTTGAGCGGCCATTCTGCAAAACACTAAATAATCGTAAATATATATTATACTACTTAGGTTTACGATTAGTAGCTCTGTTCCAAAATTCAAAATTATAAGGTAAATACTTTAAGAGTTAATCTCATATTTTTATTAAAAAATGTTCAAATATCTTACTATACATACTGTCAGTAAACTGATCCGTATTGACCAATGGGGAAACAATTGGATTCGTCAGGTGAATATACAATCCAATGTTTACCTAACCAAAAGTCATCCACTTATTGCACCGCTTATATAACGTCTGACTAGAGCCTGCATTTGCGACTGACTCATTGTATGTAATTATTAAACCATTTCTTATTACTTTTCCTCCTCTCATGTATTTATTGTCATTATTACGATAAAACAAACTGTCGACGAGAGATTACGATTTTAAATCCAGTTAGTTAACACATACCACATTGACGATTTTTAATCAGCATTCACCGGAAAAATAATTAGTTTTAATATAACAAATTACGAATATTCGTGAAAAAATGTTGATCGCAGAACAGTGGAATTAAACCCTCGACGGTAACATTACAAAACACAAGGAATCGCTTCTCAAGTAAGAACATTTTTTCTTCCAAAAAAAGTTACCAACTAAATTATGTTTATAGTTGACATGACTTTTTTGCAAGAATTTGAAAAGAAAATATACTTTTCTTTTCATTCTATTATGACTGTACGAATTATATTTATTTTTACAAAAGGATATTGTGTATTTCAAACAATTGTTGTCTGAGTAACACAAAACATTTTTTTTTTACAAAAGGATATTGTGTATTTCAAACAATTGTTGTCTGACGAAAAACAAAACAACATTTATTTTTATTTTTACAAAAGGATATTGTGTATGTCAAACAATTGTTGCATGACGAAAAACAAAACAACATTTTTTTTATTTTTACAAATAAATATTGTGTATTTCAAACAATTGTTGTCTGAGGAACAACAAAACAACATTTTTTTTATTTTTACAAAAGGATATTGTGTATTTCAAACAATTGTTGTCTGAGGAAAAACAAAACAACATTTGTTTTTAAATAAAAGAATGGCAGCAAACTATGGTTCAACGTTTCAAAATACAAGTGGAACATCAGAATAGAAATAACAAAAGGTTCGAATAAATTAAGGAATTTATTCTCCAGCGAAAACAAGAACCGAAACGAGCTGGACTCTATTCACCACACACGGTTGCGAATTCGATTGGAGTATTCACGTATGACCCAGATAATGGTTCTATTTTGTATGCCTACTTCCGATGGTTGCGGACATTTTCAAAGAAAAATGTTCAAAATAGTCTCAAGAAAAAGGTTCGCTTACTTCTTCAAAAAGTCAGCGTGCCATGGTAGGTACGGCAACTATATTCTACGAAGGGTACCGGGCGAAATTTAATCTGATGAAACTATACAAATCCTGACAAATGGTTTTGACGAAAAGTCGTAACTTGTCAATGTACGTTGGAAATGTTTTAACCTAACAAAAAAAGAAGACGAGGATTTTTTTAGACATGTCGGAATCGTAAATAGATAGTTTCAGCACTTTAAACTGGACAAACTGACTCCAGACATATGTTGATGTCTAATGTTTGCGCAGGGCTTAACCGCAAGCAAATATTTCGAGATAACAGCGAAAATCCTGACGAAGTTGAAGCAGGACCCACATTTAACTTTGCTAGTTATTGTTGACAAATGTAATATAATCTTAAGTATGCGACACAATTCGTCGAAGATCGAAGCAAAAGTCGTGGTTCAGGTCCGATATGCCAGAAAGGACGGTTAAAAAATAGGCAGTTCAAACATATTCGTTTCTACGCAGAAAGCGCTATAAATGTGGAAACCACACACCTGGAAAAACGCACACAAGTGGACACCAGTCCCATGCCCATTTGTGTTTAGTGTTTTATATTAAATGCAAGGACTCTTTCGAATCAACATCTGTTATTTTTGTGGAAGGTTTGGGCTCGTAATGAATCTGTGTAGAAGAAAAATGGTCGAGCTGTAAGAGTTGCGTAACTGCTGTAATTACCAGGAATATGGCAACGACCTTCATGAAAGAACATTTGTTGATATAAAAATTAGTAACACAAAATTCGTGTTCAAATAGACATTGGTAGCGACTTGTCTATTATGATTGAAGAGTCCTGGTAAAAAATTTTAAAACACACATTGGTTCGCAGCCACAAAGTCGCAAAATGGGTAACTGGCAGCAAAATGAATTTCATAGGGGAATTTATGTGAAACATTTCTTTTGGAGGTAGGACGTGTGAAAACAAAAACTCTATGTGATGAAAAATACTTCGGATTTATTCGGTACCGACTGGGTGGATGAGTTTTACTTGTGAAATAAACCGATAGGCTCATTCTGCAACTCGGTAAATCCCAGTTTCCCAAACCCAAATAGTAAAAGCAAAACACCTAACATTTTTAAACAACATGCCTCAGATATATTTTCACAAGGTTTTGGCGGATGAACAAACACGAAAGTAAAATCAGAGGTAATGGAACATGCTTCCCAGTGTTCAAAATAAAGCGTAGTGTACCCTATGCAGTCGTAGAATCGATAGACTAGGAGCCTGATCGGCTAGAAAAATGGCGATATTTAGGAAAGGACAATATCTTGAGTGATCGTCACCTACGGTTTACATAAAAAAAAACAATTGTTCGTGTGTGCACGGATTTTTCAACTGGCTTCAATATGTGATTGAAAATGCAGGAATATGAATGCAAAGCGCAGAATACATTTTTGATAAATGGGGAAAGAGTTTCTCGAAATTGGATCTATCAGATGCGTATCTGAAAGTAGAAGTCGAGTAAGGGAGTACGAAATTGCTGACTATCAATACGCATAGAGAGTTGTATGTGTTTAATCGTCTACCTTTCGGAGTGAAAGTACCACCAAGTTTGTTCCAGAAAATAATAGATAATATGTTGGCGGGTTGTGATTATGTCATGACGTACTTCGACTATGTATTTGTCAAGGGCGAGAATATGTTGCGCAACACATTGGACATGTAAATTAGTTGTTTTTATTTTAATCGCTGAATATGAGTGTAAGCTCATGGAGGATAAATGCAAATTTCTTATGTCCAAATAAACTATTATAGACAAAGTATAAGCGCAAAAGGGTAGTAGATCGGATCCAGAAACGACTAGTGCAATTAATAAATAGGCCTGACTAGACAAATGTTGCTAAATTGCAAGTATTTTTTGATCTTACTAATTATTATCAAGTAAATATCAGTAATATGTTTGATTGACGTTCCCCGTTAAACGAATTGTAAAAAATATATAAAAAATGGCCATAAGCAGAAAACTGGCAGAAGGCTTTTAAAAACATTAAAGATGTGTATACGTCAAAACTTTTTTAACACATTATGATCCGGAAGTATACATTATTTTGGCTACTGATGCGGTAATTATACCATCGGAGCTGTGTAACTCAATAAAAACAAATTTGGGCCATACACGCTATTGCTTATGCAAGCAGATGGTAACATTTGGGCCATACACGTTATTTCTTATGCAAGCAGATGGTAACATTTGGGCCATACACGCTATTGCTTATGCAAGCAGATGGTAACATTTGGGCCATACCCGCTATTGCTTATGCAAGCAGATGGTAACATTTGGGCCATACACGCTATTGCTTATGCAAGCAGATGGTAACATTTGGGCCATACCCGCTATTGCTTATGCAAGCAGATGGTAACATTTGGGCCATACACGCTATTGCTTATGCAAGCAGATGGTAACATTTGGGCCATACCCGCTATTGCTTATGCAAGCAGATGGTAACGTCCCGGATAAAAAACTATAGCCAGATTGAGAAAGAAAGTATAACTATGATTTTTTTGTGACTAAACATTTTCACACATTTATTTATGGCCGTAAATTTATTTTACAGACGGAGCAACTACAATTGCTTTCACTTTTCAGATCAAAGAAAAGAAATCCAAGTCCATACAACAACTAGATTACTGTGATCGGGACATTATTCTGCTAAATTATGATTTCAAAATGGAATATAGTCTGTCAAAGGTGTTAGGCCGTGCGAACAGCTTGTTGTGATATATTCCAACATATTGTAAACTAAATGAAGATACGGTAATCGTATCATTTTAGGCTGAAAGTTAAATAAAAAAGTACTGGTTAGCACCGTACTACTGACTGCGCCAGAAATACAAATACAATTTAAAAATTATAATTTTATTAAGAACATTATAGATAAAGTAAAGTTCTAACAAAAGGGAAAGCAATGACTATTTAATTAGCGACGAAATGTGAGTGTATGTCGAGCGCGCCGTGATTCCAGTGGCATTACCAAAGAGGCTGTTAAAAGAATTCCGTTGTAGTCTAATAGGTCAATGTGTGTATTGCCACACGCTATATATATGTGTTGTGTAGCTGTACACGTGCTAAGATAGTGTTGCAACTTCACATCCGGTGATTAACACTCTCGATGTTAGTCTATAGTAAACTCTATGTGTTTTCATTATAACGTCCTGACATTTTAAATGAATTTGTAATAATGGTTGTGTGCGGACATAATAACCCTTTTCTGGGAATAGTGGGGACCCCTAGATCTTGTCCTAGGTACCGCTTAACGCAATAATTAGTTGGGACATATATAATAAAATATGGTACTAAATTTAAACATCGATAGATGTAATGAGTTGTGCATACACTTTGCAAGTCTATTTTTGAAAATATACTACTAACTAAGTAATGCTACCATATGCTAAACTTTACTGCTAAAACGCGTTTCAAGAACTGAATAATAATAAGATCGAGGGCACATTCAAAAGCTCTTCTCCAAACGGATATATAACAGCATATGACACGTGCCTATTTTAAATGTCGTCTCTATGTTCTTTCCGGTGTCATTGAATAAATAGGATTTGAATCACGAGATTATAACTACACAAGTTAAAATCGAAATTTAAATGCATGGCAATAAAACCAATTTGTGTTAACCGTGTTCCCATGAGATACTTTTAAGTCATTAAAGATGGGGGGTGGGGCTAAACTTTTGAATTAAAATAATATAATCTTTTTAATATAAAACTTCAGTAAA
>OY744517.1:13637285-13709785 GCA_963556195.1 Sepiola atlantica | reverse complement strand
AAAACAATGGTTTTTCAAAGATATATATATATATATATATATATATATATATATATATATATATATATATATATATATATATATATGTATATATATATATATATATATATATAAAGGATAACGACACGGAGTCGTTTCCATGATCTTTCTTTTACTTGGGGGTGTTGTCACGGCTCTCCTTGAAAGAATGCTGACAAGAGCATCAAACTAGCCAAAAAAGTTGTAGCATTCGTATTCATACAAATTTACTTTTTTAACATTTGCTCGCTTGTTTTAATTGATTAAACACGGAATTCCGATCAATGATTTTCTCTGTATCTCAGTCAGAAGCACTTCCCCGCTTATTCAGATTTAAGAGCTGTGATACTGCGTACCAGTGTATGTGTGGACGCTTAGCCAACCTTATTAAGTTAAGAGTTTTAGTAAGGTATATCGTCAATTATCATTAACGACAATGCAGAGGTTTTACTAAACACAAATGATCACTTTTTGGTAGTTATCAGTGTTTATGTAAGCGCTGAGATTTTACTTGCTTACAGTGTTGACCTGAAGATATAAAAGTTAAGAACGCGGACCGTTAAATCTAATCGTAATTCATGTTAAATCATGAGTCTGTGTAACGACAATACACAGCTTTCTTACAGAAACTCATTATATCTGTAGAGTGCTATATATATGTATATATATATATATTTAGTTATAAACTACTTGCCGTTATAATTCAAAAATGAGCACAAGAGAAAAGTCATAATTTGTAAAGACACTAAAACTAATACCGCCTGAAGATGAGTTGACGATTCAAATCGAAAGTACTTGTAAAAAAGAAAAAAGAATGGAACAAGAAACCCATGGATCATATTTACATTAATTTGACCGAAACATTAGATGGACAATTCGGAAAATTGAAAACCTAAAAAAAGTCGCATCAAACAAAACCACTCCGTGTTATTTAATAATGTTTACCTAAATGAAAATATGCTGCCTAAATACACACAATATATATATATATATATTGATGTATAAATTTATTTATGAATATTATTATTTTCGATAGTTTTTAACATATTAAATCAAAGCATATAGATAAAGAGCAACTGTTTTAGAAAGTCTTCAATATGATTTGCCTTTTACTATCAACGATGACTCAAAGAATTCACCTCTATAAGTAGTTCGAACTGTAATAACAGATTCATATAATTTGTTAATTCAAAAGTTAATCGAACTTTTGACCGCAATATTTAATTTGGAGAATTGCTGAAATACTTTCTTTTCTATTAACAATTGGTGACTGTTTTGTTCAACTTTTGCGGTAATGTTAAACAGTGTGCTCTCATTTATTCATCTAAAAATATATCATTAGCAATACGGAATTTCAAAATCAACTTTTCCACTTCGATATACAGTATGCGTCCTGTACCCCATGCACTATTGGTATTGGTTGTTCTCTTGGAGACACAATGACCCCGTTTTAACTCATGCCAACATAAGCATATCATATTTGTTTATCTTTGTTATTAAGTGCATTTATGATTTTAAACTTTGTTTTTTAAATTGTTATTGGAAATGTGTTAAAAAATATAATATTACCTTTAGCAGATTTAAGAGATCCCAACCGAAATAATTCAGGTGTTTATTTTACGAAAGACTTACTAACATTTTGCAAGCGATTTAGAAAACACATTTCCGGCAAAACATTGATGTGTGTGTTATTTACAATGCACATATAAAATTACCACAGTTTTGCCGGAACACATTTCAATAAATAGCAAATATGGGTATGCAGTTTCTAAGTCCAGATTTAATTGTTCAGCTTTTGTAATAGTAAGTAAAATGAAGATAGAAATGCAATCTTTTTCCGACGTTGACATAATACAGTCAGCGTCGGATACACATTGGAGTGAATGATGTTCGCGAACCATCGAATGTCATTTTAAGTTTTACACTTAAATACGAAAAACGGCTAATATTCAGCATCGCTTACTATGTTTGAATGAGCACAGTGTAAGGTTTAAACGTCAGTGTAACATGAAACTAAATTAAGTTTCTGAAAAGACAGAAAGCAAACAAGAGACGGGCACATAGAGAGTGTGTATGTATGGTTGTATATTGCGTAATAGGGGAAGTCACACAACACACATTGCGCATGGATTTAAGTAATAATGATATATTTAGTAAGATATTTTTATCTTGTTTTCTAAATTACAAATTTAGGAAATTTAAAAGATTGAAACCATAACGTAACTTCTATAACAATGAATGAATTTACATCTATTTTGTAGGATTCAAATATACAAGAACAATATTTAGGGAAAATAACGTTCATAAACTCAGTTATAGTATACTATACTAGACTTCCGCGGAGTATTATCATCTGTTGAAAGCCTCTACTTTGAACAGGATAATCTGAGATTGTATAATTTGCTATTTGGTCGTTATTCAACATGCTTCTGGAAAAATACGACTGTATGCATGTAACGTTGTCTGTCATCTGTTCTTCCATTTTTGCGAAATTCGTAGAGAGTGAGTTGTCTTAATACGCTACTGTAGTTCCTTAAAGAAAAGAGTATCAGGCGCACATATATTTCGCGTTAAATATGCTTACTTACACATGAAAATATTCATATTAAGAATGTCAAAATTGCCGCTTTAAATTATCAGATGTTATATATAATTAAGGCGAGCAATGACTGGTTTGATAGTTGATTTATTTACAGTGTGTTCGCCCTTGTAGAGGTGAAACTACATGGCCACTACACTGCGTTCCATCATTATATGAACACCATTGTTTTGTTCTAACTCCGATAGTTTTTAATAACCATTAGTTAAAGTTTTCACGTTATATAACAACACTAACACATGCACATATCTAACATACTAAGCTAATCTGCACAATAGTAAATACACGGAAAACATCTCAGTGACTTGCAACCTGTGTCAGCGTTTCAACTTTATATGCAAGTGGTTTGAGGCAAGCTGAGAAGTCTAAAATTGTCCAAATGATTTATAAGATATCTACCTTAGAAATAGCGAACACATATGACCATGATCATCGTACAATTAAACAATGTGTTACTAACCCTGAACTTTGCTTCGGACGTTTTGATGAATGCGAAATTCCTAAGAAATCACGGGTGTCTCATCAAGCCATGAATAGAATCAAGAATAAGTCCGCCGTAACGCTCTTTAAACTAGCAAAACAGTATATGCCCAAATAAACTCGATGCCGTTTCATGAGTGATGTTGCAAAATGTGGACATCTAGAGGTTCGCTCTTTATTAAAAGATACCCCCAAGAAAACGAAGAGAGTGTGCAAGAAATAACAAAAGTACTTTTTCAAACTGTTTGTTTCACCGATGAGTGTCGAGCGACCCTTGATGGGCCTGATGGGTGGATGAAAGAGATGGTACCGTAATCAGGGTCTACGTCCCCACCGGATCAGCCGTCAATAAGGACGTAGTGGTGTTATGTTTTCGGCTGCAATCATTGGTAATGAGTTGCAGCTGGAGTAAAATGCCAGCATTGAATTCATAAAGGAACAGCTTGCAAGATGGCACAAGATAAAGTATTATTTATTCACTTAAAATATGGTATCCATGCTGTTCAGCCTGTTTTCCAAATTTAAATTCCGTCGAAAATCTGTGAGGCATCTTGAAAAGCAAGCTTTAATCCGGAGGAAAACTATACACTTCCAAGGATGGCCCACGGAATGGTGTTTTTGTTACTGCCAAATAAATATCATCTGATGAAATCGAAAGTTAGACATATTCACTTAATTAAATGTGTTTTCTCTTTTTAATAAATATGGCAAGTATATACAATAGTGATTGTTCTATGCAACCATATGTTTGCTCTGTATTATTGCTGTTCTCAAAATAAGTATACGTAAAATAATCAATGTTTATGTTTTCACTACCACTTAACCATATTTGACTCTTTTACAATGATTTGCATATCAATTTGGCATACTGAAACAAACTGCTAGTTACCAACATGGCTGCCATTAGTTTACTATGGCGCAGATTTGCTTCGAAGTTTAGCTCTGCGCATGTGTTAGTGTTGCCATATTACGATCCCATTTTTATTTTAAATTATTGGAGTTAGAACAAAAACATCGATTTGAATATAATTGTGGCACGAAGTGTAAAAATGTGCAAGCAATGCAATTGTTAATAATATACAGAATCCCACTTGAAATATAATAATATTATGTAAATATAAACACAAGCCCACACATTGTGTACCCACGACGCTTCATGCAATAAGATTTAGTATTATAATCTATATATCACATGCAGGGATATTTTCTGATAACCTCCTTAGTAGGAAGTGTTATCTTGAAGGAGTTACTGTGTCATCGAAACTAACTTTTCTCTATATTGTTATCTCTATAGATATATCAAATACAATGTGCATCTAAACAATAGACAAACCACCCTTTATTTCTAGATGGACATTACCGTACAAATCAGTCTAGTGTCAATGGAATAATTCTCTTAGAGTTATTGACAATTGTGTCAGTCCTATCCGGGTGTGCTTATCATTGAACGGAAATACGACAAAAATATTTGAGCATGCATCACATTGGACATTTTATCAACCAATTCATGCGTAGTATTAGTGCTTACCTTATATGAGTTGGAAACAGCAGCTACTTCATGTAACTAAGAGTCTGCTGAAGCAGCATAGGTCGTATTGTAAGCATGTCTCTATATTCAAGCTATAAATATAATGAACGAAATGCTAATAATATAGGCTTAGTTGAGGAATAATACATATAAATTATGAATATGTAAAGTAGTCACTTTCAATCCAATTACACATTTGTCAGTACCAATCTCTTGACGAATAATACTATATTAATTATGTCTGATTGTTTGTTCCGCTAATTTGCTGAAGTGGTTTTGTTGTATACACGGTTTGTCGGCTCGAATTTTAAACAATAGGTTTACAAGAGGATATTACGACTATGTAACGTCGGTTTAACATACAGTGCAAAACGACCAATTAATTTACTGCGAAGTTAATATTGCATTTAGAAGATTCTAAAATATTAGTCCTGTTTTATTAACCTATTTATCAAAATCCATTTCTGACGATAAGGAGAAAAAGATTAAAATACACTTAATATGGTGGTAAACCTCATTTTACAGTGTTCAATTTTCACAACAGTGTCTGTGTACTTTGAAGAAAAAACATAATGAGATATAAATGTTCCATTTACTTATGAATAACATTTAAATTATTATTCTATCTTACCGCATTTATATGACATTTTCCCAAATAAATATGTGTATACATACGTTTATCAGTATTTGTCGATGGTAAAATATCTATATAAAAGTGGATACCAGAAACCTCTGTATCGTGGAAATAGTCTCTTAATAGCCAGTGAGGCTATCATAAGAAGTCTCGTTTTCTACTATTACGAATATGCACACTTTAGCATAGGTAACATTCTTTTATACAATTCTTGCAAATGCGTGTTCTAGCAATGCACATGTGTTAGGGGGAAATCAAGATAATACACAAAACCAATGCCAGGCATCTCTCATGAAACACTAGTCCTTTTTTTACGGAACAAGAAAGGATATTTAGTGACCTTTTCAAAAACATGGTAACAGTCTTACTCGGAAACTATATCTCACATCTTAAATTGTCTTACCTTGATTTCATGTTTTCCTCATGAAACTTTAATGAATTTTAACAATTATAAGGGTCATTATATAACCACAATAAACACACTTACATAAATGATGTAGAATTACACAACATGTAAGGTGCATGTTCTAGGTATATATTGTTTACCTTAAGTTGTAGAATAACGCCTAACAAATTGTCGTTTTAACAGAACTCATGATAAATCTATACAATATACAATTTGAACATCATTATGAAAACAAGACATGAACAATTAAATGCAACATCAACCTTTACTTCATCTATCTATCATATGCGCATTTCTTTTTCATACGTAGTTCGATATTATTAAAGAAAGTGCGTCATCTTGACAACGGGGTGGACTTATGCAATGTGCCTCTGATATTTAAAAATACTCTTATATGAAACGCTTTTAGTTGTTGTATTAGGTTTGTTTTCTCTGACATTTAATCACTCTCGGTAGTTGTTGTTCTATAGCCGGCGTAAGACACATACATTGGATTTCATTGTTATATTTTCAAGTTGTGGATGGTGTCGCTTTATTTGCCATTTGAATGACCTTATAGGTTATTTATGTTTAGTATTGTTTAACATTTCTTAAAAATACCTATTCTAAAATATGCGAAAATTAGGAATATGCATTCTTATTCTAAGTACACATATATGTGTAAATATGGCAAGATTGCGTTGGCAAATTTATAACTGCTGCATACGAAAATCGTGAGTAAACTGAATTCACATAAGTATACGGTCTCAATTAAAATTACATACTATTACAACCGAATCTTATATTCATGGTTATTGTATTATTCAACTCAAATAAATCACTACAATTATCTCGCATTAAAATTAAAACCTATATTCTGAAAATAACTAAACGCTGCCCCAAATAGCAGGAGGTCCATTTGTGGCAGAATGCGTAATATTCGTGAGCCTTGTGCCAGGCTTGCGCTAAGGTTTCGGGAAAGCTTGAAAGTTCAACAAAAATAGAATTGTTTATATTTCATATATCAAAGTCAGAATGTGAAGAGAATCATACTTGATCCTGACGAAGGAAATATAAATGTCAAAACAATTCGAGGACATGCTTTGAGTGCGATGGGGTCAGGGATCAGAGTGTTATCATTCGACAACATCGCCTATGAGACTCAAAAATATAAACATTTGACGGATCATACACTGATTGTGCCTGTATTCTCTCTCTTTTTCTCTCTCCCTCTGTCTCTCTCACTTTCCCCCTGTTTCTTTCTCTCTCTAAAAGGAGACGGGGTTTTAGAATTCGAACCTAAGAGACACCTTTTGTTGCGGTCCCCGAAAAGTTATCAAAATGTATTCAGTAAAATAAATATATATTTGTTATTAAAAGTAAATAGTTGCTTTCCTTAATGCTCCAAGTCAGTAAGCAAGTCAGCCAGCCAGTGCCAGAAGTACACGACCGAGACGATGTTTGCTCACTGGTAACAACGGCGAGTAATTACGTGCACATGTTGCAACAGATCGCCTTTACGTCACAAGTAAGAAATGTTGCCACAATTGGTTAAACGACTGCATTGATGCAGAGTGACCAGGACAAGACCCAGCGTTGCCACGGACACAACTGAAAACAAACACAAGACGATCACATTGGAACAAAAAAAACACGGACACAACTAAAAATACAACAAACAGACGACTGCAACCACAGTTAAAAAAAACACCCAAAGAAAATAACGCACGGCCACAATCCCAAAAAAAGAAATAAAAAAAACAACCACTTCTGACCGGAACGACCATCCCAGCATCAGCAGAAGAAGAAAATAAGACAACACACCGTGAAATCACAAAAGCAAAAGGTAGGTGACCATTTTCTTCTGCTCTAATTTACTCTGAATTTATTGGTAAATATACAAATCATTTGTGTATAGAACGTTTTTGTTTAACGTCTGCTACAAAAAAAAAGAAATAGACAAAATGGCTAGCACTAATCCAACTCCCTTAAATAGAGTGCTCACGACTGGATCGAATATCCCAATATTTACTGGAAGATCGTCTGACTTAAGGCCATGGCTAGCTGCTCTGAAAAAGAAAGAGCGGGTCTACAATCTAACAGACCCAGAGCTAGTAAACCTGGCATATGACTTTTCAGACTGTCTACCTTCAGAATGGATCGGAGAATATCTCGACGACCATCCGAATACAAACAGTAAAGACCTGCTCGATGAGGAAGCGGCACATTATGGCGAGGTTATAAATACCGTCGATGCCGTTGAGTGCGATGGGGTCAGGGATCAGAGTGTTATCATTCGACAACATCGCCTATGAGACTCAAAAATATAAACATTTGACGGGTCGTACACTGATTGTGCCTGTATTCTCTATCTCTGTTTCTATCTCCCTCGCTAACTTGGCTAATAGGATGAACCGATTTGCTAAGTTAGCATACAGGGATTCAGATATGAGGGAAAGTTCAGCTGTTCAAGTGCACCTAGCCGAATTTTTCATAGATGCTTTAATTAACCCCTTCATTAAGGAGGATGTAGCATGAGCCAACCCGACAACACTATCGGAAGCTTTGTCTGCTGCGAGACAAAGTGAAAAGCTCTATGAGCGAATCCGAAGTGGCTACGGAAAAGAACAAGCTTATCTAAATGATAGCTTATTCAAAGGTGTTTACTGGCAGCAAGGACCTAGGGGGGGCTCTAATATATTTAGGATACCCAAGACCGAATTCTACCGCGAGGAAGGGTCGGAGAAAACTCATGGTGGCTACAGTTGTAGCAAAGCCACAAACGCTTTAAAGAGTAAGTTTTGGTGGTACGCTTCGGCGAAATCTACGAGACCGCAGCGAGGGCATTTTAGCCATAACAGGCTAGAACATGACTGCCCATGTTCATCTGAGAGAGAAGTAAATAACTTCAACCCACAACAAGAAAGACCAGGGTACCCTCGCAAACCACACATCACCACCGGCATGAACCGCCGCCGGTTACCCGAACATGTAACCATGTTAAGTCCTCGAAAAAATAGGGACCCCGGCGAAATATGAACCCCAAAGGGCATGGATGTCAGGGAGGTGATAAAAGCGGTTCAGAACAGGCACACCGAAGACATGATAAATTAAGGAAAGAAACTAGAAGACATAAAGGAGCCCAGGGAAACAAACTCCCCCAACAAGGCTCCGGAATGGGTGTTATGGTAAAGATAAGGGGCCGACCGATAAAGGCACTGATCGACACTGTATCAGAGGCCTCGCTCCTCAAAACATCAGTTTTTGAGGAATTACAATCGGAAAAACAGGAACTAGAGAATTCGAATGTAGCCGTTAAACTCCCAAACAGACAAAAGATGGTTCTAAAAAATATGGCTCACTTACCAGTTAAAATGAGGAAGATAAAGGCTTCGTCAAGGTTATATCTCACTTCGAACTTGGATCGAGAGTTGATATTAGGCGCAGATGGTTGAAAAGAAACCGAACCCAAATAACCTTTAACCCTAACCTGTTGAAGGTTAAAGGGGTGACTATCCCACTTGGTATGAATACCAGTGGTAAAATGGATAAATCCTCACTGGAAAAAAGTGGAGTTGCCACCATGCATCGCCACTGTTAGATCTGTTGAGAAAAAGCAGACTAAAAAGAATTCACCCCGTCGTAAGACACCAGTCCCAAAAGAAAAACCCATGGTAAGGACAATTAATATGTCTCCCCACCTACTCACAGCACATATGCCTGTGGCTCATAGGGACCTCAGAAATACTGTCACCGTTAACACTTCCCAAACACGGATCGACTATCTGAGAAAACCTCAATTGAAAAGATTTCCCAAATTACCCACCCCCAATAAATTAAAAATAGCAGACGGCAAAACTAAAAGGCTTTTTGAAACGACCGAGTAATTTGTTTTAGAGTTGTCTGGAGCCCGAAGGGAAAGGGTCATCAACCATAACAAAAATAAAAACATAACTGAAATTTATAATACAATATTTTTTTTCCAAAAAAACAAAAATAATAATAATATTAAGCAGCAATATGTGTTTCTAAAAGAAAAAAAAAAGAGAAAGAAAAACCCTAAGATGATTTTATATTATAGGAGAGAACACGAGAGTAAAATGTTATAAAGACAGAAATTTATAAGTCAAGATAGACGATCAGATATATATTTGTACGCATGGAGCATTGTGCCATTAATCACCGGTGACTTTTGCTAATTGCATAGCCAAAGGTCAAAATAAGGGAGGGGCGTGTGTGGCACAATGCGTAATATTCGTGAGCCTTGTGCCAGGCGTGCGCTGAGATATTAGGAAAGCTTGAAATTCAACAAAAATAGAATTGTTTATATTTCATATATCAAAGTCAGAATGTGAACAGAACTATACTTGACTCTGACGAAGGAAATATAAATGTCAAAACAATTCGATGACATGTTTTGAGTGCGATGGGATCAGGGATCAGAGTGTTATCATTCGACAACATCGCCTATGAGACTCAAAATATATAAACATTTGACGGGTCGTACCCTGATTGTGCCTGTATTCTCTATCTCTATTTCTCTCTACCTCTGTCTCTCTCCTTCTCTCTCACTTTCCCCCTTCTCTTTCTTTCTCTAAAAGGAGACGGGGTTTTGAATTCGAACCTAGGAGACGTATTGTGTTGCGGTCCCCGAAAAGTTATCAAAATGTCTTCAGTATAATAAATATATATTTTTATATTAAAAGTAAATAGTGTATTTCTTTATTTCAAATAAGGTTCTTTTTACAGCGAATAAAGGTCCAAATCAGTCAGCCAGTCAGTCAGCCAGTTCCATAAGTAAACGACAGAGACGATGATTGCTCACTGGTAACAACGGCGAGTAATTACGTGCACATGTTGCAACAGATCGCCCTTACGTCTAAAGCAGATAACGTTGCCACAATTTGTACCGGTCTCAAGACTAACTCCTTTGGCCAAACGATCGGTTCAGACTTTCATTAAACGCTAATATGAACGGTAATCTGCACGATTCTGTCAATTAAAAATTAATTCAAACAAGCCTGTAATTAGCTGGTTGATTTCGCCTACAAGTATTTTGTGAAATTGTGTGAGGTCATAGCTAGCATGAAATAAATGCACTAAATATTATTTTCAATCCGACCCGTGTGTTATCATAAAAACACCTGTAGTTTAATATATTATTTATGTGGGCATTCCCTATATCTTAAGCCGTCTGCCATCACTTCAGAAAAACATCATATATATTATTACCTCGGCAGAAATAATAAAAAATAAATAATAACTTATTATTTTTCGAGAATTTAAATAAGTATTACACCGCACATAATAATGTAACTCGTTACTTCGAGGGCCCCAGTAGCGTCAAACAATACGATAGAGACAAATACGAACTCGAGAAACGCTGTGTGTTTATTCTTCACAACCAGCTGGTGTAATTTGGGTATACACATATATGTAATTAAATGTTAATTTGTAAGCAAAAGTCATTTGGCGTTATTTGTATTTCTCTTGTCTTACGAAGAAACCTCGTTCTCTACCTTGTCGGTGGTTGATTTTAAACTCTACCGAACGTAGGTCATTTTCTCTAAAACCAGGCAGAGTTATTTACATTGCAACCTAGAGGGAAACACGACAATACTTCTTGTTGCAGTCCGCTCCCAGAATCTAGGGGCGGCTTGTGTTCACCACGCAAGTTGTTTTCGGCAGTTCTGCCGTGGTGAGGGTACCTCTATTCGGAGCTGACCCACGACAAGTTGGTCTCTCAATCTCTGCTACGTAAGCGCTCCTTCTTTCTTCGTTCAACACCTCCGTTTGAATTTATGACTTTGCACTCCAAGTACCTTCTCTTTGCCTTGTGCACCTGACTTTTTTATAGGTTACGTAGTCGTTTTTTTTACGACGTCATACTCAGAAATGAACTCGCCGACCTCACACACCTGGCCTCGTTTAAAGGTCACCGATTCATTTCCGTTGTTCTTTTATCCTGATTGACAACTCATCTTGTTTTGGCTTTTCTTCATTATTGCAGGGGCCATGCCCATCGCCTCCCCGTGACGCCTTATGCGTTATTACTCAACATGTCTGTTTCATTATTTAACAGTTAAACTTATGTTTAATGAACTCAAATTATAGCCCCTACGACACCAAATTCTAATATATATTAAATATTAAATTTGTGTTAACGCCAATGTGTAGTTAAGGTTAAATACGCTCTTTTGGACGCGTTTTTGAACGCGTTTGATAATGTTTATCTATACATTTTTTTATTATAACTTCTATTCTAATTGATGTATAGACACATGACGTAAATCATAAGTCTATGAATTCACGCTATAGTCCTAACTATTTTTAAGCCGACGTTTTTAGCGCTATTTACGAGAATACCTTAACAGCTGAGCTTGTGACACCTCAGACCGAAGTTCTCAAAGTTTCAGTTTCAATGTCTGATAATAGCATCCGTGTTATTTGTTTGAGATTTATTATTTACTATTAATGCAATATTTTCCAATCCTTAAAGTAGTAATGATCTCTGATATTTTGTAATAAGACAAAGTATGCGATGCATTTATATTTAAACAAAATGTTACTGGAGGAAAGATTGTGACTGATTGAGCGACATCGAAAACAGCCCTATGAAATTAAAGTAAACATTAAAATAAAACAATACTTATAGAAAAGGTGAAATATATTTTGTAGTTATGATATTACTCCATTGAGGTTCTCAGTATTTGACCGTACTATCAAAGTTTTCCTTTTCAAACACATGTATACTTTACTAAGAAATTCCACCACTAGATATTAAATGAAGGAAAACGTAAAAGGGGGCAACTATATTTAGTGTTTTATTTTCACAAGTAACTTAAGGATTGATTATATCAGTATTAATAGAAATATGTCAAGTACTATTTTCTCTTTTTATTTAATGCACTATAATGGAATGCGTTTACTGGTACACGCATAATATACAACCCCCATAAACAGACGATTCTTATAATATTATATGATAATTATTTTCCAATTATATGGAAAATTGTCATAGTGTATTCATACAACATGTGTATGTACAACTTAATTTGACCAATGCGAAATAAGTATTCGTAAAGAATGAGAGTTCAAAGTGGCCGCAACGTTCAGGGTAAACATCGAGAGTTTGTCTATAAAGAGCAATTGAATACATATATTTTCTTCGGCTAGTAATGCATACGCTTAACAGTGTAAATAGCGGCCGTCTTTTTGCCAGTGTAAAATGCATATGTCTATATACGTAGCTTGTGGAGGATTGCGTTCTCTTGGGCGGTGTGTGTGTATTTATCCGTGCGTCATGAAAGTCTCTCGTTGCGTGTACTGCTTTCTTTAAGGCTTCAGGCAGGTTCGATAGCATGCGTATATCTGTAGTCTCTGAAGGTTAAAAATGGAAATACAGTGACAGAAATAGAAGGAAGCGGCGTTCATGCTGTTATACTACGTGCTTGAATTCTCTGATATGCTCAGTCGATCCGTAATCCCAAATCCACTGTTGATGCCTCTTCCGACAATATAATATACACATTTACAAAGTAATCATAACATTCCAGTCATATAATGCAATACAATAGCCTCATCTGAGGGTAGAATATGGCAGAGATCGGTATGATGTTTTTTGAAGGAGTGTATATAAAAAAAGGATATTGGATTTACTTTCGGAAGCGTAGTAACTATCGCTATCCATATATTGGATTTTAGTCCTCACGTTTCATGTGTGATGTTTCTGAAAAAGAGGCAACAATATATTTTTTCTGTGTCGTAATTCATACCCATGATACTTATTGTGTGGTGGGTTTTGACCATTAAATTAGTATTTGAGTTCCTTACATCAACTGGCTTATCTGAAGCGAATTCTAGTAAAAACACGACTAAAATCACGATTAAAATCACGAAAATCGGTTCAAAAATGATTGCGATGTAAATATTCCTTAATTTTGCAAGTGTCATTCTATCTCATGAGGCCGAACTCAATGAGTTGAATAGTTTTAGCGATCAGTGTTTAAGTCCTAGCGCGACAATCAGTTTACATATAGGAACACTCTAATATTATTGTAATTAGATATGCAGTCTTTATTTTTTAATAATTATTATATGTGAGTTTAGGAAAATAAAATATATAATAGCAACTTATGAAACTCGGATTCTTTTCTTGACGTACGGAAAAAGAAGGTAGCCAATTACCGTGTCCATAACCAAAAGCCAATATAACATTAGAGTTTGAGTAACTGGCGATCAAAGGATATTAAATAGGAAGTTATAGTTCGTAATTTCTTTCATGAGGATCGATCGTTTTAATTATTAAGATTATTCTAGCAACTGATCTTACACTTCAAACGATAGTTCGGTCGATGTAAATCCGACCTTTTTCAAGTGCGTATTGGCGAACTTAATAATATGTATGCCAACTCTGGAATCGATATTGAATATTCAACAGAATAGTGTATGTAGTATACTGCGCAGACTATGCTTTTCTATATCGCATACACTTTCATGCCTGATGATACACCATGCAAATGATAGCATCTTGCATTTACCTACAATTCGCGCTAATATTTGAGCAAATACTGCAGAAGAGGCATACATAAAATGATATAGACATGGGTGAATATAGCTGAAAATGACATTTTACTATTTCATATTTGATGACAATTAATTTACATTAATAGTGTGTAATGTTGTCTTATCTATCCATATTTGAATGTGATCAGATGCATATTTACATTGTAGATTAACCTTATCATCCACATACAACCTCGAAAGGTGTCTTCAATAAGAATGAAAGTGTGTGGTATTATGATTTGGTATAATCATCAGTCAGTTTCTAACTGAAACCTAATCTCTCTTCAAGAAATAATAAAAGTAGTGATTACAATACAATGCAACGCGAACTTTCAAACTACTTAGGGAAATGTCTCTTCATTAATTTTAAAAAAAGAATTAACAGAGTAACATCAATGAAACATTTTCTCATAATAATACACATGTTAAAGCTTGTAGTGAAACATTCAAATATAAAATAGTTAATCAATAACATTATCCAACAAAGAAAAACAAGGATTTAATGACGGAACGGTTTTAAATACATTTATTAACGCAGCTATAAATAATGTGTAGCTTAATTGGCATTGCTAATCCCAGTTGTACATGCTTAATGTAGTAGTCTTTCGATTCCTGCACGTTTTTAGCTAATATTGTTTGCATTCTTTGGGTAACACTTATTTGATTTGTTATATCTTATGTTCAGTTCTTTGAATTCACATTTCAGATTTTGCTACCCATTTTCAATTTAGTACGACTATTTACTTTTAATGTTACTATGAATGTGTAAGCTTTGCAATATCTTCACGAACGTTGTCTAGATTAAAAACCAACACTGTTTAAAGTCTAGTCAATGTGTAAACTGACAGAAATTCTCTTAAACATATTCCTATGCCTGATCCTTTCATTTTAATTGCTATAAATTCAATGACCCCCACACATTAAAGTAACAACGAATCATGAGTGATCCGCCCCAAAATGATACTTTGTAGATAGTATCCTTCGACCAATATCTCCACACCATTTCCGGTAAAAAAAGTAATGTTTTCGTTTCGTTTGACGAGCGTATATGTTAGAGACAGTCTTATGATTTGATACAGTGCTGGTTTTCAACATCTAGGAAACCACGATCGTGTTTTCGCCCAAGAATTGTTTTCCATCGTTGCAGTCTTAAAACATGTTATTTCATCCATACCCATGTTATTTAAGTGGCTTCTATTTTTTGTTGAAATGTCAACCGAGGCACGATACGAATTGTTATTTTAATGATAGTTTCGTATATTAGGTCACTTTCTCTGACAAATTTAGCTCTATGGAAAAAGAATAGACTAATGACCCTTTAATAACAAGCTACCCACCAAACTGAACTCAATTGCCCACTTAACGTACGAGATGTGTTTCTATAACATAGTCTATTTGTACGAAGATCAAGATTATGTGTTATGTGCTAAACTATTTTTCCTGTGCCCATATTTTCAATGTTTAATAGGGTGTGACATATACATCCTACCTACCGTAGGAGATGTAGATCAAGCTCGGCAGTTGAAGATAAACAGCAGAGGTAAGAGAGTCGGTGCAATCCGCCTACATAAAAACTCTAAGCACCTTCTCGGATTTCCCCTAGACGATTAGCAGTAAATTCAACCCTGCAGACTGAGAGAGTGTGATTTCTGAGAAGGGATACATCCAACGAGTGTACACTACAGTACCATATATCCGCCAGAGAGTGAAAGGCTGTCGCCGGCCTTTTTGTCCATACTCTGTCGCACTGATAGTAAAGATCGTATCCCTAACCTGTATACCAACCGTCGATGTTTAAAAGACGTTTAATAAAAAATGAATTATACATACAATTTAATTGTTCTAAAAAGTCATCCGGACATTACTCTTAAATATCCTATAATATTTACATTTACATGTTGTACATTCGTGTAACATTTTAACACTCGAATTTTATCAGAATGTGCCGAATTTAACAAAAAAAAAGTGTTTTTAAGACGTACCATATTATTTTTATTATTAGGTTATTTAATTTGATGTATATGAAAAAGTGTTGTACATTTTCAGTTAATTAACATCGTGTTTTATATTTGAATATAATTCTTTGACTAGCAACACCAGGGTAATTGGTGTCAACGTATAAAAAAACCCTAAACATAATTAGTATGTATCGTGTAGATGTAAGTATGTTTATCATAATACTAATAAATAAAGTAAAATATGAGAATAAAGAGTGTATAAAAGACAATACTTATGAAGTAACACGTTGTTCAAAACAAGTGCAATCAAATAAAATAAATTCATGAATTCATTCCTGAAGCCATAATTTATCAAAATATGACAGCTTACCGTCAGAGCAGCACACCCACTCAAGTTCGTACAGGGAATTAGCAAAATTCATTATTTGAAAAAATATAAATGAGATATAAAATTAAGAGCACACACTTCTAATAGATAATAAAAATGAATAATATGTGATCACGTTCACTGTTGAAGGTGGCATGAGAATTCTAAGCAACAGGTGTTGTTAATTTCTCTATTTCGTATATCGAGCATCACTTTTTCATGATAGTTTCTACTTTAAAGGTACACATTAAATCGTAATGTCCCCGTTCTTATATATATATGTGTATATATATATATATATATATATATATATATATATATATATAAATATATATATATATATATATATATCCAAATATATATGTGTATATATATATATATGTATATATATATATATGCATATATATATATATATATATATATATATGTGTATACATATATATATATATATGTGTATATATCTATATATGTATATATATGTGTGTATATGTATATGTATGTATATAGATATGTATATATATATATATATGTCTATATATATATGTCTCTCTCTTTGTATATGTATATATACATGTATATGTATATATATGTATATATATGTATATATATGTTATATATATGTATATATATGTATATATATGCATATATATGTATATAAATGTTGATATGTATATATATATATGTATATATATATATATATGTGTATATATGTGTATGTGCATGTATATATATGCATATATATGTATATATGTGTATATATATATATGTATATATATATGCATATAGATGTGTATATATGTATATATGCATATACATATATTAGTGTTGAGGTTTTTTTTGGTTTTAATGGTATTAGTTAGGAGGTATTGTACACATTACTAAGGATATGTTATCTGTTATGCCTACAATTGATCGATGTTACCTGTTTGTAAGTATATGTATATATATATATATGTACATGTGTGTATGTGCGTGTGTGTGTGTGTATGTGTATGTATATATATGTGGCTTTGTGTTCATGTATATAAATGTACATATGGGTGCATGTATGCATATCTATGTATGCATATGCATATATGTATAGATATGTATGTGTATGTGCGTGTATGCGTCTGCATGTGGGTATAGGTATTCCGTATATACTTTACCTTGACAATAAATATTTAATATTTAATTTACAAAATCCCACAAAAGTCAACCACACATTACCAAAATCATCTATTAAATTATGTATTTCTTACATTACTAAAAATTACTGGCTCGCCCCATGTTTTGTCCCCCCTACCCATGGACCATAATTTCGTTTTAACAACTTTAACTAAAACACCTTACCGCCAATATTATCTTTAATCTTCTGACAATTATTTACCCCACCATTCTTAATACAATTACAACTAATAATAAAATATATTAATACCACTGCCATTAATTCATATATGACTTTTACTAAAAATAAAAGTAATTACTATTATGTTTTATTAATTCATTACTAAATATTACTTAGAATTAAAATACACTTATTTATTCCCTCAAAATAATTAAAACTAAATGTTAATAGGTCGAAATATAATAGTATAATTTATTAATACAATTGTCATAAATCGATATACGATTTTTACTAAAAATAATCACCACTATATTTTATTAACTCATTGTCAACTATTATCTAGAACTAAATTTATTTATCATCAATAATAATTTAAACTAAATATTATTTTAAGTTTTTTTGTCGTGAAAATTTAGCCGTCTGTATTAAATAGGTCGAAACATATCTATTCCCTTGACACGCGACAAAACCACACCTTCAAAATATCGGTCGCTAGACACTCTAACCCTCTCCCCTCCACAACAACTCTTAAATGGCTATTGACCCCCACCCATAACACCCCCTCTACCTCTGTTTCTTTCTCTTCTCTTTCCCTTTCTTTTCGTTTCCCCTAGCCTCCCTACCCCAGCTCAGCGTTGAATAAAAATAAAAACATGAATAATTGTAAATTAAACTTTTCTAACGGTCAATCTTTTTTTTTTTAAATTGGTCAAATGACTATTCTTCCTTCTTCTTTTTGCTTAACTACATTCTTCCTGGATGTCACCGACAGGGTTGAATCACAAAAAACCTTCTGCCAGATTAGACCTCAGCTCTTGATAGCTCCAGATCGATAACATGGGCATGCTAGTGTAGCAGACTATGTACATGGTTGAATAAAACGCATTCACAATTCAGCTCTATATTTTTATTGTAGCACTCTTTTATAAGCCCGGTTTGATTCCCTTTGTATTTCTACCCAGTGGATTTTTACCCTACCTGGATTACTATATATATATATATATATATATATATATATATATATATATATATAGTGAACAAATCCAACGTCATTAATTTGATGTTGAAGTATTTTTTTTATCTCAGTTGGTTAATAATCGAATTGTAATGGTCACGGTACTGTTCGGATTCGAATCCACGTTTTAATCACTCTCTCGCTACGTCTAGCCGCACTTATGACCAGTGAAAAAAAAGTGTCTGTAAATGACTATATTTTATTATATATACACATGGTATAAGTAATATTATGTATTGAATAACTTAGCAGATGTATAAATCACATATGTTAGACTATCCTTCCTAAGTTACTTTTGCACTATCTAACCAATTGTTTAAAATATTCTCGTAGTAGCTATCGTCATCGAACTGACAGTCTTAATCAGCCGCATCCTCAAGTGATCGTTGGACCTTGATACGCAATGCCTCATTAGTGTATATATATATATTACATATATTACGCATTACAGAGCACTTTCGGTTTCCTGATAATTGTGTATTCAATATAACATCCAGCTGGTAAACGCAGATAGATTGGTCATAACATTATCTCAGATCGTACAAAAAACTGTCTCATGATCGCAATGTTTTCTTCGTTGTACCTGTTTTCCAAGTACTTCAATGGATTGTGCTCTGATGAGTTTGCTGCTCTGGTGCCCCAACGTCGTAAATTTACAAGACAAAGCCGACAATCTGCCAACTCCCATTTATTCACTGTAGAGGTTCGCAGACGACGAAGTGCTTTCTACTTCAAAATCTTCTTTCCTCGTGCTGCTGAACTATGGAACGTCTTCCGTGCTCCCTATGTCTTGACGGTACTGACATGCAGAAATGTAAAAGAAACCCTTCCAATCCCCAACCTTTTTCTCAGTAGCACTTTACGTCTACTGTGCCGTCTGCCTTGTTTGGTGTGAACTATGTTAAAAAAAGAAAAACTGTTTGCCTGATGGGCTTTACCGGTTTTCAATGTTAAAAGTTCTGTTTCAAAATACATATTTTGTGCTTTCCATGTTGCTTGTCGCTTGTATTTGTTTAAGTTGCTAGGTGTATATAAACAGGGTGTTTTAGTAAATAAGAACCAGTAACTTATTAAGTATTTATTAATGCAGATTTTCTTCTTAGAAATCTTACTTGGAATAGTGATTTATATTCTATAGCGTGAATGCGAGCATATTTACGCTTTTTAATTCGAATATCCCCCTCTTTCTCTCTCTCTCTCTCTCTCTCTCTCTCTCTGTACACACACACACACACATATATATATATATATATATATATATATATATATATATATATATACATATATACATATATATATAGGTGTGTTGTGTGTGGGTATCTTCAAATGGCAGTAGTGCCCGACATATTTAATACAATTGGTTAATTTTAAGAAGTAATAGTGTTTAGTAAACTTGTGCACGACGGTGGCGACTGATTTCCCATCTCAATTTTTGTAAACTGCGAGTATGAAGCGAGGTAATAGCGATACTATGCAATTTTATATGTTAAGCATGATTTCAATTATACTGAAAAACACCCTGATCATATCAATTCAACAAAAAATGTATATCTCTAAGCAATATATCTGTGAAATTTGTGTTTTTTTACCAAAAAAATATTACCACTGCTACTATACTGCAAGAGATAGGCTAACAGCGCCAATGGTATCACTATGAATTACTGCTACACACGATATTTTAGATAAAAGTACAGATGTTTAAGTGAGACGTCCAGATGTGTTCTGAAAAAAAGAATCGCGATACTAAATTTGCGTGTTAACTTCCAGAATAAATAACTTAAAAACAAAAACTGATTTCGCATGTCTACGCATTCAATATGTATATGTTTGCGTTCACATTTTTATATGCCTGCATTTGATAGGAATCCCTGATGTATTTAAAGATTTACATTAGCTATATTTAAGTAATTTATCACTATACTACTAGTATTATCAATACAATCAAATATATGCTGCATCCGGTCGCATATTATTGCTAGGATGTCGCATCAGAAACGAACGCTCACCCGTAAACCGAGAGAGCCCAATTCATTTTTATTGGCTGTGTAGACATTGATTTTCTTTGTTTCCGACCAAGAATATTTTTAGTTAAAATATTTTTTTTTAAATGTCGACCACCACAATTTTTTTTAACCCTCCACCATCAATACACATATTTCTATTTATAAAATACAAAAATACATGGTTTGCCCCCACCCCATTGTTGTTACCTTCCCCCATACTTAGACATATTGTTAGTTAAGAAAAGAAAAAAAGAAAAACATGTGTTAATTTTTTGGTTGACAAAAGAAGAAAAGAGAAGAAAATCACATCTTTTATTTTAATAAATTAAACACAGAATAATAAAAAAACAGTTTGTAGATAAAAGCTTTACGGCGTAAAAGGTAAAGCTAAACTCCTCAACACACTTAAGGCCGTAAAAATGAAGATATTAGAAGGGTTTCAAATCAGAGAAAAGGTGTACCTAAAATAAAACAGTAAACTAATCAAATACAGCGAACACGATTGGTTATTTAAATGGTCGCGAGAAAAAGTGTACCTAAATTAAATTCATTAGAATGAGTGTGTTTTTTAAATACTAATTTTTAAATGAGTGTATATTTGCGAATACTAATTTATTAGAAGTTTAAAAGCAATTATTTATGTAAATTGAGAAAAGCGCATAGTGATTACGGAGGTTTTTGTAGTAGTATATAAATAAGCTGGAAGACTAAGTACATAGTGATATTACTCTGATGGAGTTTCGTCTTCAGACAGACAGATAAACATACATACATACAGACATATACATACTTTCCATTATTAATAGATTTATAAATTACACCCAACCATGTCCATGTTTACTTATCAGATGTTATAAACCTTGCACTTGTAAATAGGCATTTGACAAAAGTAGATTAATATATGTAGGTATATGTGTGGGATTATTAACGTTCAACTATTCGTATATCTAAATGTCCTTGCTTCGCCCGACGAGAGAAGTTAGGTATATATATATATATATATATATATATATATATATATATATATATATATATGTATATATATATATATATATGTATATATATATATATATATATATATATATATATATATATATATATAAGTATATTCATACTAAAAAGGGTCAGTTTTAGTTAGACAACAGGCGATATTTAAAGTCACTGGTGTTATAAATGCACAAGTTTTTGGTGTTATTATCCATAGTCTTGATTTGATTTAATTCTCAGTTCGGTAGTGTTGACTTACTGCCTAAACTACGTATAAATAAAGATTACAAATTTAAATAAATATGAGCTGATCTTGTGGGTGCTTATGTACTCAATATAGTTAAGTATATAAATGATTATTTCAGAATTACCTAAAGATTCATGATGTCAGAGGAATTTGAAAAAAGATGGTCAGAGAAAATGGAAGTACGAAAAATCGGAATAATGCAAATAGCAATTCTTGTTCTCACGAAATATCAGAACCTGACTTCGACAATCATTGATTTTTTCTCCGTAAAAATGTAATGGTTACTTCTTAAAACAAAGACTGGCTGTTTTTCATTTGTTTTTCAGAAACATAATTGCGAATATCCATTATTTCATGCTGTAATGCTGTATGCGTGCATTGATTCAGATTCATTCAATTCTAAATTTTCCCAATGACAAGTCAATGTTAAAAGCCGACATTTTTGCTGAATTACTTACTGATTAATTTACCTTGGAACATAAGTCACGAACTAATAAAATAAAATACAAATATAAATTGACGCCATCAAGTCTGACAATGAATGAGCATAATGTCAAAACACAGTAGCCATATATATATATATATATATATATATATATATATATATATATATATATATATATAATTAACTTGTTACAAATATCCAGGGGGTATTAATCCGAAGGAAGTTGAAACCGGGTTTATGAGAGTGCTCAATGAAAATTCAGAGCAAAATATATTTGGATTCCATTGTCGCTTGAAAAGTGGGCGTTCATTGTGAGCGCCAATGAAACACCATATATTTTGTCGCAATTAATGGAATAATACAATAACCAACAATATATATATATATATACATATATATATATATATATATATATTTGTATATATATATTTATGATGTGTGTATGTATATATAGTATATATATATATATATATATATATATATATAATGTGTGTGTATATATATGGGTATATATATATGTGTATATATGTATATAGATATATGTGTATATATATATGGGTATATATACATGTGTGTATATATATATATATATATATGTACATATATATATATGTATATGTGTGTGTATACAGGTATATATATATGTGTGTGTATATATGTGTATATATATGTATATATTTGTGTGTATGTATGTACATATATATATATGTATATATATATATACATATATATATATATATACATATATATATATATATATATATATATATATATATATATATATATATGTATATACTACAGGCGAAAGTGCCAGCGCACGTAAAGAAATATTCTGAGATTTATACACCTAAAAAAGTTAAGTACAATAAAAACGTATCTTCTGAAAAAGTCAAAATTACAAAAAAAAAAATGTGGATCATAAAACTTCTCATATAAGTCAGTATTTCTCCAGTCCCTGCAAGAGATATATTTTTTAACAATTTCCTACGACTTTTAACGTCACGCAACCTCCTAAAAAGAAACAAATAAAACTACCTCCAGTGGTTGTGCCCAAATGTGTGTTGTTGGGAGAATGATGACTAGAATCATAGTAAACAGTATGCTGGAGTTCAAACTGACTTGGAGTGTACTTTTAAAGGTATTATTTATGGAATAACTATTATCAGCCTGTTTCCTAACAGACAACTGATTAGATGATATATTTACACATATTCATAAACACCGTAAAAGCATAGTTAACTCAATACAATGTGTATATACTTTCAAACATTTATTGCAGTATAAAACTTTGAAAAACATCGGTTCCTCATTGAAAAATTGAATAATAGTTGTCACGCAATTGTAACATGTTAGCCAAATGTTCGATCGCTATGTACCTCGTTATGTTCCCCTAAAAGAGAAAAACGTATGTGTTCATCCATTAAAAAAATATCCTCGCATCTCATAACTCATCCCTCTAACGCATACTGATGTAGAATTGGGAGCTCGAAATACAGTAAATAAAATGCTTATTGCTCAATTAATTTGATAGAAAAAAAACTCTCCAAGAAAAGGTGAGCACTTCTAATCCCTTTGCTATCATTTGGTCCCTATCTCTATTTATTTATGATATGTTTATATATATATATATATATATATATATATATATATATATATATATGTATATACAAAATCAAGTAAAGTAACACGAACTCACATAATCACTGATGCAATACTTTATTTCGACCCTAAATCCTTATTAAAACATTTTAGTGAGGCGATTACATTTCTGAACATCAAAAAAAAACAGAAACTCACACTCACTATTCAATACAAATATCGCGAGCGACACACTATAAAATACATATCTAGTGAGAGTGGAAATTGAACTATTTAAGGTGTATGTTGAGGGGAAACAAGAGTGACAATATTTTATTTATATATGTATATATATATATATATATATATATATATATTTAGAGAGAGAGAGAGAGAGAGAGAGAGAGAGAGAGAGAGGATGAGCTTACACATTTAATAAAGGAAGGCAATAATCTGAAATGTAAAAAGTGAGCAATAACTATATATAGATGGGGTGAAAGTGTATGATTTACAACGTAATGTACATAGGGAAGGGGGAATGATGTTGAGGTATCGTTAACAGGTGAGTGTGTCAAAAGCCTTCGAAACCGCTTAACTGCAATTCTTTTATACTTGTCCCTGAAAGTCGGAAATGAAAATTATCCGTCTCGGGATGGGGAAAAGGGAGATGAGATAAGCAAGTCATATATACATTATATATAAATATATATATATATATATATATATATATATATATATATATATATATATATATATATATATGATAATTGTATTTACACAGACGTGTACAAAACCTGCGACACTGGCATGTCGATGTTATCGATCAACATTTACTATACACTGAGATCTCATCATATTTGGAGAGAGTTTATAGTAACTGTTGATCGATAACATCGACATGCCAGTGTCGCAAATTTTATAAACCCGGTTAAAATTTAAATTTGAAACAATTAAATTGACCCTGGGGTCAACGCGCTTTCTATTACGCTCCCCTATCACTCATACATAACTATGTCTCTACCATTCTCTCTATATATTTATCTCAATTTATTAGCAGTCGAAAGTAATAAAAACAAGCATCGCGTCCGTGGCCCCCATCTGTATGTGACTCGATGTGGCGAGTATAAAATGCAGTAAATTTGGGCGATTTGGGGCATTTTTACCCCCTTTTACCCCCTGGGGGCGCGAACAAGAATATACATGAGGTCTAGGATGCTCATTTTATATCCAGAACAATTGCCTCCACATTTTGGCAAAGTTTCAGACAAAATGAACGGACGGATCAAACGTTATGGGAGAAAAGAGTCATTTTTTGCCATTTTGGGAGCTTTTGATCCACTGAGTGCGCGAACCAGATGTTTTCAAAGGTCAGTGATAATTAGTGTCTATCAGGAAGAATTGCCTAAACATTTTGGCCAAGTTTCAGAGAAATTGAATGGATGGATGAAAAGTTATGGAGCAAAAATATCATTTTTTCCATTTCTGGGCCTTTTTACCACCTAGGGGTTTAACAGATTTGTTTTCAAAAATCGGAGAATGTCACTTTGTAACCTGACCAAAGTTACACCTGTTACATTACTGGTTATTTGCTTCCCAATAACTCCTTGGTCGTCGTAGAACTTCTCTGTTGATTCGTACTAACGACATTGCTACTAAATGGTACGAGATGCCGTTTCTGTTTCGCCTCACGGTTGTCAGAACTATTTGCACTAACCTTTTTTCTTCTCTCTTTTCTTTATTGTCGTCTCGCCGCCATTGTCGTCGAATTGCAGGAAACTATTCGCACTGCCCTTTTTTTCGCCTGCAACTTTTTGTTGTCACGACTGCTATCGTTCGTCGCTCGTCGTCGTCCCCGATGGCGCCGTAGTCATCATTCTTCTCGGGCTGTTGTCTTCGCTCTGAAATCAATTTCTTAACAGTACAACAAAGTATTCTTCCGTTTCAAAGAGCCGCTTGCGATCGAGAGAGGGATTACGCTGACTATATTCACTAGTTAATATTCTTACGTTATCTGTAATCCTTAATTACTTGCAGAGAAAGGAATACGAAAGATTATACTAGATTTAACTAAGTCCCTTATATTTTCCGTCATTCGGAATCTTTCTCGTAACCGCTACATCATTGGGTTTTTGACTCTTTACTCCCAAGTCAGTCTCTGATTCAATCTCGATTTAATTCTCCCACGGTGGGGAATCTGACGTCATCAAACCTCGTGATCGCACAGGTGCAAACTAAACCCTTAAACTTCTCATGAACCTAAGGTCAATCAACGTCGCCGCGTTCGTGGGAAACACTTTGAACTGAACCTACACGGGATGACTCCACTACAAATCGCGTAAGTCAACCCCGTCTCGAATGGATGCATCCAACTCTCACAGATCATTATCTAACACAACTTCATTCAAAATTTCAGAAAAATTCAATGGATTGTTGCGGAGAAAAACTCGGACGGACGGACATGCCTCAAAACATAAGTCTCCCGATTTTATAAATCGGGGAACCAACAAGAACGAATAAATACATTGGAATAGTCTATTATAAGCAAAAGTGAATATATAAACAAACTCTGTTCTTAAATTGAGCATAGAACTGAACGTAAATTACAAAGTCTCATTCTTAGATGTTCTTATTGACGCCTCTAACAAATGTTTTAACACTTCCCCATATAAAAGAATAACCAGCTTTCAATTCTAAACTTTTAAATATGTAGGGCGAGTGTCCCTATCGCTACAAAATAGTTATTGTTAAAAATCTATTTAATCGTGACAAATTAATCCCCTCCTTTAACAAAGTACTATTCATTGACTTCAAAATATAAAACAAGTACTTTTTTACAAAAAATCACTGATACAAAATTACGTTGGTGAACAAATAAAATTAATTATTCGAAACTTATTATTTACTATGAAAAATGTAAAACCCAATTCCTCTCTTACCCCAAAATAACTAGAAAACCCCAATGTTATTTATAAGTTCAAATGCATTCATGAGAATGTAATTCTCTTAATAATAATTAAGCTAATAGCTACATTGATTTTACAAGCAGTACTATATTTCACGGCCTCGCCATGCATCTTGTAAACTCTAGTTAAATTTACCTATTTCTACGAAAACATATCTGCCTTCCTCTTATTTAAGACATATTCTTGTGAATAACACTATAATTATACATTCAGAAACAAATTTTAAAAATAAATTCTCGCAGCTATCTACATAAAACACTACAATATAAAGTTACCAAAGTAATATATAAACAAGTAGTAACATTTAGACAATTTCTAAGGTAATGCTAGTTTTTCTGTAATCCTATAAGCGTTGATGAATTTAAAATCGCCAACGACTTCTTCGAATAATGCAGAACACGTTCTAGCCGCGTTTCTCAACTGTCTTTTAATAATTATCTTCTTTCTCTAGCTTCTTTGTTCATTTATTTTTAACACCTAAGACTAATTCGACGAACATTTATACTTTTTTTGGATTTTAATACAAAAATAAACATCAGAATGATTTAAACAGTAAACACAGGTATAACTACACATACAAATTATGTTATTCTTAAGAACGTAAGCATATGTATATATAGATACATAGATATGTATATATACAGATATACATATATATGTGTATATAAATATATATATATATACATACATATGTATCTATATATATATATGTATATACATATATATGTATACATATATATTTATATATGTATATATATTATACAATATATACAACTATACCCATATATCTATAAAAATATATATCTATATATATATACATGTACATATATATATGTATATATATATATTTATATATTTATATATATTATATAATACATACAACTATACACACATATATATATATATATATATATATATATATACTTATATATAAATATATATAAATATATATATATATATATATATCTTTAAAATTGATTGCTCTACTCAACGTTTGAGCTTAACTGTCTCGCTATAGATCACTTTACGATACTTCAATTATCGTTAATTCTATTATAATCAGTATATATATACGTAATATATATATATATACATTTACATGTATATATATATAGAGAGAGATTTACATGTATATATATATATATATATATTTACATTTATGTATACATATATATATACATGTGTATGTATGTATATATATACAAACATATGTATTTATATATATGCATATATAGTTGAATATGTCTATATATATATACATTCATATGTATGTGTAATTATTTATATATATATGTACATATATGTATAAGTATTTATATATAAGTATACGCATGTATATATATATATTTATTTGTACATGAGTAGATATATTTATATATATATATATATGTATATAAATATATATATATATGTGCATATAAATATAATAATATACGTATATATATATATATATATATATATATATATATATATATGTATAGAAACATTTATATACATGCATGTAAATATATATGTATATAACAATATATATGTGTATGTACAAATACATATATATATATATTTATATATATATATAAAGATAGATGAAAGAAGTAGATACACATGCACTACTGATACATTTATTTCAATTCGGTTGATCAATGCAAGGTGTACTCGATAAACACCCACATATCTATATATACAGTAATATATGTATATGTGTGCCTGTACACACATATACATATATATATATATGTATGCATATATATATATATATATATATATATATATATATATATATATATGTGTGTGTAAACACATATATATATACATATATGTACATATATATGTACATATATATATATATGATGAAACACACATATATATATACATGTATATATATACATATATATATATATGCATGCCTGCCTATATATGTATATGCATGTATATGTATATATGTATGAACACACACACATATATATATATATGTGTGTATATTATAGGTATAAGTTTATACACATATATGTATGGATATATGTTTATAAATATATATGTATGATGTATGTTTATACATATATACATATATATGTATGCATATGTATATATATATATGTATGTATACATATATGCATGCATATACATACACATATATATGTATGCATACATATATATATATATCTATATATATAGGTATACATGTATACATATGCATATATACATACATATATACATATATGTATATAGAGAGAAGCATATAAATGTGTATATTTATATATGTATATAGATATGCATATATATACGTATAATATATATATATGTATACATTTATATATATATATATATTGATATTTGTTAAAGAGTATTCATAAAATATATATATATATGTATATATATATACATATATAAATATATATATATATATATATAAAATGTAGAATCCAATCAAGCATCGTTTAATTTGTGTTTAATAATAATCTATCGTTCTAACATAAACCACAATATATTGAATAGAGCAATCAAAAAGTCAGGATTTTCCTCGCTCTTAACTTAACTCTTAGATGTTCTAACAAATATTATATATTTACAATTTTGTCTTTTCATTTTTTATCTCAAGAAACTATATATATATATATATATATACATATATATAAATATATATATATATATATTTATATATATATACGTATATGTGTGTATGTATATACATACATATGTAAGCATATATATATATATATATGTATAAGCATATGTAGCATATATATATACATATATAGACATATATATATAGATGCATATATATATAAATATATATATACACATATATATGTAAGCATATATTCATATACATATATATATATATATATGTATATATATATACCCATGTATATATATGTATACATATATATATATATATACATATATATATATATATATATGTGTATATAAACACATGTATACATATATATATACATGTATATATACATATATATATATATATATACACATATACACATGTATATATGTAATATGCATTCGTATACATATGACATAATTTATATATATATATATATATACATATATATATGCATACGTGAATATATATATATATATATATAAATATATAAATTTGGAATGATATATACATATATATATACACATATATCTGCATATACACATTTACATATATATACCGATTCATATACGTATATATATATATATGTGCATTACATATATATATATATATATATATATATGCATACATATATACATATATATATATATATATAAAATATTTGTTATTGTTTATATCTATAGACGTATACGTTTCGTCTTTTTTCAATCAAGACTCATCAGCATAGAAGTACGACTATTCATCACCGGTCACACGATTCGAAACTCTTGACTACAAGTATTTTCCAACTCCCGTCCAACGTCGCTAACCGCTAGGCCAGTTCTGAACAGCTTATAAACAATGATAATTTTAACACGTTAACGGCGGCGAAGCGACGAGGCGTTCAAACTTCTATAAGTGAAGGAACGATGCATTTAAAGCAAGTGACGCTACGCTGTGTTACTACTACCATTTTACGGTGCTCTACTTTTTTAACGAGGAGCTTCAAATATAAAATATTTGTTATTGTTTATATCTATGGACGTATACGTTTCGTCTTTTTTCAATCAAGACTCATCAGCATAGAAGTACGACTATTTATCACCGGTCACACGATTCGAAACCCTGGACTACAAGTATTTTCCAACTCCCGTCCAACGTCGCTAACCGCTAGGCCAGTTCTGAACAGTTTATAAACAATGATAATTTTAACACGTTAACGGCGGCGAAGCGACGAGGCGTTCAAACTTCTATAAGTGAAGGAACGATGCATTTAAAGCAAGTGACGCTACGCTGTGTTACTACTACCATTTTACGGTGCTCTACTTTTTTAACGAGGAGCTTCAAATATAAAATATTTGTTATTGTTTATATCTATGAACGTATACGTTTCGTCTTTTTTCAATCAAGACTCATCATATATATATATATATACATATATATATATATATATATATATATGTATATACATATATACTTATGATTATATATATAAATATATGAATATGCATAGTATACATATATGCATTTATATATATATATATATATATATATATAAATATAAATAGTTTAATATATACCCATATCCATATATATACATACTTATATATATACGTATAAATAAATATATGTATATATATATATGGAATAAATGTGTATATATATATATGTATATATAAGTATACGTATATATACATATGTACATATACTGATATATAAAGAAACATATATACAAACATAAACGGATATGAATATATCTATATATACTTATGTATATACTTATATGCATATATCCATATATGTATATATATATACACATATATATATATATACACATGCGTATATATATATATACATATACATACACACATATACTTATGCATATATATACATTAATATACATATACATATATATATATATTGACATACATATACATACACATGTATATATATATTGTATGTATATATATATATATACACATATACATAGTTATGAGTGTTTATATATATATATATATATATATATATAAATATATATATATGGATATACACATAAATGCACATATACACAGGCATACATATATATATATATATATATATATATATGCACATCTGTATATAAATATATCTATATACATATATATATATATATATATATATATATATGTATATAGATATATTTATATACACATTGATATTCATATATCAAGCTGAAAAGAAAGTACTCCCGTAGTTTTTACTTCATCATTGTGTAGACTCTTCAATTGTACACAGTTCTGGATTTTCTGAATCGGCGTCTCAATATATCGATTTGCCTTTTAGATATAGTAATTTTTTTTTACATATTAAGTAGAATGGTCTCAGCTGTTAAAAATAGATATTAGTTAGTAGCATATGAGCCATTGCATGGTCTATGAATTCCAAAAAAAGAAAAAAAGAATCTACAAGTAATATTGGAACTGTCGATTGGATACATTTTCTGAATGATCGATGTCAACGGTGGTTTGCAAAATTTTCACTTGCAGACTTTAACCTGTCAGATTTGCGACGGTCGGGAACGGCTTAATCAATTGATATAGACGCTATAGACATTGATGTGGAGGGCAATCGTAAGTGAACCTGCAGATAATTTGCTCAACACTTCAATATAACAAATACCACAATTATTTCATGCATTTACGAGTTAGGAACGTTTTAAAACTTGTATCTTGGTTCTTTACGAGTTGACCGACGCTCAGCGAAATGATAAACATTGACTGTTTGCACATCTTTGTATTCCAGGAATCATCGAGAACCATGTTTTCAAAGAATGGTTGCTGGAGATGAAACATGGTTTCGTCACAAGAATACGCAGCGCAAAAGAATATGGTTACACGAAATCATAGTCGACAGCCTGTAACAAAACAAGGACTACACACACAAAACGTTTACTCTCTACATAGTAAGACATGAGACAACTATTTCATTATGAGTTACTAGAGCCTTATCAAACAATCACATCAGTCAAATATTGTTCGCAGCTAAATGATCCAAACGTTGTCCATAAAAAAACACGACTAGCATTACTTCATAGGAAGGGTGTAGTGCTTCAGAAACTTCACACAGCAGAAGTACGTCAAGAAAAGGTCATCAGTATCAATTGGGAAGTTTTGCCTCATCCGTCTGATTAATCTGGCATTGCTCTATCCGACTATCATCTTTTCTGGTCGTTACAGCATTACTTAAACAATTTAATATATGAAAATAACGACCTACTAAAAAAAATCAGAGTATTTTTTTGAAGAAGGCATTACGAAGATTGTTGATCATCAGACAGAAGTTATAGAAAATGGTGGAAATTATTGTACAGGTTAAACATTGCAGACAAACACGACATTACTTTCTTTCGAACCTGATGCACACACACCCACGCATATATATTTATATACATGTATATATATATATACATATGTATATATATACACACACCATCACACACACGTGCATGTATATGTATACATATATGTATATATATATATATATACATATATGCATATATATATATCGATATATGCATATATATATATATATATATATATATATATATATATATATATATATATATATATATATATAGCGCTATATATACACATATATATATATATATTATATATAAACCTTCATTTTTTTATTGGTTTATAATGATACAAATAATTTCGCCAGTTGAAAACCTGGCCTCATCAGTGTGTCTATATCCCGATGTTAACGGATTTGGAGGTTTCCCGACTACTGTTGTGGTAAACGGGCTTAGCAGAAGTTGTTGTTGTTTATCCGTTTTCAAATATGAAGGCGCGTATTCTCGCGAGACAGATATAAAGTTTAAAGTTCATTTTTTTAAGCATCTATTTGACATTTATTAAAGAATAAGGTAAAAAGAATGACCTTTTTAAGCATATAAAGATGCGATATCATTTTTAAAGAAAATAAATCGAACCCGATTTTTTTTTTCTTCTTTTTTTTGTATAAACCTTCATTTTTTTATTGGTTTATAATGATACAAATAATTTCGCCAGTTGAAAACCTGGCCTCATCAATGTGTCTATATCCCGATGTTAATGGATTTGGAGGTTTCCCGACTACTGTTTCATTGCTATACTCCCGTATTTCTGGTCTTGTCAAATGCGAGTTGTGGACCGGAGTGTTGTCCTGCAGGAGGAGGATACATTTGCTGATCCTGACCAGCCTCTTGATTTTGATAGCTTCTCTTAATTTCATCAAAAATGAAGCGTAATAGTCTTCTGTAATTGTGGTACCTTTTGCCGAGACGTTTGCTACTACAATTCCGTCCTGGCCCCAGAAGATTGAGAGCATGACCTTGCAAGCGGAGGGATGCCCCCTTGACTTCTGTGGAGGTGGTGAGCCCAAGTGCTTTCACTGCATTGAGTGGGCGTTGGTTTCTTGATAATAATGATCGACCACTGTTTAATCCTGGGTAATCAGTCTTTTGAACACATTTGAGTATTTTTCTTGGCATATCTCCAGATTCATCCTCCAGCACTCGACGCGTTCTTGCTTTTGGAAAGGGGTGATTCACCTGGAAATCCATCTGGTAGACACCTTATGCATATAAAAATGGTCATGAATGATAGTTTCTACAGACCTGTACTAATCTAGACCTCTTGAGATGTTTGTCGAATAGTTATGTGTCATCTTCCAAAATGGCAACCTCAACTTGACGGACATATGACCCATCAATAGTAGAAGAGGTACAACCAAGTCCGGCAGCTGTTTCTACTGACTTCCAGCCCGGTTTTAATTCACAATGACAGCGTTTGACAAGGCCATATGATTAAGCGTGATCAGCATAAGTTTCTTTCATGCGCGCCCTTTTAAATACAGTGGCCACACTCAACGGGCTCCATTTAACACCTGACTCAGTTCAAATCCATTTCAACGAGGCGAATAAAAAGTACTCAATCTTAAGTAAAGAATGTCATACATGATTATATTATATATATATATATATATATATATATATATATATATATATATATATATATATGTTCACATAATCTGTGACATTGAAATGTCGATGTAATCGATCAACAACCGTTTAAAAGCTTATATGTCACCAGGTTGAATTTAAATCTGAGTGTGATTATACCCTAGATTTTGAATGAACGGCTATAAGTAAAATTAATAAAATCTCTCTCTATATATATATACATATATATATATATATATATATATATATATATATATATATATATATATATATATATATATATATCAGTTTATATTTAGTAGTATAATTACATTACTATACACATACGCAATATACAAAGATACGTCATCTAACTTTACTTAATAAAATATATATTCCTTAACATACGAACATTCATCGATGAAAGACAAATTTCACAACTAAACACAGAAAATGTATTAGTAGCATAGATTAATGCCACAAATGCATATATGATTGTTCTAATTTTATTATACTTGAAATTTAACGAAATGTATCGGTGCTGATAGACCATTCTTTAAAAGCAATTATTCGGGACTTGAATTTATTTACTTACGTAGGATTGTTTTGTGTTTATCGATATAATATTAGATATGTATTAATATTACTTCTTTGTTTATACGTTGCGATGGGAATTACGTCTGGAATGGGATTCATACAAAATTGGACACAACGACAAAAGCTAATAAAAAATGCTCAAACTAACAATAAAAACAGATGACGCCTGAAAGTTAATTTCATTAAAAAAGAAAACGTGAATACATAATAAAAATGAACGTTAAATTTGACCCAAATATTTCTGTAATCTCGCTTATTACGTTTTAATATGTATCATACTAATTGGTTAAGGAAACTTATTACGATTATGCTGACTATATAAACCTGTCAAGACAAGTGTATATGGATTTGCTAATGTCTGATACTTTAAAGGATTTTATTTCATTTTGAGTTAATGCCTTAAAAATTGTTCTCGATGTATTTGTAAATTAACTTTTAGTTGATTTATCTTCATCTAATTTATCGGGTGTATTTCTGATCGAAATACATGTATTCAGAACGAAAATAACGCACACACATACACACACATATATATATATATATGTATATATATATAATATATTTATATATATATTATATATAATATAAATATTATATATATATACATAATATATATATATATATATATATATATATATATATATATATATATATATATATATTACTAATCGAGATCATGTGTATGTCTGTCTGCCCGTCTGGGTGTCTCTCTGTCTGTCGGAAGCCGAAACTCCATCAGAGTAATATTACTATTTACTAAGTCTCCCAGCTTCTATATATAGTACTACAAAAACCGCCGTAAACATATAAATGAAGTAGAAAGAAATTTCAAGACGAGACTGCGATTAAAACAGAACACGTGTCAAGAATCTCACATCAACTAATATTTTTGCAACTTCCTTATATACTGTTACATAAAGTCGTTCAGACAATAGAGGGTTTTGCCATTTACATAATTCATTCCTTTTAAACTTCAATTTAATTCATATTTACAAATATACACTTATGACTGCTATTATCAAATTTTCATATGTATTTACAATATATAAAGTGATATTAATAAAACTTATTCATGCAATTAAGTAGCCATATTTCATTAAGAAACCAGCGTGTTTTAAACCATACTTTGAATGGCAAGGACTGTTAAAAATGCAAAGTCATCCTTTCGGAAGTGACGTCATTTTGAGAGGATTTTGTTTTCACATTATATATCTTTATTTTCATTACGTTGTTAAGACAAGGTGTTTTGTTGTAAATTGAAGTTAAGCGAGGCATATACCAGCTATTAGTAAATGGGTGACCATTTTTGAAAATAAATTGCTGACTGATCCTTCCGGTCCTTCCGGAAGTGACGCCATTATGAGAGGTTTTTTTTTTACATTATCATTCTTTATTTTCATTACGGTGTTAAGACTAGGTGTTTTGTTGTGAATTAAAGTTAAGCCAGGTATATCCCGGCCATTAGTAAATGGGTAACCATTTTGGAAGAATAACAAAACTGGTTCTTTGATATGACGGAGGTGCCTTCACTAGCATATTAAACCATGAGTAATTTGATATGACCGAGGCGCCTCCTAATGTTGTTTCCCTTTTTTAACTATGTATGGGGGAGAGTAAACATTTTTTTTAGGGGGGTCAATTTTTTTTTTTAACCAAAACTATTTTTATGTATGGAGGAGGGTAAAAAATAAAACATTTTGTGAGGTATTTTTTTTTTTGAACTGAAAATACTACTATGTATGGCGAAGGGTGAAAAAATTGTGGGGGGGTGTAACATTTTTTTCTTTATCTTTTCATAACTGAAAATATTACTGTGTATGGGGGAGGGTAAACAAATGGAGGGTGGAGGGTAAAAAATACTGTTTTCTTCTTTTTGATTAAAAAAGTTATATGTATGGGGGAGGATAAAAACAAATTGGAGGGGGGGGTCAAAAAGCTTCGTTTTTTTCTTACCTAAAAATATTTCTATGTATGTGTGTGTGTGGTGTGTATATCTGACTATGAATATACACGTATACATTTGTCGGTAGTTTATATTTCCATAGTCTAGTTCTTTTATGTATATTCTAGGTATGTGCGTGTATATATTAATTTGTGTGTACTTTGTATAAGTATAGGTGTACATGTATGGATTTGTATTCGTATATATGTGTAGGTGTGCACTGTCAGCGCCTATGTATATGTGTGTATGCGTGTGTATATATGTATGTGTATATGTGTATGTGTGTATATGTATGTATATATATACATGTGTATGTGTGTATATTTGTATATATATATATATATATGTCAGTGCGTGTGGATGTATATATGTGCATATATGTACGTATTTTTAGGAACTATTTTGAGGAACTATTTATACTAAAAGTGTATGTGTGTGTATGCGTGTATATCTATGTTACGAATATGATCATGTATGGTTTATGTATGTGTATGTATTTATATATATATATATACATATATATATATGTGTATATATATATGTATATATATGTGTGTCTGTGTAGATGTGCATGTATATGTGTGTGTACGTGTATATATATGTATTTGTATATATGGGTGTATATATATGTGTGGGGTGGGTGTATAGATATGCGGGTGGAGCTGCATATAGCTGTATATGTGTGTGTCTGTGTAAACGTATGGATGTGTGTATTGAATATATATCTAGAATATATTTATTTTTGTATTGAATATACATCTAGAATATATTCATAAGCACGTATGTATGTGGAATATATGCTTGATTGATAGTGGATCTGTGTGTGTGCCCATGTTTACATGTGTATTTATATCAATGTCTGTTTATTCATCTGTTTGTTTATTTATGTGTGTTTGGTATATCTATTAGAGTTTGTTTATGTATGTGTGATACTTGATATAGAGATAAGATATTTATACTGGAGTGAGTTTGTAAAACTGGGTAGGCCAGAAAGTAGGGAGCAATAAATTAAGGACAGGCGATGGAGACGCCATAAAGGGTAATAAAAGGGACAACCACTAGCAGAAAAGGTCAGCAAGTAGAATAGGTAATCCGATAATAATTCATAAGAAATAGAAAATACTAAATCCCCAAAACAGTTATTTAGGAGAGAAAATTCTTCAAATCCATCCATTTCTCGAAAATTCTTAGTCTGATGAGATAGACTTCCTGGGAAAAGTGCAACCGAAACATGTATGCACATATGTAACCAATAATGTTTGTATAAATAAAAACTTATACTTATATATATATATATATATATATATATATATATATATATATATATATATATATATATATATATATATATATATTTGTATGGTATATATGTATCATATGCATATACAGTATCACAGAAAAAATGCGGACGCATGTAAATAAATATTCTTTGATTTATAAACCTGGAAATGTAAAATACAAGTTATAACGCATGGAAAAGTTCAAGACAATAAGTCTTCGCTCACATTAAACGAAAACTGTATAGTGGGGTTTTAAGAGAGAATAATGTAAAAACAAGGAGAAATATTATATTTAAAACGAAAACAAGCGTTATGTCATTTAGAACAGAGGATGTGTCTGTGAGTTTGATCACATTCTCTCCCAATATACATACCTTCTGTTCACCGAGCGACGCCCGTTTAATATATACGTGGATAGTGTCCAAGACATTAAGATTGTATATTGAGTGACCACAGCTCGAGATAAACAATGAGTTAATCCTAAGTTCGTTGCGCACGACTGGTTTTTGAAGCAAACGATCATTTATAGCCTAACCGTATCTGTTTCTATGAATGCCCGTTGACTGGAAGGTTCCTCTCCTAATTTTTCTAGGGATATATTGGTGTACACTTTTGTCCAATCAACGTCGTCGTCACTGCAACTACATTGAAAATGATACATCCAATTAATTTTGTAGTTGTCGGTAGAACGGCTTTACGAACGGATGTCAACAAGTGTGTTTTTGCTACAGAACAGAGCACGTACGTTCGACGCTGAGCTAATTTGTTTGACAAATCTCTCACTTATTTTACCTAACCAAGGCAAACGAATATAGAACAAATATTTAGCAACCGTAAAATAATAGCTACCTTTCTTTAGATGACTGACCAAATCACATCCAGAAGGTAGCCATTATTAGACAACGTATTAATGATATTTTTTTATTTTTTAGTCCAGTTTTGAGTTTGAACACATCATAAGGGATATGTGTGTTAGGTCCAAATTAAATGTATATTTCACTTGCCAGGTCTGAGTCCATAGACACACCATCAATGTTCGTATATATTACATCTTTAACACTGAATTCAACAGATGTTGTGGCAAACTTTTTTAGCTTAACTAACATGCTCTCAGAAAATAGGGTAAGATAAATGGCTACGATATAAAAACATCGGCACGGCAATCTATTGTTTGCAAAATAGGAACACAAGTAAATAAGAAGAAATGAAAGGGGGTCATCGAGGAAGTGGAAGGCAGATGGTAGGCAGGGTAGATGTCTGCTATGTGCGCTAATATGGCCTCAAACAGGGTGTTATAAATCTCCTACGCCACATAAATTCGGGTAGATAACCGTGTATAAGGACCTGGCTCGTCTCGCACTCTTTAGTACTCTGTTTGTTATTCTTCAACATCTTGTCAACGTTATTGGTAATGACCCTTGTTGTAGGGTACAGACAGTTTTAACCGTGATTGACCGTCATGTGCTAATACCCCTCCTCTTTTACCTTGCTGTATGCCCTCCAACATTCGGATACAACTGTGGCTCAAGCAAGCATGAATTGTTTAATGATTGAAATTAGGTTTTCGGCGTACCTGTTAGGGACTGTTTACGGGGTCGTATCCCCCGAAAACTCAGGGCGGCTGGAAAACCCGTCTAACATTGTTTTTTCTAAAATTTTACATAGACGCGTGAATTTGAACCGTATTCCGTGGACCTCTCAGTTGACATGACCTGCGTAACAGATTGTCTTCTCAGTGTTCCCGTAGAAAATACTTCCTATTAACCTGTGTGTTCGGCGGGAGTACGCCGCATTCCTTTCGTGGCTATATTTTGGGACAACAGGTAGATCAGTTTCAGGATCTTTTAAATTTCCATTCTGGATTGTGAAAAAAGTTCCAGTTCTAATTGATATCTAATATCTGGATTCATTGCTGGGGCATTTCCAGAAATACTGGTTTGCAAGACTTTTCCCGGACTTCGACCGACAAATACGCTGACATTTTTGCATTTTCCCTTTCGATTCAGAACTCAATTAGTCCGTCGAGAGATTCGAATAGCTGACGTAGCTGATACAATAATAACTTTTTTTTAATTATTTAACGTGATTAATTATTTTCAAAATTTATCTGATGCTTGTTGTAGCTTGATGGACTTATGCACGCTACAACCTAATAACATAATAGTTCGTCAACTCCCTACTGCTTCCAAAACCTGCTCGAACGTTGGCGACGCCAAATCACGGAAACAAGGTGCGTTCTCTATAAGAACACCTGTAATAGTGTTAAGTGGTTTTTCTTTTGAGTCTTGCACTCTGCCGTGTGTTATTCATATATGTACGTTAGACTAACATATTTAACGTAACATTTATGGAAGTAGAATTGCCTCAGTCTACAACACGGAAGTCATCAAAATTGAAGTGATAGGTCAACAGGTATTAAAACTGCAATCGAAACTGGTATTTGTTAATGGATTTAGTGAACATATCCAATTACTCCCCTATTCCCTAGTTTAATGTATCCAAAACAAATGACCACAGTGTGTATATAACAATTAAAATACGTGACCCGTAAAGCTACACAAATTATAAGACACATACAAGAATAAATACTAGATAGGCAAGTCCATTTTGATAGCGTTATATATATATATATATATATATATATATATATATATATATGTATATGAGTATCCCAAATATAAAATATACTTGTCTACTTAGTATTCACACAAACACACCCGCACACACACATACACACATACACACCCACACACACACACGCACACACATGTATATATATATATATATATATATATATATATATATATAACTATTTTTTGTAATCTAAAATGCCTCGTATAAGGATAGTTGCTAGTTAAAAAAATGTAACTTCATAGACATACACCGATAACATTGGTAATTACAAAAAACTAAGTGCATTTTTGTTATATTTAAACAAATATATATTAGAACTATCTCAATTCCGACTTTCTCACAAAGAAATGGAGTGGTTTCCCTCCTTTTATTGCAGTAAATATGAATGTGTTCTTTAAAATGTTTAATAAAGAATGTGTTTATTTCTAGCAATCTTAAGATCTATTTGTTTATAGGCTTCAATCTTCATTTTTTAATATCCTGATTGTATGCTTCTAAAAGAAAAAGCTGTGATTTTCTTAATAAAACACTGATTGACATGACACTTTGTTTTTGTCGGTAAACATCTCAATATTAATTTAGCTTTTACGCTCGAGTTTAACTACACAACGAAGATGCGCACACTGTATACATGTGTTTCTAAATGAATAGCCTCTATTGTGAATGCAGGTTGTACTTTAAAAGTATATTCGTGTTGGGAACACGTTTTTTGATTGTGTGGACACATAATTAATAGCTTTAAGACGGGAATAAAGAAACGTGGGAAAAAGAGAGTGCTTAATTATTTTTCTTTCGCTTACAATTATCGCTTAACTTCTCTAGTTATTTGCATGGCATTTGCAAAAAGCGATACAATTTTGAATCATATCCTAATCTAAATTGCCAGAACGTCTATCCTTCTTAGCTGTTTACATGATAGAGAATGTAGCCACGCCCAAATAGTTATCCCGTAATATACTACGTTTTTTTTTAATTTCAAAATGCCGTCAGCTTTAACACTAATGGATTACTTATAGAACTCAATATAAAATTACATTCATACAAACACAATCACATGCTGATACCACAAAACTTACCAATATTTTGATAGGTTTACGACACTCTAACAGAACATTTTGCTGGAATCATTAAGGATTGGGAGAAAATGGGTTTTGCCCCTGGACCGTATAGAGGTCAATATATTACCAATATAGTCAACACATCCTCTTAACGTATCTCTAAGGGTATAATGTGACAGATAATCATGTTACAATGGGTGCCGGTGTCGTAGAATAAGTCAGCAAACTGTTGCTGTATAGAATAACATGAGGTTCCGAGTCGTGAATTGTACTGAGTTTACTACCGAATACTTTCAAAATACTGCAGATCAGCGTTTATCTCTATTCAGCTCAGCTCTTTCGCTAAAGTAATGAGCCAAAAGCACAAAGAGAGACAGAAAGAGAGTAAGAGAGACTGAGAGAAAGAGAGCGAAGTCGAAGTTTATATTCCAATAAATATATTACAAGCGGGGAGTCAAACAACGGTGACAAAAGATTAGAATAATATACATGATCAATAGCAGATGCTATTTTTTTAATTACTGGCTGTTTTAATCTCACATGTAACGATTCTAGTATATGTTGTGTTGATTATTTTCATATACGTATATTGTTATATTATTTAGGAACATCTTTCAAAATTAAGATGGAGGGCATTACTGTTTAATTTTTGGGTGGTGGGCTATTGTTCTCGTCTCAAATATGTGCATAGTATAATTCTTGGAGCAGTTGTAGTAGTTAAACCTATGTATATATTATTTCATTGTCAGGACCACACTCTTCCAATCGCCATTTATATACGAGGTTTGACTTATTGTAAACTAAGGCGAAGAGTGGAAGTGTTAATGCTTATTACTTTCGACATTTTAACTTTGTTTTGATGAATAATTTAGTTTATGTTGTGAGAAATCGATGAGAAGTACATTAAGTGTATCCTTAACAATGATCAGGTAAAAAATGGCTTTAATACGTATGCTCTATAAGTAGTACTCTAACTATTTACTACCCATGACAAAATTGCATTAAACTATTTAAGAGCATACAGTTTTAACTTATAATAATCATCCGAACAAAACAGCTAGGATCCTCGACAACTATGGAAAGTTCATCAGCCAGTTTCAATCTGAAATACTGAAACTTATCAGACAACACTAAGTGATCAAACAGAAAATATGAACACATAATTAATCTGTATTAATTAATTATATATAGATAAACAAACGCACATACAATAAATATATGTATGTACGTCATTCAAGTAATCATAGAAGCAATATATACACCGGCTCATGAATAAACATTTTAAATACTACCTGGTAAATATGACCGGTGAACCGAGTGTGAGAGAGATATATACACCTGAGATGAAAAAGATATCTCGTTTGGGGTCTCTGAAATAGAAAGTGAATGTTTGGCATTTGGTAGGATATCTCATCTAACTTAAACACAAAAAGATCAGATAATGTGTGTATATATATATATATATATATATATATATATATATATATATATATATATATATATATATAAATTATCTGAACTGTTTTGTCTAAATGTATCGTTGTAAATTCTTTTCCGGGCACTTTTTTGTTGAAATATAAATAATTAATGAAGGAACGAAATACGCAGTTTCAAAGAAAATGTGTTTATATGATAAGATTTGTCTCAGGATTAACCCTGGAAGCTATCGAACCTGAAATAAAAGCAGACAGAATTAAGTGTTGCAACTGGAACTGTCATCTAAAGTTTTCACTTCGAAAACAGTAAAATGACGAACGTATGTTCCGTTCTTCACATCGAAAACATATGTCTATACTGTAAAGTGTACTGTTATATAACGCGTGCACGTAGCGCATACAAATATTATATTACACTGATACAGTTTTGCTTAATAGCTACATTTTTTTTCTTTGAGTAAATGTTGGTTCTTAAAAGAATAACCGCAATGTAAGCATATATATGTTTTATAATATAAATTAATAATTATAATTTATAAGACATTAACACATACAAGGTTAGTATGGGTAAGTATTTAAGTGTTATTTTGGCCTCATATGTTTTGTTATCATTCGCCTACAATGTGTGACTCCGTAACGATTTACACGACGTTGGCAATAAAATATACAACTTGGAATAATGTCGTGATCTCATTGCTCGACCCCGCCAATAATTATTATTCGTTTATTGTATACGGTTAGAAAGAAAGTAATTTCGTATTTTTTTTTACTTTATCACTTTGCAGCCTCTTTAGGTGTGCACAGTTCTAGATTTTTTAGTGAATTGGTGTCTTAATATCTTTTGTTGCCTTTCAGATATAGGAATTAGTTGGAAAATATTAAGTTTAACGGTCCAAAACTGGAACTCAGCTGCAGAAGCTACAACTAATAGTGGAACTGTTTATGGGATAAATGTTCTGAATGATCGAAAATGGCCACGGTAGTTTGCAAAGTTCTCTTCTGGAGAATTTAACTTGTCAGATCTACGACGTTCGGGAAGGCCAAAATCAATTGATAAAGATGTCATTATAGACGCTGTGGAGAGCAATCCAAAGTTAACAAGCAGAGAATTAGCTCAACAATACAATACACCCAATACCATAATTAGTTCAAACCTTTACGAGTTAGGAAACGTTTAAACACTTGCACTCTGGGTTCCCGAATAACAGACGTATAACAAAATCAGAATTGACTGTTTGCACATCTTTGTATTCCAGGAATCATCAGGAACCATTTTTTCCAAGAATTGTGACTGGAGATGAGAAATGTTGTTATTTACAAGAACACCTAACGCAAAAGAAAATGATTAGAACGAACCTAAATTCCACAGTCTGTTCCAAAACAATCACCACTCCCAAAGAAAAGTATGCTGTCTGTATGGTTGGGCATAAGAGGACCGATTCATTATGAGTTTCTTGAATTAAATCAATAAATAACAACAGTAAAATATGGTTCGCAGCTAGATGATCTAAGAATTACTGTATCAAAAAAACATCAAACATTAGGCAATAGAAAGGATTTAGTGGTTTAGCATGATTACGCGAAACCCCACACAGCAAAACTCACTCAGGAAAAAAAAATGGGTGTTAATTGAGAAGTTTTGCCTCATCCGCCTTATTCACGTCACATTGCTCTATCCGACTAATATATTTTCCGGTCGTTGCAGTATCACTTAAACAATATAATTTTAAAAAATGACAACCAACTCAAAATTAACCTAATTTTCTTTTTCTCTAAACAATCAGAGAAATGTTTTCAAGAAGCTAGTTGATCGTTGGACCGAAGTCATAGAACATTAGGAAAATGATTGTAAATATTAAAAATTACCTCATGTGAATGTTTCAGATGAAATAAATGTGTTGGACAAAAACGACATTACCTTCTTTCCAACCTGATATATAGATATATATAGGCATAAAACACGGGTATATTTTTAAGAAAGTAATATTCATTTTAAAATATGTTGTTTGATTTAAAATTCATAATTTCCTATTAGTAATATTATACTTAAAATAGTATGTGGATTCTTAAAATGGATACGTAATAAGATCGTTTTCGACTTTGTACGTGATACTTTTATTGGAAGCTGCAGTTTTGCGAGACTATGGAATTGCGAATGAGCAGTTTGACTGACACACTGACAAAACGTACACGGTGAAATGGTTCTCTAGGATTGTACACACTGTAATAAATACTGCCAATGCAGTAAGACGATTTGCAGAACTGTTTCTGTATACAGCCCGAGAATACATTTGGAATTCAAATGTAAGATATACATTCACGAGCCCATTCACATAAACTGTTCTCAATATATCTAACACTGGACACCTTAAACTTTTAGTATATTCTATGAAATTAGATTTGTACAGTATCCCAACATTAACGTCATAAACATTCCCAAGGACATCTTTTCCGACATCTTTTTAATTCATATTTTTCAAATGTTTGTTTCTCAGACAAGGTGTTCATCAGATTAGGATCCTTAAAAGAGAAATACGTTCTACACGTTTTAGATAACATTCTTATATTGTGAGAGGAGACTCGATGTTATATTATACTGCGATTTCGAAATATCAAAAGATATCAAAATATACTTGTACGTTTGCATATCGTAGAGGGATGGTTATTGATGTCTTACGTTGTATTATTTACTATATAACTGCTGAAAGAGAGACACAGTTCATCATTATAGAAGTAACATGTCTTTGAAGTGACATAAATAAATGCTTGTATAATTTATTATTAAAATATATATGTAGCTATAAAAACGTAAGTTGACCAAAGGTTGTGAATCATAAATATGAGGTAAGAGTAATTACACCATACAAGCTGACGTCAGCAAATACAGTTTTCATTTTCCAGATTCATGATGATAGCTTTAGTGGTTTTTAAAATATATTGAGCACCATGGATGTATTAGACTGAAAGAACACTGATAAGTTGTACATCAATAATACGTCATCTATTTTTTATTGCGAAATGCATTGTCATTCAAATGTAATTTCTACATGTCAGTGCTTCAGGAATTAAGCGAGGACCATCAGAAAAAAAAACACGAGTTACAGATATTGAATAATCGTCCCGTTTTTAATTATAGAATGCCTTTCGTGCGATCGACTCCGAAACCGTTCTTTCAAAATAGATAACTGTGATGCGTGTGACTGTTCAGCCCCTCTAACTTTACTGATGAGCGGTTATCAATACGTGTATTTGTATATTAGTTGTAGAAACTGATTCCTCGAATAAACGAGTCGCCAGGCAGATGTATGTTATACGAGTAAGGCAAATAATTATTTGAAAATACCATTATTGGAAAGGATAGATTTATCGAATTACATGATATTTGGCTCATTATAGCAAGTGATTATTTCATCAGAGATGTACGAAGTGCTAATTAACTTATTGAATGACCTGTCATCAAAATGAGAAAATCAAAAACGATTTCGATTTTCTAAAAGTGTTTTTTTAATAAGCTAAATATTGTATATTTATGATTGATCTGAGAATATTATTTTCATCTTGCGAATAACATACTAATAAAAGTAAATAGTCTCTTTCCTCGCTAATTTTTAATAATACGCAATGTAATTACGGCGTGCATTCTTGCTGGCATTTCTCGTATGTAACTTTCCGCATTTTCTTTTCTTATTAGTGTTCCAAGAGATTTTTTTTAGATGAATCATCACATCAATTATTCAGAGAATGTTTCTTCCTTCAAAGAATGCAAATCAGTACGTTGACATATACAACTCGCTTTGTATCCTTCATATTTGTGTATTCTGGGCGGATATGCTTAGAATAACGTTGATGTATTCATATGTACTAACTATACATTTTCTCAGGTTCAGAATTGATGTAATGATACACACAAATGTTGCTGTAGATATTCTTGTGTATCAGACTGTCTAGTCTTACTAATTTCCATTTTAAGTTCGAAACAAATAATCTTATAATATAACGGAATCTCAACTATGTGTCACTGTATAGAGCAGTTCTTATGCTACAACAACGAACTTCCACCTATAGGTAGACATGAACATAGAATCGCTTCCTTAAAAGTTCAAACTTCGCGTGATCAACATTCAAGTCTTATTGTCATTCTGCAGATTATCATGAAATTTAATCTAGGATCATTGATCAGTGCCCGAGGATAAGTCGTGACCTTTCATTCTGTCTTGTGTACTGGAAATATCGAGGTGATCGATGTCTGCTTCGGTTGACTTTCGTTATGTACATAACACTTGGTACGTTTTATTATTATCTGGCTCAGTAATTCACTCCAGAGCTTTCTTGGCCACACTGTTAATATTATTCACACATTTGTGCCTCGTAAATTCATTAAATAACTACACTATTATTTTAGTGATTTTGGGATATTTGACGATTTCGAAACGAAACCAGGGAGTTAAACCTCTGCTCTATGCTTCTTACCTAAACTCATGCAAACTAACTGAGAAATATAAAATCAGTCAACGCAAGCACTAAAACAATAGTTATGTACATGAATCATGTCTTTCAGCCGATCGTCCTGAAGACAAGTTGAGCAATAGGCCGCGCTACTAGCGGCATCCTCAAGGTGTATGAATGGCAAACCATTGTATATTGACTTAGCTTTACCAACGCCTCATAATTCGTGAAAACGCCTTGATACTTATATTGGTCTGCTAAGTCAGATACACATCGAATAACACTTACTTATATTTTTATATTCGTTTAAAGTATAACGTTTTATTAATTCACTATTATTTGCTTTTTATTGCGTAAATTTATATTTGATTTAAACATTATTTATGAGACACAATTTATGATCTTCAGCAATAGGAAAAATGTAAATATTTTAGAAAGTATGAATCAAACTAACTTACAATAACGATAAATAATATATCCTCTGTTTGTAATTATTTAAAATTCATATTTCAAGTGGTGTATAAGAATAATGCTCAGTATTACAATCATCATTTGTATTAAAAGTCCTTTATAACTGTACGATTGAATATTGATGCATATATATATATATATATATATATATATATATGTATATATATATACATATATATATATATATATATATACATATACATAAATAGAGACACATATATATATGTGTGTGTGTGTGTGTGTGTGTGTGTGGTGTGCATGTATACATACATATGTGAAAACACAATAGATAACAACAAAAAACGCATAGAGTGCAAGTTTATGTAATCCTTATTGTAGCAGATGTTAATCTCAAATAAGAGATATCTTTTTTTATTTAGAGAATCATATTATAAAACGGTATAAAAAGAGGCACATCGAACAGAATGAATATAGAGAAAACAAATTGGAAATGAAAGTGACACAAACATTTACAATATGAGTGTTTGTGTACACATGTGCATATATATATTTATATGTGTGCACGGGTGCGTGTATGCGCTCAACATCCATCTCACAAAATCCCACAAAAGTAAACCACACATTACCAAAATACATTTTTAAATATTTAAATAATTATATACTGATCACTTTAATCAAAATTACTGGCCCCCACCATTTCTAATCCCCCTCTTCATAGACCATAACTTGCATTAACAACTTTAACTAGAACACCTTCCCACTAATAGTATAACAGGTGTTAACCCCACCATTAGTAATAGGATTACAACAGATAATAAAGTGTATCTATACCCCTGAAATTAATCCATATATAAATTCCATTAATAATAAAAGCAATTACCAATATGTTTTATTAATCCATCACTAACTATTACTTATAATCGAAATACATTTATTTATACTCCAAAACTAAATATAATAGTATAATCCATCAATATCACTGTCATAAACTTATATACGATCCTTACCAAGAATAATTCCCAATATATTTTAACTCATTATTATCTAGAACTAAATCTACTAATATTACTGCCATTAATCCATATATGAATCTTACTAAAAATAAAGATAATTACCATTATGTTTTATTAATTAACTGATAAATACTATTTAAAATACATTTAACTATCCATCAAAATAATCAAAATTAAATGCTAATTGATCAAAATATAACAACCTAATCTATTAACATTAAATCCATAAATCCATCACTAACAATAATTTAAAAATAAAATATTCCCGTAAGCTGTGTGTCATGTAATTGTTATATGTCTACATTGACAGGAAGCAGACACGACAACTTTGAAACCTCCCCCCCCCTTCTCTTTCTTTATCTTCTCTTTCTCTCTTGTTTCATCTCCCCCGAATCCCCCCTCCCTCTTTATCCAGCCCAGCGCTGAATAAAAATAAATATGAATTTAACTCGAATCTTACATTAACTATTCCCGCAACAAATCCTAAATGGATATAAACATCCACCCCTAACATCCCTCTACCCCTTTCTCTTTCTTTTTCCTTCAACCCCCTACCCTAGCTAAGCGTTGGATAAAAATAAAAAATAAAAATATAAATAGCTGTAAATTAAACTTTTCTAACAGCAATTGTATCTTTCTTCCTTTCCCTTCTCTTCTCTTTTTCTTTTCCTCGCCCCCCCCCTTTCTGCCCCAGCTCAGCGTTGGATATATAAAACATATAAAAGATAAAAATGAAAAAATAATAAAATGAAAATAGTAATTTCTAACGGCAATCATTTTTTAAAATCGGTCACATGACTTTTATTTCTTTCTCCTCTTCTTTTTTGCTTGACTTCATTCTCCCTGGAATTCAGCAACCGGGTTGGATCAAAAAAATAATTTTCTGCCTGATGAAACCTCAGCTCTTGAGAGCTGTAGATCGATAACATCGACATGCTAGTGTAGCAGACCTTGTACATGTTTGAATAAAAGCATTCACAATACAGCTCTATATTTTTTATTGACCACTCTTTTATAAACCCGGTTTGATTCCCTTTGGATTTCTTCCCTGTGGATTTTTACCCTACCTGGAGTAAATATATATATATATATATTCATATGTATATATATATATATATATATATATATATATATATATATATATATATAACTTTGAAACTTCTCTCATTACTTCTCGTGCCTCTAACGACCTACCTATCTACATCGTATCCTCTCCGCTGGACTCTTCGACACCGGACTTTTTGGCAATCGGACATTTGCTTGCACCCTGGCACAGTTTTGCCCTACGTTTCCTTCCCTACAATTTTTATTTTATTTCATTTTTTCAAATTTTAAATCTTGGCCATTGCCAACTTATCTATCCCAGCGACTTCCTCTGATGATAAGATTTTGATCTTTGAAAAGCCTGGCTTAAGGAAAATTTAACTTGAATAAATTGCCTTTTTGCGGATTATACCTTGCTTTGAACTTTTGAATTGAATTTTGATTTGGCTTTTGCTTTCTCTAATTCCTTTCCACTCTCCTTCATTTATATATATATATATATATATATATATATATATATATATATATATGTATATATATATATATATATATATATATATATATATATATATATATATATATATATATATATATATATATATATAAGGATTCAATGAATTAGAACATAACAACTGTTCCAAGAATTAGAACATCGAGTCTAGTATGGCGTACGATCGTTTCCAAATCATTTGGAAAATACGTTATTTTATTTTATTGCATAAATTAACAAAGCTAATCTGAAACGTCATTCATCAGCACCTTCAGCACTACGTCTTACAGAACATCCAAGAAAAAATAACAAGTTCGTCGTAGAGGAATATCTATTGGCAGAAAGAGCCACATAGACAAATATTAGAAAAAAAGAATATGTTACAAATATAAAATAGAAAAATAAAATGATAATGATAATAATAAGACATAATAAGAATGAAATTAAAATAAAATATACAAAATATAAAAAATATATATAAAAATAAAAAAATATATAAAAAATATAAATAAAAAAATGAAAAATAAAAATATGAAAAACTAAAATAAAAATAAAAAATTATAAGAAATGAAGAATAAAATAGTTAACTAATAAAATACAGAACAAAAATCAAAAATTAAAATTAAAATAAATAAATGATGATAAAAATTAAAAATATAAAAAAATATATATAATAAATATAAAAGAAATAATTGAAATTAAAATTAAATAAAAATAAATTAAATTAAAAGTAGGAACTAAAAACAACATAAAACATATCAATTAAATAGCAACAAAAACAAGTTTACAAAACAAAGGTTTAATATTATACAAGTTCCTTTTATAAAGTGTTTTTTTTTAAGAAAACATCCTACAAGAGGAGGTGCAGGGCAAGAGGGGAGGAGAAAGAGCACAGGGGAAGATATGCACAAAGATAATATTTAGAGGGAGAAAACACCTTATAAACAATTATCATAGGGAAAGGGGCAGGAATGACCAGGAAAAAAGGGGATGTGATAAAATAAAAGTTTATTTGGGACTATAGCAACAGCACTGCACACATAAGTGCATGAATACATATGAGATATGGGAGAGAAGAAAACGTTTCTTATTAATTTCACTGGGGCGTAAGGAGGGGAGAACCAGCTTTACAGGAAATAAATATTATCTATTTCTCATTACCTATTCCGCATTCATATCAAACACTCAAACTGGAGTGACATGTATATATATGTATATATATGTATATATATATATATATATATATATATATATATATATATATGTATGTATGTATATAACGTGTGTATGCGTGCGTGTGTCTGGTAAGTGAATTGGTGTCAGTAAGGATTATTCTGTTTGACTAATGTTCTACTTGCGGATAAATGGTTGTTAATCGCTTGTGCCGAAAGTAGTTAAAGTGTATCCGGCCATTTCCGTACCACTGGCATTTGGCATAAGACCAACTTATTTTACATCTCACTGTCATTGATATGCATGTATATAGACATGAACAATTTTATTAGTTCGATTATAAACAACATTCATGTAACAGTTTATACACAATGAATATAGAAAACAGAAACTAGATGAAAATATTTTATAACACAATATAATTTGACTACTTATCTGTTGTCTGTTGTAATTAACATTCACACGTCATATTATAATTACTTTTTTCGATGTATGTTAGTATTTGAGACAATTGTATTTATTTATTTGACCAAACACAACCGTAAGTCTATTAGGTCTTATGCAACAGATAACCTGCGAAGCAGTAATCACTTCTAAGATATACTCTTCTCAGGGTTGAATATGTAATTCGAATTACAGACGAAACAATTACCTTAGACCTCTACTTGGTAATTGGGGACAGAAAGAAATGCAATCCATACTAGGGATTAAATATAGGTGTCTGCGTGGAATTCCGTACATATTACCGAGTTGTACAATATGTTTTCGAAGAAGTCGGAGGTTACATCGGCTGGAACGTTGTCTGAAAGACATGCAAGATAGGAACCATAGTCAGAATAAGCATATCATTTAATGATTCCGTAATTAATTTAATAAAATTTCACAGAAATCTGACTGGTTGAAGAGAAAGTTAAAAGTATGCGGTAGCTGTTTATCATCCTATAGTGGTGTGTACACTCTCAAGGGCGTTCTTAAATAATTTGAAAGTCCCACTCAACACTTTGTAAGACTTCCCTTCGAGTTCATAGCGCAAACAATGTATATGGGATATCTTCCTTTATTCAATTATCTTTCATCGAGTTATATCATAGCAAAACAATAATTTGTCGGATCAACCAGACAATTTAATTCGGATAACCCTTATATATACATATAGAAGAATGTTAGAATTAATTAACTAATATGTGCACATGACCGAATATACCTGATTAATTAGCGCAATAAATCCCCGCCATTAAAACTTGCAAAATGTCCTCAGGTGTGTGCATTCAGATTATCAGTTAAGAAAGTTGAACACATGTTCGCAAGTCGTCTTTAAATCATACACTTGTGGAGACAGCCAGACTGAATACTTGACTGAATCTCTTCACTGCCGTTGTTATCTGTTCTTAATTAACGAAAAGCACATTTTTAGGTCTAAAAATGTTCTTCACATTTGACATGTCTACGTGTATCTTCCAAGTGTGTTTGAAAATTGTTATTAAACTTTATGCCACCCTGTACATGCTATAATGGAGAAACACTTATTTACGAAAATAAAGTAGGGCTATTAAAATAAAATAATTTAGTACGTTCTACATACCTTTACAGTCTTTTTGTGGAACAACACTTTTGATGTTTGTGTTTTAAAACCAATAACATATTACAAGTCAATTCATTTTAAAAAAAACTATTTTCCTGAGAATGTACGTGCAACTTACGTTGTATACTTAAGTAGCGGTGAGCCAAGTATGTTGAATGTTAACTCATATATGGCATTCATAGATACCTATTTACTTGTAATACTATTCTATATATAATCCCTCGATAATAGTATATTTATGTTATCTAGTGTATTCGACTATTAATTTGCCCCTTTCCCTATAATATTTTGTAATGTGTTCGTTTTTATTCTGTAAACATATATTTTCTTGTGAAACATTGTATTTTACAATAAACACTAAATATATTAAGAATGTTGCTATACCTTTTTTTGGAGTAACTGTATGTTGATGTGGACAATTTTTTTTCGTCAATGACGATCTTTAAAATCCCTGAAATTCTTCAGTAATTTACACGCCTTAAATTAAATTACATTTCTTAATTTGCCATTACAGGTTCACGAATATTTCCCTATTTGTTAGGAAAACGTATTTGAAGAATAATAAGACATTTTAATTATCAGTGTTTACTTTATATGAAAACAATGTTTACAATTTGTATTCATATTCGCAGCATTTGCCACTATTTCACTATATAACATCATCTGTAGCACGTAGTATATCTATATTTTATCACGAAAAATAATTACTGTTTATACTTCGCCTATGTCAATAGACTTTATTATGAAAATAACTTTGACAAAATTTTCACGCCGTCCCTATAATATAAACAAGAGTAACACAAGAATTACGCGATATATTTCAAACTGAAAGCATCAATGCTCGACAGATATTGTCAAAGTAAAAGAAAGATCGTATTTTTAGAAAACGTGAAACAAAAACTTTTGAAAGTATTTGTCGCGTGGGCTTTTGTATGGCCACTCTGGGATAAATAACTAACATTACCACTTTGGTCGAGAAGAGCTTTTAGTTTGAAAAGTGTTTATGTTGTGATTTCGCATCTCTCACCGGTAATGTTGTACGTTTTGACGGAAAGTGATATTTTAAACTTTATTTTACGTTTGAAGTCCTCAAACAACGCATATTGCTTCTGAAACATGAAGGGCTATTGTGATAGAGACCAAAGTTCAAGGGATAAACTAAGTGGGGAGTTGGGCAGCAATATGTATGTCGACATTACATTTAAATGGATGCATGTTTTGACGGCAGTGAAACAGTGTGCTGTCATATTTGGGGTCTCTGCAATGAACTAGTGAGATTTGATATCTAGTCGGTTTTTTCGGAAATATTTTCGTTTCGTGGACACAATGTAGTAAGTTACTCGGAGAATATTCCGTTGAAATACTTGTATAACAAGCAAAGGGGTGTAACTCTTCGGTGGAGTAACAGGGACTGGAAATTGACATACAGTTCGTTAGACTGTTTTTGCATTCTGCCCAAAGGAAAATCTAGTGTTGGTGCACCTGGTTAAATAGCCAATGCTTACTCGAATAGTCGCTTTATATAGGTATAGCTCACTAAAACGTGTGAGAAAATGGCCAGCCTGACTTTACATGAGAATTGCCACTATCGTGTGTGCACTTATTTCAATTCATGTTGCTAGGTAGAAGAACAGACGGAACACGCCTGGTTCTAAATGCTGGAAAAACGTCTTATCAGATCATACTGTAAGTGTTTATATACGGAGACCACATGGGTATTGATTATAGGATGTGTACTTATAATTCTCTTTAACTGGTTTTGTTTGTGTAGGTATAACCAACAAACATGAAAATATATACACTCAGAAGTTCCGTTTCTCATATTTTCTTGTTCGCAAATGTTTTACATTTATGAAACTATAATTGGCCGTTTGTCAAGTTCTCTATCTCATACTTAAATATATGATGAGACGCTTATAAACCTGGACCCGAATAAATGCAATCCATCATTCTTAACCATTTGACCACTATGACAGCTATATTAAATGTTCGAGAAAAAAACACTAATGTTATTTGCGAGTATTTTACGTCTGATAAACTGCTCAGTTTCCAAGAGAGACGACTTTCTTAATATTGCTTCATTAGAAACATCTCAGATTAACCTGCAAGTGCTCGACTTAGAAAATAGCATTAATGATTATTTGTTGATAATTCCGTTTGTATTACTCATAGACATATATGTTTCATGTTCACAAGTACCAAGACACCCATGAACTGTAATTAAGCTACACCTTTGTGTTTCATTTCCGTTATACGCCTAATGGAATTAAACACAAAATGATAGATGTGGCTTACTTGCCAGGAATATATTTTTCATATATGCGTAATATATTAGTCTATAAAATATGTGTATATACATGAAATATAAAAAAAACCTATATACACCCAGACACATAATTAAAGAAACAGATATACATCATCATTATCGCCAATAATGTTTGCTGTGATCAGAGGGTCAATCTCGACATAGCTACAATAATGATTAGTTTTCCTTCGATAGTAGATTTCACAACTATTCGGTAAACAATATAAAGTTGACCCCCGAGGTTTGCGGGCATGTGCTGATTATTTAGCCCCTTTTAAAGTCGCTTATAAAATGGTTCCTGTGAAACTCTGAGAATGTGAATGTTTTCTTTGCTGGGGTTATACTTTAATTGAGGTATATTATTGATCTATTTAGATGTGAAACATACATAAAATCAATTAAAATTGAATATCTATATTTAAAACGTTATACGAGTCGCGAACGAATATACAACTTTACACCCTTATTAATTATTAATGTATCTCGTATTGATCGTGAGCCAAGCAGACCAATCATCTTCCACACTAAAAAAAAATTAAACGTATCATAATATTGTTTATAGCTTATTTGATCCTAAGTGTATACGGCATAATTGCGTTGACTCACCGATTCTCGTTAGATCAGCGAAGTAAAACAACGTGGAACATGGCCAGTATTAGAGTGGTTCCCATTAGAAATTCTAGGCGATGTATGTCATCTTTAAATGACTGGAATATACATGAGGTTGGAAGCAGCTTGTGAATTTGGTATTCCCAGTAAACATCTTCCTACAGTGGAAGCCGAAAATGCACGCAGAGGGCTTATACAACATCATATATTAACGGTTCGGTTTTATGCTAAGATAGGCCTTTTATTGAAATTATAATTAAGATGTCAAATTTAAATTCCTAATGCTAAATTCCGACCTATCGTGCTGTAGAGCACTGTTAATGAGGTCCTCCTGGATGTGTCCGATCGCATAGATATAAATAACTCTTACTTCTCTTACTTCAAGGTTGTTAGTTTATACGTCGCTAGGTTTTAAGCGTTGGAACAAATGTTAAATTGTTAACTTGGGGTGTCTGATTGGCAATGCAATCATCCTCTACAAAATGATGAAACACATAGTATGTGAAAAAGAATTTAATATATTTATAACATATATACATATATATAGTTTGTAAAATATGTATCTATCTATCTGTCTATATAACGGTATTTATTAAGTACATTTTAAATTATGTTTAGCTACAGAAGCCGGTGTTTGACACAGTCAAGACCGATCTCACTTCCCTGATTAACTCTAAATACTACGGTTTACGTCGATGGAATAATGAATGCTAAGCATCTCTGTTGGTCTGGCGCTTAAGCGGACGCAACGGTGCGAATCAAGGGGCACCGTGATGGTGTGAATAAAAGATCCCCCCCTGAAAAGTTCGTTTCGTATTGTGTAGAAGTATGTGCACAACATTAAAAATACAATTATATACATGATAAAATAAACGGTTTAGTTTGTTAAAAAATTAAATAAATAATAATACATTCAGATTGTCCGGTACATTTCGTTAACATTAACCAATCTTGGATCTCTCCGGTAAAACTCGGAATTGGTGAGATTAGTACGGAATTTTGTTGTTGATACTTATTCCTAAAATGTCCCGGAATTATTCATATATGTTATTGTTAATGCCTGACTGTGTTCAAGCATTACATTTAGTAATTGTGTACAATAGAGAAAGGCAATGAAAGTGAGGGTCATTTTATTATAATAACAAACCGAATAGCTTTGATTGAAAACATATCCTGAAAAAGAGATGCCTCCGATCAAGAGTACATTTTAAGTATTCATTAATTAAAAACATAAATGTTGATATAATGTATTTATTTAATAAAACAAACCATTCATATGTTCGTGTGTGTCTTTAGAGCTGGTGAGCTATATCGGTTCGAATTCTTCGATTACGATCACGGAACAGACGCTATTAACCGAATCAGTTGACGATTTAAAAGTCGCGAAAAAAATGTGAACATCAAAATACAGTAATTCATACGAGTGCAACACCGAATTGAATTTAACGGCGACGACAGCAGCTGTTTAATCTCTCGCAGTATTAATCGTATTCTGCAAAAAAATAAATAATAACTTCGTGACAAGAACACGGAATTGCAACAAATATAATCAGAAATGCATTGTTTTGGTTAAAGTTAGTGCTCGAATTTTGTTAGAGTTAAGGTTTAAAAATGTAACCTCGTCGAAAAATAGAGTTAAATAAACTTAGTCAAATAAAAAAATAAATAAATAAATAACATTGATCTACATAACGATTTTAAATTGATTATGAAACCGTTTGTGAACACGGAGAGGCTAACTTTAATTGAGTTTAACTTTAAATAGGGGAAAGCGATTTAAAAGTCGGTTAATTTGATGTAGGATTGAATTGCCTGTTTGGTCGCACCATTTCCCTTATGCTCCTTAACGTGAACTCAGCCGGGCTGGCATAGACATGCAGTTATCGACCTATCGTTTTTTTTTAATAATTAACTTAAATATCTCAGTGTTCCTTCATTTCAAAGAGGAAATACGTATGTGTATACACACGGTGAATAAGTGGTCACCTTTCCAAAGAGCTGGAGGACTGAAGATAATTTTTTAAAAGATAAATACATTTAAAAAAATATGGAATTACTTTAATTTTTAATATTAAAAAATCTGGAATTACTTTAATTTTTACTCTCCTCTTCACGGTAGTATATCTGTTTAAAATTGGTTAAGAATATGGTGATACTACATATTTCGTCCTTGAAAAGTAAAGTAATGTAAATGACTCCACAATTCTATACTTTTTATTATGAAATAAATAATTATGTTGATGTTATTATTGACAAACACATACACGCCTGTTAAAATCGAATATTAATTTGCTTTTTAGTGTGTTTATTCAATTGAGTGTATTGTTTTTTGTTAAATTAAAAAAACAAAAGTCACTTCTACTTTCATAGTTGACACGGAATTTTAATTCAACATAAGCGATTTTAGAAAGATTTTTCAGAACATATAACTCGCAAGCTCATACGAAAAAAGATAGACATAACGTTGTTTTTAATAGAGATTAAATCCAGTTACCCTTAATGTAGGGCTCTTTATTGGAAACTGCCTACGGAAAGGTAAATATAGATTTACACGCACGCAAATAAACTAATGTTGATCTTATTTGTTTTTGTTTTCTTATTTCTGTATAAACAGGCTATTTCTACATCCATTTTCGACAAATGCCGAATTAAAATGTAAAAAAAAAAAAAAAATCAAGATTCTTCCAAAAAATCCCTTCCCGATTCTCCCAGCAGGCTTGTCCGACCTTTGCTGAATGTTTGTTTGTGTGTAGTTATGTAGCCCCGTTCTGAAATTGAAGCTGTCATTCGCAGTAAAAGAAAGCCCTTTCGCTATTAGAGTTGAGGTAGCACGAGCGAACAAAAAACGAAAATGCTTCGGTCCGAGGCCCGCATTCACATCGCGATCTGGATGAATCTGCAGCAGGAGGGCGACCCCTGACGATAGCAAACGAAGTGAACGAGATATGCCTTGTCAGAAAGAGAGAAGATCCAACAGTGAGAGAGAGAGAGAGAGAGAGAGAGAGAGAGAAAGAGAGAGAGAGAGAATAAAGAAAGTGTAAGAGTAACTCTAGCTTATCAACCTCTCACTCATCCACCTCTCTCTTTTTATATATATATACGATATTGCTGTTTGCATTCCTTCCTTTCTTTCTCTCGTTCTGTTGCTCCTACTCTGCAACACTTCAAAGGCAATCTGTCCGACTGCAAACACACAGACACACACGCATTTCAGTTGCCGCTACTTGCAGTGTAAAACACAAACGATGTTGGAAATGCAACATAGGAAGTTCAAACATTTCTCCGTCTTCAGGTTTTCTTTGGAACTTTATCTTATTTAAAAAAGCACAATAATATTTTATATTCACGATTTAATAGCAATTCTACTACATTCTATAGTAAGTAATATATGCATCTTAGTCCAGTTTGATTATATCACGCTAAAAAGTCTATAATAAGATACATATGAGAATAGTCCGAAGGAAATGTGTTTAAAATATGCGTGTTTTAAATAAACAATATATCCATGTGTATGTATAGACACCTAGAATCTATCAGAAAAATCCTCGGTCCGGAAACAAACATAGGAAATTCACTCCATCAAACGCTTACTTTAGTTATTTGGTAATTTTTCACTTTGCCATGCCATTTATTTTTACGAATAAGGAGTTTAATAGCTATGCTTTACTAATGTTCATCTCACTTTACGCAAACATAAACGCACATAAATATTAATTATATTTCACACGCAAAATTCCGTAAAACCGCATTAACCTACCGGGAGTAACATACACTATATGTATGATTAAACATTCATGTGTATTTTTATTTATATACATATGAAAAGGTTAAGCCTTGTTTATTTGTTGAAAAACATGTTCTGATTATTTCACAACGAAATCAAACACTTGCTAATTATATATTATATACATATTCATTTTAAAACTTTTTGAAAGTTTTACGATTATTATCAAGTAACATTTAACGTATTCTAATTTTCGATCATTGATGAGTGAAACATTTGTTTATCCCCTATAATATATATATTTAAACACGCTGCAGAAAAACACATCCCAGAGAGATAACTGCAATAATTGGTGTACACTATTTAACAAGAAAAGGAAAAAAACGATTACTACAAATATATATTCAACAGTTGATGTTTAGTTACAGTGTACCGAAGTAATTATTTCATTGAAACATTTTAAAATTATTCTACACTTCAAGAAAATACTTGTCACATGATTAAGAATGGCATGTATTGTTTTGTTTGGGATCTATATAGAAACATAAAATAACTATAAAAGAGAAACGAATGCACCAGAATATTTCACTGATAACTCTATATTAAACAATAATATACTTTTCACAAACAATGGGTTATTTTTAAACAAATAAAAGATCAACCAACATTGGTGTGCAGACATTTATTTTGATACTTTTGTAGAAAGTCATTTCTGTCTAAAAAACAAAGAAACACGTTGATCCACGAACACCACATTTGAAAGAGTGTATGGTTTGTTTCTTGTGAAGGAATCAAAGAGAAAAGACGAAAAAAGATAGAAAAAGTGAAACAAACTATCAAACGAAAAAAAATTATATTATGAAAAGGAAACGTTAACATCTACAATATATATCTTTCTGAAAAAAGCCTAAAACGTTTGAACCGATGAAACGTGGTCATAATATTTAACACCTCAAGCGACGATATATGTGAAACATCTTTGAGATGTATTGGCGGAGAAAATGTGAAGCTTATAACTGGATTTAAATGAAGGTAAGAGTTAACAACTTTTTTTTTACTTACATGAAAACGTGAAAAAAGTAAAATAAAAAAGAACATCATCCCTTGTGTTATTATTGAGCAAACGAAGAAACATGTTGTTGCAGATTCTTGTTAAAATCAATTTAAAGTTATAATGAACGCAAAAGTATAAATAATCGTTCACAAGCGAAATTTCCAATGATGTTTTTTTGTGCTACGACAAAAACTATAGTATTATAGTATATTTTAAAGTTTTAGCATATTTTTATCATTCATTTAGTAATCGTAACTACATAATGAACACTGTACCATTTTCTCTTCTCGTCTGTTTACGGTTTGGAAAGTTGGTGTTTACTTGCTTCACCTTGAAGCTAAATAAGAAACAAAGACAGGAACGTAGGAAACATTATCTCCGCCGAGGGGGCACTTTGTTCGGATGTAGTAAAATAGCCGTGAACGAACCCTTATCATTCGCCTAGGAGACCGCTTATAATGAAGAAGAACATTCATTGGAGAGTGTACCTCCTTGGAGAGAACCGGGTCATATCTTATTCCGAGAAAAAAGTTCATGATAATTCAAATCAGCCTCTTGGTTGGCAGAATATCTGAAGGCTAATATCGACATCATTGGGAGAACCTGACAGACCTGATTGAAATGCGTTTAGTCTAAAGATGAAATAACTCAAACGTAAAATTAACATACAAGTCTATGTTTTGAAATACATTTTTGAAAAAGCTTTGTTACAAAATATTAACGTAGTGATTCAATTTACACGCGTAAGTATATTGCATCAAAAGAGATCAGTAAGTAACCGTGTTTATACTGAGTATATCTAACTAGTGTAAACTCTACGTCAAAAATGACAGAAAAGTATAATCCGTCAGTGCTGAAATCGTTTTTTTTATCAGGACACATTACTAAACTATTCGGATAAAATTATTGAATAATATGATAATTTAATTTTTCACGGATAAATTATCATTTTCTATAACCAAAATAATAAGAAAAACAACCACCCTGTCGTGACTTTTTTATTACAGTTGAGAATATTTCCTTATGAATTATTTTCAGCTGGCGGGGTATGTTTTAGATAGCTGCTATTTGCTTTCGCAGAGTCTCATATCACTTGGAATAAATTCGTTCGTGGGCTAGAAAAAGGCACATGTTTGACTCACTATCTTTTTGGCGCGACCATATAGAAGTGCATGTATGTAATTATATAAACATACATACTAATTGATATTCTTTAGTAAGTGAAAGAGTTATATCTTTGAGTGATAGGCAACAGTCCTTGGTTCAATTCCGAGTCCCCTCATTTTCTTGTTTTGTATGGCTTATCGATTAAACATAAACCATTTTTGTTATTTTAAAAAATGTACATGCACAGACTTTGGACGGAGTTGTTCTTTTTAACATAATTATACCCAAAACTTACCCGGAACAATCTCTGAGCTGAGTTAAGGTAAGTTTGACAAAAGTCGGTCCGTTTAGGTGAGAATTCGGTAGAAAAAAATAATTTAAACCGGTGTTTTGTGCAGTTTATGAATTTCAACGTGTATGTAAATTAATCATATGTTAGTTTTTCCTCTGTTTATAATTTGGGTATATTCATTGTTTTTTCAATGGCTTGCGAACATGTACAATACCTTACTCTACCAAGTGTATTTATCACAATACCCATATCTTAATTGCGTTGGTTAGAGTTTAGGGATCCTCTTGACAACATACATGCAATTGCAAAACAATTATTCACATTCCGGCACTTGTAACCTTGTAAAACCCCGGGAAACTAAAAAATAACACTATGAATCACATTTACAGCTAATATGTAGGTGTTGTCTATCAACAAGATACATTCAAATAGGGGTGGGAGGTAATGTGTATACATTTCAGATTCATGTGAGTAGTATTTTTGTGTTCATTTATACATAAATAACACTAAACAATCAAACATTGAGAAAATTTTGCAAAATTCAGAAATGGAGGCCACTAGTGTTTGGCTATTTTACATTCATAGACAACCTTTTCACGGCCTGAAAATGGTCTTAAATTAAAGTGCTATATCAGATTTAACCATCTATATCCATTCATAGCTTTTCATGATGTTTTAGGAACTGAAATGTCGCATAAAACCACTTTTTCACCGAAAAATGATTGATTTTGAGTCCCGTGGGGCCCTAACAGCTATTTTTGACCTGCACCTTCTGAATTTTTCAACATTTTCAAAATATTTGTTTGTTTAGTGCTATTTATGTATAAATGAACACAAAAAATACTACTCGCATGAATCTGACATTTTCATCCATTACGTCCCACCCCTAATTCAAAACAGTTCTTTGGATCGAATAAGCGTAATGCAGTTTGAAGATCGTTGGGCACACATTTATTAATCCGTGTAAGCGTTACACACGAAATGTGTACACAGTCAGTGTAAACGTAATGCCGGGAAAATATAGAAATATTACACACATGCATCGGTGGTCTCTTTAAATATATTTTAATTAAACCTGTTAAATTAAAATGCACACAAATTCACACACCCATTGAAACGTTCTGCGTATAATAGATATAAAGATGTGAATATATTATCCATATGATCTACTAGTTTAATATGGTTGTCAATTTTTAATTGTTCATTTGAAAAAAATGGTGTGTGGGTAATTATATATGATAATAATTATATAGCCGATGATCCCCGTTGTAAATATTTCACGCTCAAATAAAGGTCCACTGTTTTGATTTCAATGTTAGATACTTGAATCCTTTTTTTATTTGTGAAATTTCAAGCGGTAAGTCAGCTTATGGAAGATCTAAGTCTGCGATATATTGGATTTATTCAGTATCCCTGATAATTTAGACTGCATTTTTTCTTTGTTTGAAATTGCTACCAACCTGTTTTACTATATATATATATATATATATATATATATATATATATATATATATGATCTGAGGTTAAGATCGGATTCTAACTCTTCCTGATAAGATCTCAGTTCACATAACTGTTGATCGATAACATCGACATGCCAGTGTCGCAGATTTTGTACATGTGTGTGTAAATAAAAATAATCATATATAAAGTTCTATTTGATATTGAGCTCTTTTTATAAACCCGGTTGAAATTCTTTGGATTACTACTTTGTGGATGTTTTACCGTGATTATTATCGTCATAATTATATATATATATATATATATATATATATATATATATATATATATATATATATATATATATATATATATATATATAAGAAACAAACCCGCCCTAAGACGAGTATAAACAATCAATGGTACATTGGTTTTAAATTTTAATATATTTCTCTTTAGAGGTTATAGCACCGTTTAGGAAGCACGCCGCTTAATATTAAAGTTTAGAAAGAAATAACGAATGCACCTATATTACTTGCCTTGTTGTCTAAGATAGATATTCGATAATTCATAATGATATGTGCAATTGTTCGTGATTTTACCTGAAACATAATTACTTTTTTTAATATATCACAGAGGCGCTGTTTCTTTTTTGAAACTGTATTACTTAATATAGATCAAAATATGATGTATACCAATTATATTCTTTAAATAGTTTCTATATGAATTAGTATAAAGATATGTGAATGCGCCAATGTTACTTACCTGGTAAATGATGACGGATATTCAAAACGCATACTGATCGCTTCATGAATGTATTAACATTTAAAATACTGTGTATATATATGAAGCCCCAAAATCTAAACATTTAAAACAAATAGTGTGTTCATGTTACTTCTTGTATTTATTATAATATATATTGGGGCTGGACCATACAATGTACATAAAAATGAAGGGCTGATTTGACTAACCCGGGTAACCTAAAATAAATATTAAAAAATTAATAAATACCATTTCATATAGAAATATTTTGAAAAGTGATATATATATATATATATATATATATATATATATATATATATATATATGATAATTTTATTTACACAGACATGTACAAAATCTGCGACACTGGCATGTCGATGTTATCGATCAACAGTTACTATAAACTGAGATCTCATCAGGCAGAGTTAGAATCCGATCTTAACCTCAGATCATATTTGGAGAGAACCAAATATGAACTGAGGTTAAGATCGGATTCTAACTCTGCCTGATGAGATCTCAGTTTATAGTAACTGTTGATCGATAACATCGACATGCCATTGTCGCAGATTTTGTACATGTCTGTGTAAATAAAATTATCATATATAAAGCTCTATTTTGATATTGAGCACTTTTTATAAACCCGGTTAAAATTCTCTGGATTACCACCCTGTGGATATTTTTCACCTGGATTATTACCATTATATATATATATATATATATATATATATATATATATATATATATATATATATATATATATATATATATTAACCCTTTAAATGTTAATATATGTTAAAACAAATAAAGGGGGAAAGTCAATCAATGTACTAGCCAAAATATATATTCCAAAATTCATAATAATCTATTAATTAATTTGGGATATTATGCCCGTTTATCTATTTGATATGGAGCACTCTTTATACGCGGGGTTGAAATTCTTTGGATTTTTATGATGTAAAAATTAACCTTACTTGAATTATATATATATACATTGTATATATATATATATATATATATATATAAATGGAGACATGTCTCACATAATTCAAGTGTGTATAGAACGCTGTTTCAAGCTGAGATTCGAAACTCGATTACTTCAGGTACAGTCGACCACTCTATGTCGTGTACTCTCAGTGTCCGGCATGAACTGTGTGTATTACTTTCATATTCGTTTTAATATCTAAATTGGTAGTTTTTTATAAGGAGCTATGGATTTTATCTTACGTTTCAACATCTGTGTATATATATATATATATATATATATATATATATATATATATATATAGAGAGAGAGAGAGAGAGAGAGAGATACATTTTATTTTTTATTGCCTTTAATTCGGTAATGGGCTGCCCGAGTGCTGTTCAATCTTTGGTTGAATCTTTGCAAAAATGAAAAGTAGTACAAGATTCTACCTTGCTAAACGCTCAGCATTATAAGTTTACGTTGAAATGTAAGTGGAGTAATCCAGTGAAATGACTTTTTTTACAGCCGATGGTTGTAACTAACGAAAAAGTAAGTGTGCAGGTCGCGTTCGACTACGATCGATTAATCCATTTACAAGGAATACATTATAGTGACATATTTGTTCTGTTAGAAGTTGTTGATGTTAAGCTAGGTTGAGTCGGAATGATGCTAAAACGAGTCAAACATTAATAAATACGTGTAATATAATCAAACACTAAAGCTATTTGTTTATATCAGCACTAGACTGTCGATGAAGTTTAAAACAATTTTTAAAAATTAAGCAATAAACATTTATCCGTGGTTTAGATGTTGTCTGTTTTTGGAGGTAGGAATCAATTATTGTCTAAAAACTATATCGACAAACTATACTGTTTGTAATCCTCAATCTCCTCTCACAACTTTGTCATGAAAACTCTGACAAAAATATGCACAGGCTAGGGATTTATGTAAGGAACACCCTCTCATGACTAGAGACAACAGGTTAGAATCAGATTACCAATACATGTGGTTTTGATTGCCTTTACATGACAGCGTTAGTTTCTTATATTTCTAATACTGTTTTCCATTCGACTAAGGACTGCACCCTGCTTAACTGAAAACATATATTGAGTACTCTCACTTTACTTGAATGCCTAGACACATGTGTTAGGGGATTTTAATGCACACCACCGTGGCTGGTTTGTATTGTCTCGCCTAACCGACTCAGCCGGCTACTCTACGTATATTTTCTACTTAGCTAACCCCCTCTCTCAGACTGGCAATTTCCCGACACGCATTCCCGATCAAGTAGACCAGCTAGCCTCACTTCTTTACCTCGATGCTGGAGGATTGTGTGACGAAAGCTCATAGTCCACACGGGAATGCAAATCACATTGTGCTAATGAGTCATATCACCTTAAAATGTCGGCGAAAAAGCTGATGAGCCGTTTCTCAAAATAACGAGCACGTTGATTTTTGAGTCACTCAGAGATCACATCAGCGACACGCCATGGAGGCAAACCTTCTCACTCCCCGCTGACCAGTGTGCACATGAGTTAACAAAATCGTTCAAAGCAGGCATTAAAGCCAAACCCCCATGCGAACAGTCTTTAGCAAATCCCACTCTCCCGAATGGTTCACCTCGGAATGTGCAGCTGTCATTGCTGAGAGGCAGCACGCATTCCGTAAATTCGGCCGCCATAAGTAAGCTAATAGACATAGATTCATAGAGTCAGTGAATAATTGTAAGGCCATGATAGGTGAAGCAAAGAGAAGATGATTAACAAAGAAATGTAGTCAGTCACTAAAAACTATGCACTCGCGATTTCTGGAAAATCTACAATAGTGTAGTGAACAATGGACAATCAGCAATTCTCCAACTATCAAACCATCATAGTGTTGTTTTCATGGCAAATGATAAGACTGAATTACTTGCCCAGCGTCTCGCATCAAACTCACTTTAGACTGAATAAAACAAACTCCTCCCTAAATTCCCATTGCGGATTGAAATAACACTTGATAACATTTTCATTACGTCATCCGAGGTTAGAGACATCATAAACAATCTTGACACTTCCAAAGCTTGTGGCCCTGATTATATACCTTTAATAGTAATAAAAAAAATGCGCTGCTGAACTATCACCAGTCCTCTCCAAACTCCACAATAAATGCCTAACTGGGCCTTGCTTCCCCAATAGCTGGAAATGTGCCTGTGTGCTACCAGACTACAAGAATTCTGGGAATAGAATCGACCCTCAGAACTACCACCCAATCAGTATTCTCCCGATCTTTGCTAACATCTTTGAACCCTTAATTAGTTAAGCGATAGTCCGGCACTTAGTTAATGCTAACCTACTTTCTGTACGTCAGTATGGATTAAGACAAGCACAATGTACTACATACATCCTAACAGTCATCTCTGAACGCATGCATCATACACTTGACAAGGCAGGATTAGCTAGGGCAGTAGCGTTTAATAAATCAAAGGCCTTTGACAAGGTATAGTATAAATAGGTTGTCCTTAAAATACGCTCATACGGTATTGCTGGGAAATTTCTTTATATAATTGGGTGTTTTTTAACCAAAATAAAAATCTAGATTGTCCGCGGTAGCCATTAATCGAAACAACATGACAAAGGCTAGTGTACCCCACGGATCTTTATTGCTCCTGATCTTCATAAACGATCTCCCTGATGAGATTGAGTCTGAGATTGGTTAATTTGCTGAGGACCCTACGCTTTATCTCGTTACGTGGACAACACGAACGCGATTATATCCGAGGCAATGGTTGACTCCTTAGAAAATGACCTCTAGTTTGTAGTGGTTAGTGGTCATAAATGGTTTGCAACTTTTAATGCTGCAAAGACAAAGTTCTTTCCTTCAATAACTATAAGAAACCTCTCCAACCATCGATTGGCATGGCAAATGACACCCTACCTGAGATGTCAAGATTACAACTCCGCGCCCTAACCTTCACTGGTAACATAAATTGGAACAACAACATAAAAAACATTGTCAAGGCTGGGCAAAGAAGGTAAGCTCCGTCTACCGTGCTAGTAAACTCCTCACACCTGACATTATTCTGTATCTTTATAAAGCAACCAACCGCATGGAGTATTGTTGCCACATCTGGACTGGTGTCCCACCCACTTGTACATCCCTCCTTGACAAGGTCAAATAAAGAGTCGCTAACTTAATAGGTTCCTCACTGTCAACCAAGCTCAATCCCATGTCCCATCACCGCAATGTTGCTTCCTTGTGCCTGTTTTACAAGTACTTCAATGTATTGTGACCTGATTAGCCTGTTGCACTGGTACACCTACGACATCGCCAAATCTGCAGCAAAGTAGGTGAGCTCCCTCTACCGTGCTAGTAAACTACTCGCACGTGATATTATCCTGAATACCTTCATAGGTATTCAGGATAATGTCACGTGCCACCGTCGCCTATGCATACAGTATCGTTGCCACATCTAAATTGTTTCATCATCGACTAGTCTCTGTCTCCTAGACAAGGTCCAAAAAGAGTCACGAAATATTAAGCCTCTAACGCTCCACCAAGCTCCTTCTCTTGTCCCATCGTCGCAATGTATCATCCTTGGCTTTCTTTACAAATACTTCAATAGAGTGTGCTCCGAGTAACTGGTAACTTTGGCGCCCTCTCAACGTGCATTCACTAGACCAACTCGACAATCAGCTAACTCCTATCCATTCACTGTATATGTCTCCAGATGCCGGGGAGCCGTCTACTCCAATAGCGTCTTTCCTCATGCTGCTAACCTCTGGCACTCCCTCCCTGCTGCCTGTGTCTCCGATAGTACCGACATGCAATGTAAACATACGTCTCGCTAAACTGCTCCCAATTTGAGGGGGCACGCAACACCAAGACTCACATTCTCAGTAACTCTTTACATCTACAGTGGCGGCCTGCCTTGTTTGTGGTGAGATATTTTAAAAAAAGAATTCTAGAAAGTATGCATCGTTTTCTTAATCATGAAATTTGTTTAAACAACACTCTTAGAAAAAAAAGAATTACCTGTTATATATATATATATATATATATATATATATATATATATATATATATATATAATGAGAGACATATTTTTATTAATTCTATACGTACATAAAAGTAATCCATAGAGAGGTGTTTCTGGCTTCACAGCCGTCATCAGCATGGCTTACTTAAACAAGGGTGTCTATAGTCCAGCGTCTTTCAAACGTATTACGACGCCCTTCCTTGCAGTATGTACACTTTTTATCACTTAAACATGTAAATGTAGTTGCATGTAATTGCTGTTTTTCAGCGTTCGTTGTTTTTGCTTACTACTACTATTCCGATTGGTCATCCCCTGAGTGATTAAGATGCAACAACTGTAATTATTAGTCGCCCTAAATTTATGAGACATATATTCCGCTAATATATATATATATATATATATATATATATATATATATATATATATATCTATAGAATATATATATATATATATATATATATATATATATATATATATATCCCTATATATATATATATATATATATATATATATATATATATATATATATATATATATATATATATATATATATATATATATATGTAAAGGAGTAAGGCTACCAACATTTGTAGAATGTTTTTTTCAACATTTATTTATTATTTTGTTGTTTTTTTCAACATTTATTTATTATTTTGTTGTTTTACCATTTTATGATTTTATATATAACGCGTTTCAAGCGGTGGCCCGCTTTCATCAGATGTGAAAATCCATTTGAAGAAATGTCTTTCGATTCGAGCAAATGTTGTTTTATTTGAGGAATTTGTTATATATATATATATATATACTCATTTTATACGTACATAAAATAATTTCATGGATTTGAACCTTTGAACCTTGAAATTTCAGGATTGAACCTTTGATATTGAGGTCTATAGGCCAGCGTCTTACCCATGGGCTATGACGCCCTGCATAGAAATATGTACGATTTTAATCACCTGAATATTTTAATGTAGTTTTATGTAATTATTTTCATTGGTGATTGCTGTGTTCGTTGTTTTTGCTTAATACTAGTATATCGATTGATTCACTCGCTGAGTGATTAATGCAGAACAATTCATTATTAGTCGCCCTAAACGTTATGGGACGTATTTTTTGTTCATATACATATATATATATGTGTGTGTGTGTGTGTGGGTGGGTGTGTGGGATTGTTGTTTTTCATATTTTACAATTTCAGTTTTATCTTTATTTGTTAAAGATATTTTTGATATATTTTTAATATATTTCATATATGTATCTTTTATATATTAATATATCTATAAATATGTGTACGGTAATGTTCTGTTTATGTCAATTTATAAGATAATTGGATATACATAGATTTTAAAATGTCCAATCGCATACAAAAAAACGTAAATAAATATTTTATTTTTCACAAATATGTGTTTTCTATTTCAAAATACTCGCCCCGGTAATTGTAATAAACACACATCGTAAAAAAGTGATAAATGAAATGAAAAATGTAATCGATATGTGTTATTGTTTTGTGAGAACAAACTGCACTGCAAATTAACATAATTACCTGATTTGACTTCGTTTCTATAGGGATTAATACATGCGACGAATTAAACCTGTTTGGTGTACTAAATGATTTAGCATGTGAGATATTAAAGGGCAACGATGGAGATTATACCTAGAAAAGAGAAGCAAATGAACAAAAAACAAAGATGGAGTGTATAATTACTGGAACAGGCTTAAAATGTAACGCTTATTTATTTGCCTCGAAAAAGTAATGTATTACTAATTATTAATAAAATATAACTGTTCGCATTGGTAAAAAAATGTGTTATCGGTATAATGCGTTTCAAAGGAAAACAGTTGACTAATCATAAAGAAAATACTCAAATTAGACAAGACATTACTGAGGGTGGCAAGACACCTGCTTTGCATCATTTCATGAAGTACACCTTGTAAATGTGTAATCTTCTAAAACAAATGCCTGTACTTATTTCTGCTGCAATTTATGAATAACATTAAGAAGCAAACATGTCAATAAATATTAACAAAATAAAACTTCATCTCATGTGGAAAATAACATTTTATATGTCTGAAAACGAAAATAAGTATATATATATATATATATATATATATATATATATATAATGGTACATGTATGAACGTGTATATCCACATGTATATGGGTATATGAGTGTATTGGTGTTTTGTAAAGTTACCTTTAATATATACTACTTTGTGTCTATTCACCAGGTGTGTAATAAATATAAGGATATTTGTTGCTATTTCGGTACAACCTTGTCTATATATTTGAATCATTTGTTTAGATCTCTCTATATATGTTTTCTTTGAATAATTATTATTATTATTATCATTAGTATTATTATTATTATTATTATTATTATTATTATTATTATTATTATTATTATTACGTTTTAAATGCGTCCTCTTGTCACTTATTTGTATTTGC
>OY744517.1:13607285-13629785 GCA_963556195.1 Sepiola atlantica | reverse complement strand
TCTAAAATATATCTTTAATTCCAATACCTCATGTTATCACTTCAATTGCATTATCAACCCAATCGTCCCTCATAATCATCGTACTTCAACTCCTTTGATGCAAACATATTAACACCGCTCCCAATCTTTACATCAATAATATATAGAATTCTCTTGATTTGTCACGTCTATAATATTTTACTAACTTCGTAACTTATACATGTTTTAAATATAAAACTCTGAAATAATATAAATGTCCGTATAATTACATCTTAGACACGCAGATTCCAGATTTCAAACCGCCTGAACCCTTGTTCCCGATTTGAACCTTTTTAAAATTATATATAACTGTGTGTAAATATATCCGTTAAAAAACGAGGGTATTCCCTCCCCCGAAGTGTATAATTATTGACCAGAAACTCTATAGTATTAGCTTATTGAAACCCACCCGATCTCCTAACTGACGCCATTCACAACCAATCTAATAAACTAGCAGTAATCGGATGATATTGATGAACTGTAACTAAATAAGCCCTTCTCATACTTAGTCTTAGCCACAGTTCTTTCTGCTAATCCTTCTCTTTCCACACCCCTAACCTAACACACGTCTCCTATTTTACTGGCCTCGTCTTCAACCAGAAAATGCTCTCTCAGACTCTAGGTTCGATTGGAGTAACTAACTGTTGTGGGTGGCCTGCCTACCCTTTAATAATAACTAAATGGTAGCAACTGGCTACCATAAATACCGGCTTTTGCCGGGAGAACATTGGGAGGCACATTTAGGCACTAGCACTGCCAACACTGACTTGTGTATAATTTCTCTGTTCAATACAATTCGTTATTATTATCTACGAACCAGTTGTTCATTTATTTCATTGTTGGTACCCCTAAACGGGTCCACCACAACTGGCGACGAGTGATTCGTAAAGGACTTCGTTGAAAACACCTTGGACCTTACAACCTGTGAGTGATAAACCAGTGTCTACAACACGGTCAACCTTCGAAAAAAAAAAATTCTACCCGTTTGAAAAAAAAAAACCTTGTACTTTACAATTTTCGGGAAGATATTGGAAACATCGAATACATTCAATTTTGGGACGAGTCTGCCTTACAAGAAATAACCAGTTTAAACAATTACTGGAAAAAAAAGTAAGACAGATTTTACTATTTGTGTTCTTCGTATTTCAATACGGGATTTTACCTCGTGCAACAAATTTAATTGGAATACCATGTGCTTATAAAATTTAAAGGTTAGAAAAAAACAAAAAAACTCCATACTACTATCGTGTCTGATATAGTCAAAAGTATTTTGCGAACAGACTTGTCACTGTAAAACAGTATTGTCGAAAAACAATCTGACAAGTAAAACCAAGTTACTTTCTTGAATAACTAGTATTTTTTTATATAGCCATTACTTGCTATTTTGCATGTTCAGCCTACACTGAAAGGTAAACGGACTTATTGGGAAAAAAAGTTCCAGATGCGAACAAAAATACAAATAATTTGTAAATCTTATTACCCAATAAGCCGGATTAATAAAATCGTTTTTGTTCTCAAATAACTTTGAAAGAAGAAAAAAAAAGATTAGCAAGTGCCGCACGAATTCGAGACCCGAATGACCCAGTGATGAGAAAGGGTTGAATTTGTTATAAACAGTAAGCATTTGAAAAGAAAAAATAGTGAAGGACTATTTGTGACTAATTCTTTTTCAAGAAATTATTTATTTAATCATGGAAGATTTCTCAAAACATATATTGGAGATGATTAAATTTTAATGAGAACAACAGAAAGCAAACGATGAAAAACATCTTGCTCAACAGAAGGCAAACGATGAAAAACATCTTGCTCAACAGAAGGCAAACAATGAAAAACTTCAGTCTCTACAGAAGGAATTTCAATCGCAGCAAATAAGTTTGTTGAAGTATTTTGAGAAACATAATTTTGCACAAAAGCGAGAAGATAGAACATCTTAAGACGAACAATTGATTGGGATAAAAAAATTAAAATTAGAGCAACAGACTCAATCAGAGAGAAAATTCGAACAGCTTGCACAAGCAATGATAAATACGCCAAATGACGACAGCAACGCGTTCAACCAAAATGCAATATGGTCAGCTATAGAGACCTTCAACTATGTGCCTGAAGAGGACCTAAACTTCGAATCATGGTACCGTCGATATAATGATGTTTTCTACATTGATTGTAGCACATGGTCGAAAAGAAAAAGGTTCGTTTAGTTCTTCGTAGACTAGGTACAGCAGAGCATTCAAAATTTGTCGATTATATTCTGCCGAGGAAAATGGGCAAACTATCTTTCAATGAAACCATTAAAATGTTAATGGAACTATATTGCCCCAAAACAAGTTTATTCCACAAAAGGTGGAAATGTATGAACCTAACGCGAAAAGAAAGCCAGGATTACTCAACGTTTGCTTCAATCGTCAATAAACATTGTGACGACTTTAAGTTATCATCCTTGACAGCGGACAATTTCATGGTATTAATATTTGTTAAAGGGCTCATCTCGCAAAACGATGCAGAGTTAAGAAAGCGTGAAATAAGCAAACTTGAAACCGGGCCAAATTTAACATTGCAACAACTGGCCGAAAGCTGTCAACGACATATTTCCGAGAAAAAGGAAATTAAAGAAATAGAGGAAGCAGCACATTCTGATATTAAAAAATGTTCGTCGTTTTTCAAAAAAATCATACTCTTCGAAGGAAAAATTCAGGAAGGATTTGCCCCAAAGGTCGGATGAAAAATTGCCAAACATACCCTTGTTGTGGTTACAGGGACCAACATTGGTACCAGAAGTGTCCTTTTAAACGAGAAAATTGTGACAAATGCCATAAAATGGGACACAAAGCCTCACATTACAGAAGTAACACTAAGAAAAATTATATAAAAACAACCAGAATTAATGGTGGCAACCTAAACATACGAACGTATGTTACGGTAAAAATAAACAATCAAGATGTTAAACAACAGCTTGATTCAGGGTCTGATTTATCAATTATTAATATTAATACCTGGAAAAAGATCGGCAGACCGACTATGCTACGCACAAATAAAGTGGCTCGATCGGTAACCTGAGAGAAAATAAACTTTGAAGGGGAAGTCATTTCAAAGTGACACTAAAAAATATGACATTAAAATTACGCAAGTTGGTAATGAGAGATACAGGAAATTTGTTCGGTTCAGATTGGATTCAGAACTTCCAGCTCTGGGATTCGCCGATAAGTGCCTATTGTCAACGAATAGATAACTTTTCTGCTGACGCGGAACAAATTGAAGAATGATTTGAAAGAGTCATTCCCCAAGGTGTTTTCTAATGAATTAGGACGCTGTACTAAAATGAAGGCGAGTTTTGAACTAATTGAAAATAAGAATCCCGTTTTTAAGAGAAAACGAAGTGTACCATTTGCCTCTCTTGAAAAAATTAATGCAGAAATAGACCGGTTGGTGGAGAAAGGTATTTTAACACCAGTTGACTACTCGTAATGGGCGGCCCCAACCGTCTACGTAAAGAAAGAATCTGGAGAGATCAGAGTGCGTGCCGATTTCTCAACCGGTTTGAACGATACGCTGAAAGATTATCACTATCCTCTGCCGACACCAGAAGAGGTTTTCACAAAATTAAACAGTGGAAAACGGTTCCCAAAAATTGACTTGATTGAAGCCTATCTGCAAATACCTGTAGAGGAAGCTAGCTCTAAGCTTCTCTGTATTTCGACACACAGGGGTCTACAAGTTCAATCGTTTCCCTTTTGGAATTATGTGGCCCCGTTTATTTTTCAGCAGGTAATCGACACGATGTTGAGCGGGCTCGATTTTTCGATCGGCTACCTTGACGATATCTTAATGAAAAGTACGAACGTCGGGGAGCACCGTGAGCACGTAAACAAAGTATTCGAAAGGATACGCGATTTTGGTTTTACACTCAAAGAGTCAAAGTGTGAATTCTTTCTAGAAGAGATCAACTACTTGGGACATGCCATTGATAAGAGTGGAAGACCTCCCGACCCAGAAAGATCTATAGCCATCAAGAATATGCCCGAACCGAACAACGTTACCAAACTACAAAGCTTCCTGGGTCTCGCAAAGTATTACGAAAAATTCATTCCCAGTATGCACAAATTGCGAGCCCCCTTAAATGAGTTACTGAAGAAAGATAGTAAATGGGAAGGGTCCGCCGGCTGTCAATCTGCATTTGACAACCTAAAAACGAAGTTAACTTTAGAATTATTTCTTACTCATTTTACTACAGATCTAAAAACTATTGTTGCAAGTGACGCCAGCTCCTACGGCATTGGGGCGTGCATTTTGCACAAAATGCCAGATTGCTCGATGAAACCCATCACGCACGCTTCAAGAACTTTACTTCCTGCAGAGAAAAATTACTCTCAGATTGAAAAAGAAGCGTTGGGTATTGTGTTCGCAATGACCAAATTTAACAGGTATCTACACGGCCGTCATTTTATCCTACAAACAGACCATAAGCCACTTATCACCATCTTTGGATAAAAAAAACTTGCCAACCTACACAGCAAACCGCCTGGGGTATAATTCTGTTAAATTATGACTTTGAGATGGAATTTTTACCGTCAAAAAGACTAGTACACGCAGATGGTTTATCGCGGCTAATTTCAACGTACACGGAACCGCTCGAGGATACAGTTATAGCATCCCTTCGGTCTGAATATGACTATAGTAAAGTACCGTGTAACACAATAAAAGAGCTGCCAGTAACACTTGGCGATATACAAAAAGAGGCAAGAGAAGATAATTTTATTATCGAAATAAAAATTAAATTACAAACAGACGATGAGCAAACGGCAGAAGCGTTTTCAGTCTGTTGCGACACATTATTATACCGGGAGTTAGTAGTAATCCCAGCTACGCTAAAAAAATATCCTGAAGGATTTCCATAATAGGCATCTCGGAGCGACACGCATGAAGAGCCTAATGAGGTCTTATGTGTATTGGAAAAACATGGACAGAGACATCGAGACGACAGTGAAGGCTTGTGCGGGCTGCGCGTCGGCAGCGAAAGCACCACCTATTCAGTACTGTCCATTGCCAAAAGCAGAGCAACCATGGTCCCGGATTCACATAGATGTTGGGGGACCATTAGAAGGCTTCCACTATTTAATTATAGTCGACATCTACTCAAAATGACCAGAAGTTGTTAGATGTAAAAACCCAACAACGGATGTCATTATATGCGCGTTGCATGAACTGTTTACCCGATTCGGAATGGTGGACATTGTTGTATCGGACAACGGTACACAATTTACTTAACGAGAGTTCAACGAATTCTGTGAAGACTTTCAAATTAAACATATCACAACTCCGACTTACCATCCGAGGTCAAACGGACAGGCAAGAAAATGTGTTGATACCTTGAAGAGAGCGTTCAAAAAATCGACGGGCACGCCGAGAGAAAAGGCACTCCAGCAGTTCCTTCAAGTGTATAGAATTACACCCAACGAGAACACACCAGCCCAGGTACCGCCGGCGGAAGTAATGTTTGGAAGAAAAATAAAGTCGGTATTCGACAAACTTTTACAAAAGCAGGTTACATTAACCAACATTACGGCACCAAAGAAGAGTTACGAGGATGGAGAGAAGGTGTTCTTCCAGGAACGCCATGGAAACAAAACCGTGTGAAAGGTACAAACAAGATTGGGGGGATGGTGTACATTGTAAAGGGTCCTAGAGGCACCTGTAAAAACACATTAACCAAATGCGTCGTCGCATGTCGGACGACCCTGGGGAAGATCTATACGACGCATTGGAGCTGCCAACACCAAAAACGCCTCCGGAACAGAGACGTTCGTCAAGAAAACGTAAATTTACCGGGATTTTCGAGGTGAATCCTAGGAAAAAGATATACCTTTAGATTCCGGAAGAATCAGTTTCGGAAGGGGGGGGGGGGTTACCTACCTACCCTTTAATAATAACTAAATGGTAGCACCCGGCTACCATAAATACCAGGTTTGTCGTAAGAACATTGGGAGGCACATTTAGGCACTAGCACTGCCAACACTGACTTGTGTATAATTTCTCTGTTCAATACAATTCATTATTATTATCTCTGAACCTGTTGTTCTTTTATTTCATTGTTGGTACCCCTAAACGGGTCCACAAAACTAACCCATTACCCCAGTAATTCAGCTTACTGTAAAGATATAGAATAGTTTACACTCAATTCCTTAAAGTATTTTCATTTGCGATCCACGAAAGTAATTTTAAAGGGCCCCAATTCTACAAATTACATACTAATAAGTAATGTTATATACAGTTTAAATAAACATCATTCTGCTGGATTTAATATATGTTTACAATCTATAACGCAGTTTCCACAGACTCTTTTTTTTCCATCTTTAAATCTTTCGTCACAGGGCACTTTGTCAACGGACATTTACCCAACTAGACAGACTCTATATTTTGATAACCTTTTCATGTGTACACCTTTACTTTTATCGTTGCTTAATTTTTTTTCAAATTTTGAATGTTGGCTATTCGACTGCAAACTTATCCATCCATGTTATTCTTTTGATAATATTTTCTCTTTGGAAAGCCTGGCTTAAAAAATAAACATGTTTTCATCGAGTTCACCTTGCATTGAATATATATATATATATATATATATATATATATATATATATATATATTTCAAGATTTTTGGAGAGAATACAAAATTTTATAATCGCAAACATGAAGGGAAGACGAATGTTATCGTTCATAATTAAAAGTTAATCAAGAGAAAACGTGTAATCATGAACGATAACATTCCTCGTTCCTTCATGTTTGCGATATATATATATATATATATATATATATATATATATATTAATATAAATCTAGAGTCAAAATGCCTTCAAAGAAACCATGTATTAGATGCGAGTAATTAAATCAAAAGAAAAAATAAAAATATTTCAAAGCATTTCTCAAATATTTCAAATACCTTCCGTTTTTATTTTCTTTATCTTGATTTTTTTCATAGCTAATATTTCGCTTGATAAAACCAGCTCCGATAGAGCTTAGACAATTAAAGGTATAACTTTTTTTCTATAATATCTTTCTTTGTCTTGTAGAAGTGTCTCTTCCGATGGTGTGGACTAATGGTGTACATGTATTTCACTGTTATGGTTCCGTATAATGCCTTCTTATTGTGGTCATTGATATTTCCAGACTAACGAAGACATAAAATTGCGTCGGCATTTCGTAGAAGAAACACAGGCATTGGATCGTTAAAATCGTTAAAGCTGAAATCTCTTATATACCCCAGCTATTACGTCTTAACTATCAGACTAGTAGTAATCGTGTTGCTTAATTAAACATATAAGAGTAAATGACATCTGGCTTATGTCATATGAGTTGACCAACTGACCAGCTATTCACCTACCATATGAATTTACAGCTTCCCCTAATGGAAATTAATGTCCATATTACTATATAACAGACCACAGCAAGTAGCAATATGTACAATTAACTTCACTACTATATTAATGCGAAGTGGCATTTCAGTGATTAATAACTATTCAATGTAATATAAACCACTCTGTTTCATGAGGGTTTTTTTTTAGCATAGAGCTATAATATTTACAACTAAAAGGTTATCCTGAATATTGCTCTATTTTACAAAGTGAAGAATGATTAGCATTCTTCACAGTGTTATCGAGAAAGCAATTATTGTTAGAGTACGGTAGCTGAAACCGTGTAACGATAACATAAATAAATGAAAATAAACTTTGATATACATACAGTAATTATTCTCCGTTATAATTCTACTTCAGAAACCTCTTGTAAAAATTCGTGATACTAAAATATAATATAAATTCTCTCACGCTTTAAAACTTTATATTGGACTTTCTCAGACGCACCCAAATACACACACACTCTCTCTCTCTCTCTCTCAGAACGCAAACGAAAACACTTTCACAATAGCACACCTAATACAATATGGCACACTGTTTACAAGTGTAATGACTGAGTGAAAATACATGAAATGTTGCGTAATTTTGCACATCGTTAAAACAACTGCGATAATTATGGCTTACCATTGGTATGTTATATATCGTGTTTATTGTTGAGGAATTAACTAAGACATATATTTTCTTATCTGGTGGATGCATATGTTAACGACATAAATGCATTTCGTATATGTCTACCGTACAAGACGTATTTAAGTTGACGACGGGCAAGTAAGTGTGTGCGAATTAAACTTCACGAATACCGCGACCAGTTTATATACAAAAATGTATTTTCAAATGTTGGTCAGCTATTTAGTCGGAACGGATTTGAAGGGCGCAGTAAAAACTTATCCACGTCATTTATTTATTTTGAATCAAAATAAAATATTTGTCAGGATTAAATATCAAAATCAATTAAATTTATTAAAATCAGTCTATTTCCTGTGTTTGATAACACAGATAATTATTTACTTTGTATGACTAACGAGACATATTTGATTATTTACTTTGTTTTAATAAAGGTACTGATGACAAAGATATAGAAAAGCTGGCGCTTTTTTTATGTATGAGATTCTGGAAACTAATTACGTTTCTGAATAATATTTTGATTGAACTTACAACATAACAAAGCTAACCCTTTATTTATCATGATTAATGAACTATGTGGTAGTCCCATACCTAGTATATCACCAATATTTCACATTTACATATTAATTATGGAATTTTGCATATGTGTTTTATTTCGTAGTCGACGCACATTTGTCTAGTGTTTTTTTATTTGGGATATTAGCTCATGCTGCTGTGCTATACATCTGTAAACAATATGTTTTTTCCAAGAAGTTTCGATATTTCAGTCTGATTCACCACATATATAGCTATTCATTAGTTTGCAAGGGTTTGATTGCTACAGAAATATAAGTGTATTTAATAAACATCACTTATTTTTTATTGCCTAATGAACAAATAGAATCCCTAAATATAAGATCTGCAATATTGAAAAAAAGGTATTGTCCTAGGTGTATCTTTCTGACATAGATACAAATAAATCAAGAATATAATCAGTACGACTAACATTTATGCATGCAAAGTACTTAATTTTTGTATAGTCAAAGTATAGAATTCAGAAATAAATATCCCTTCGGTATCGAATATATATATATATATATATATATATATATATATGTGTGTGTATTTTAGTCAAAAGTGTACGACTTAGCATGAAGCAAATACGACAAAATAATCTGCAACAAGAAACAGGATTAATTTAGATAGTCTTTGTGAAAACAAATATAACTTCAAGTTTTCGTAGCGTGACCCTTATTTTCGTTACGGCACTGGATTGCCGTACGCAACTGATTCTCAAATAATGTATCTAAGGGTCCAACATCTGAAAGTATGTGAGCTATTCGAATGCCTATGCGTGGCGTTTTTTCTTATGGATACCTGCCATTGTCACGCTCGTTGAGCAGGGACATTTGCAGCTTGTCAAGATTCAACTTAACATACACACTGAAACTATGCACTTAGATGCTATCTTTCAGCAGTTAGTCTAGTTATTTCGGGCAACATTTTTAACCAAAACGTTACAAATTATAGATAATCGAACGAAGAGGATATTATATTACTTACTTTTAGTGATGTATTTTATTACCGACAGTCCACTGGGAAAACAAAGCACAGACCATCGGCGCTTCTCGAAATCAATGTCAACCTTCCGTCGTTTTTCGATATGTTTATCGTAATATGATTGTATTTTCAGATAAAAATGTTCATTACATTATTTAGATTCTTCATTAAGAAATTGTTAAATTGTTTAAGTTTAAATGTTTTCCAGATAGGGTGTACGTTCGCTTATTTTTAGGAGTATAACACATTGCCCTAACTGATATAATTGTAATAGAAAATACGGGTTGTAATATGTCAGGATCATTATTATCATTATCATTATTATTTTTATTATTATTATTATTATTATTATTATTATTATTATTATTCTTAGTAGTAGTATTATCAAGAAGAAAAATGCTCATTATAATATCACTTTATTTACTTCTTCCACCTTGGAGTTTTGTTACGTTTTTTTGTGAACGAATTTACAACATGCACTCCAACAGAAACCGTTGCATAGATACTGCACGTAAACATAATGTTTTAATACATTGGTCATACATGTTTTATTTTTAAAACTTCAAGCCAATACATAGGATCTAAAACATGGTAATAATGTAAAGTTCCTGGAATGAATATTTAGTTAAAATGTGTAGGAAATAAATATGTATGTATGGGTTTAGGCTTTTAAAAACAATTTAGTTACTATGCATCGTTCTTTTCATCAAGTTGAAAGCTCTTATGACTCAAGCAGCCGAAAAAAGTGTCAAACGTATCACTGTTTATTTAGCTATCCAGCGGGGGCCGTATGGTTCTAGATGTCGAAATTTGAGTTGCAAAATACTCGTAGTCCGGGGTTTGTAATCACGCGACCAGTAGTGAATAGTTTTATGTCTATGCTGATGAGTTCCGATAAAAAAAACGAAGCGTATACACACATAAATAATAACAAAAACAAATAAATAAATATATATATATATATATATATATATATATATATATATATATATATATATATATATATAATGGTAATAATCCAGGTAAATACATCCACAGGGTAGTAATCAAAAGAATTTCAACCGGGTTTATAAAAAGTGCTTAATATCAAATAGAGCTTTATATATGATTATTTTTATTTACACAGACATGTACAAAATCGGCGACACTGGCATGTCAATGTTATCGATGTACAGTTATTATGAACTGAGATCTCATCAGGCAGAATTAGAATCCGATCTTAACCTCAGATCATATTGGGAGAGAATGAAGTGGAGAGAAAAAAAGAAGAAAAAGAAAAGAAATTTAAAATTTCAAAATTTACGTGGTTTAGGGCCGTTAAAAATCAAAAAAGTAAAACTCTAAAAACTAAAATCTTAAACAAACAAAACAAATAAATAAAATAAATAAAATAAATAGACTAATGTTGAAAGAGAGACATACACTTAAGAGAGTAGGGTATAGATATATAGATAGACAGATAGAGAAATAAAAGCGTATGTTGATTCAGACCGAGAGAGGAAAGAGGTGGGAGAGGAAAAGTAAAAATGCAAGGTAATGTGTCAAAAAATCGACAGTTATTTTAAACTCAGGGCGAACAAGCTAATTTTCAAGTCAGCTGTAATTTAGTGTATGAATGTGTATGCGTGCGTGCCCCCAGATCAGCCGTAATTGGCGGTTGGGGCGAACAGACGCGATATATATATATATTAAACTTAAAGAAAGAAGCTAAATACCTTCAAAAACCATGTGTTAGATGCAGATATTTTTATTAAAATCAAAATAAAAAATTAACACATTTTATTTCATCTTGACTATTTCGCTTGATATAACAAGCCTCGACTAAGCTTTAGACAAATAAAAGGTATTAACCTTATTTTCTTTTTTGTAATAATCCTTATGAGAAAAATAAATCATATTTTATTTTGATTTTAATAAAATTCTCTGCATCTAATATATGTTTTGTTAAGGCATTTTGCCACTTTCTATAAGCTTAAAATTGTAAAGATGCTTTAAAAATAAATTTTCCCAAATATATATATATAGATATATATTAAATTTAAAGTTCATATTTTTTTTAAGCATCTAGTTGACGTTTATTAAAGATTAAAGTAAAAAGAAATACCTTTTTAAGCATATAAAGATGCGATATAATTTTTTTTTCTTTAAAGAAAAATAAATCGAAGCCGATTTTTTTTTCTTCTTTATATAAACCTTAAGCATTTTTTTTTCTTTGGTTTATAGTGATACAGATAAATTCGCCAGTTGAAAACCTGGCCTCATCAGTGTGTCTATATCCCGATGTTGTTGGATTTGGATGTTTTCCGATTACTGTATATATATATATATATATATATATATATATATATATATATATATATATATATGTGTGTGTATGTGTGTGTGTGTGTGTGTGTGTGTGCTTGCGTGTGGGTGTGTATGTGTTGATATTCTGTATTATTTTGTCGGAATTCCAGTCTTTTCTTTTTACTTAGGACAAAAATAACATTATATTATGAGGTGTAGTTAGTTTGAGGCATTGCCTGTAATATGTGTATGCGTGAGTATTGGAAGGCTATAACAATACGGTGAATAGAAATGGAAATGTGTCCGCGCTGAGAAGTAAGACACAATACGTGTTTTTTACATATTAATTGTAAATCTTATTTCATTCGTCATGTGTTCTACACATTAATCTAATGCGTGTGATCGTGTTCCATGATATATTGCGAGGAAATAAGAACGCTCTTTATATATTTGTTTCAATTTCGAAGCAATTAGACTGAGAACATCTCTGCTAATTAATATTTAACGCAGAACAATAAAGAGATAACGAAAATATCGTAAATAGCAAGCACACATTGGAGAGATAAACTAACGATATTCTGTTTGTATTTATATGTGTAGAGTCGTACATACTCTGTTAAAAATAAAATGTAATCGATCTAAAATAATGGTTTATTTCCGTATCACTTGTAAGTAACATGTAGTCCATATGAGTGTGTCGCTATCATAAATGAAGCCAGAATATAGAATCTAATTAAAATGATAATGAGTCTACTTGCCAATCGCGCTAGAAACATACCATTATTCAAAATGGTATTAACTTTCATACCTTGACGACAGGGGAAAATTACTGATGTTGGAACAATAGCTTAAATTCGGCTACACCTTACTTTACAGACGCAGCTGTTGGAATGATTACGTTTAATTCAAATATGTATCATATAATAACATGATTTTCTGTTTATAGTAAAGATTAAGCAGATGTCTTCATTCATTCCTGAGCAGTCGGAAATATCCCAGAAGAAATGCGATCGGTTCAATGTTCAAATAATTAATCATGACGAGAAAGTAACTCAGCAACGTTCAAGGTTACAACGGTATGTCAATAAGAATGTATGATCTATTGCGGAAACCCATATGTAATTGAAATGTTTACCTTCTTGAAAAACTACGAGAATATTTTCTGAGAATTTGGAGAAATCGGCTAACAGAATCAGTAGTATGTGCCACTATTTTTGATTTAACGGTAAAACCATTTGTGCCTGCGCTCGTATGGCATCATGTAAGCCGGATTATATGTGCTGTATTCAAATCGCCAGCAAAAAATCGATAATCAGATGCTATATTATTTTTAATGAAGATAGCTTGTTTCTCAGAAGAATAAGAAACAGAACACAGACATGTACATAACTTGAGCTTGTGTTCGTGTCCACAATGAAGAAGTTGTCAGAACACTTCAATGTAGGGACTAGTTAGGCAAGCATGATCACTTATTCTGAACTTCGACATTGAAAACGCTCGTATCACGATTCTGCAATGCTGCCAGCGCGTTGTTTTGGAAAGGGGTAAAGGTTAAAGATAGTAGGTTCAATCTGCACCCAAGACGATTCACTGAACTGCGGTCACGATAGTCGACTGCATGAACGCAGTTAAATCAAAGTGATGACTTGTTCCAATTGCGAATAGACGATCGATCACGCTTGGGTATCGATTTGCAGGATGAGGACGTTGTCTACCCTTGCTCCACAGTGGTGCAGTCTAGTAAAAACCCTGCATGTTCGGATCATAACATCGGTTGCGCTAGATACACTTTTCGCGTGGCTATGGCGATGCCTTATGTACAGTAGATGCATTTCGTCTGCCACTAATTGGCGTATCTAACTGGCATTAACCGGATCCTCTCCTGTACACTTCTAAAACCTGTCGAAGAATGTTTGACAACCAACAGGAGCTCAAAGTATTCAATAACGAAACCTTTTCTAGCATGCTGCACTGCTGTCGCATACAACCGCTCTCGGTAACTAGTTTGCAGGATTGACTTAATCATCTGCAACTCTCCTCGGTGGAGTTGTAACAACACCTTCTGTAGTTTAATTATTCTGCTTGTTTTCAAGTAAGAAAATCGATACGGAACGTTATTTTAAATTGGTGCAAACGCGTTAGCGAATATGTGAACCCCTGGGGAACTCTACTTATTGAAGACATCAAAAAAATTTCAGACACGTAAATTGTTTATTTTCGTTCAATAGAATAGGGAATAGCCTGCTATTTCAGAGAATTTCACGTAAAATGGTTATGGTTGGTTATGTTTTGAGGACGAAGTATGAAGCCGGCTTTACTGCTAAATGTGGCTGTCTAACAAAGACCAATATTGAGAAGTAGACAAGAATAGATTCGTGTCTCTGCCATGTTGACTACCTGCAATTACGAAAGCTCATGTACACGTAAGCTTAATTCCTAATTATAATTCTGATCCAAAACGTATTTCCCGTATTAAATCAAATATTACGTGAAACATTTTGTTTTAATGCATACACGACTTAGTACTACTGCATAGTATCTGGAAAGATTTGCCGCAGAATGTAAATGATGAAATCTATGTAATATTGTTTTCAATATTTTGAAAAAAAAATGTTAGGTATGCACACGAAAAATGCAGTCCATGTACATCATTCGAATGCTTTCGCTGATATTTACAAAAGAAAACCGTGGTTTACTTAAAATTATACAATAATTGCGGCTTGCTATAACAATCTTATTGTTCACGTTACTCATACTTTTGTATTTAACATATATATATATTTAATAATCGCATAAAGTATACATTAATTGAACTGGTATAATTTATATGTGTATATTAAAGCTGCGCCTTTAGGGATGCACACTACAATGTTATTTTTAAGTAATTAATGAAAAACATACCAAACTGACCTTTCTAACTAACGCGTACAAGAATAAATGGACACGCTATTTAAAACTTAAACGTGACACACGAACGCGCATCCGTTTCAAACATAAGTATGCCAGGATTACACAATAGCTATTTTAACTTGAACATGGATGAGCAACTTGCCAACAGAAGACATACTTACTCATAGGCCTGCTTGGCTACATATAACATGTTAAGTAATATCGATTTTCTCTGAATCGGTAGATACATCAACCGCACACCCGATAACGTTCTTATACCAACACATGCCTACTTACAAATACATCTTAATGAAAAACATATTTCATCCGGGTCTACATATAATTTTCCGTACTGATATAACGGAAAAGGTTAACATATTATATAAAATTAGCTGCTTCCATCTAATCTGAGTATTTAGCGATCAAAATTAGATCATAAAGTACAACGTTGTCTACCGATAGACATAGCCTCTAATAGACGTGCAGGGTTGCATTCAAAAAATGAATAATTACAATAATTGAGCATTAACTGTAGAGTTCAAATTGAATTCAAATAACTCTTAAATTTATCTTCTGTAAATATTTGTATGACTAAAGTGTATTCATATCCAAATCATATTACATGCGCTAGAAAAAAAACCTGAAAGTATATTTTCATCGGAAATTTGATATCCCGTTTGGAAAACAAACATTAAGTTCGGAATGCTGCTGCGTTATAACCATTTTACGAGAAGAAGGTAGACTATGAATTGTCAATAAATCAAAGAGAGCCACTAAGTTGCAAGTTGCATCTAATCGTCTAGTTATTTTAGCTTAAGCAGTCATACAAGCGATGCACCTGGGAATTCGACCGTTCATTAAAAAAGCAATATATTATGAATATGTGCAGATTATTATCATTATTATTATTATCATTATTATTATTATTATTATTATTATTATTATTAATATTAGTAGTATTAGTAGTAGTAGTAGTATTATATAATGCATCTATCAGTATTAAATACTATTTATTCCTTTATTTATTTAGTCATTCACTTTTAGTTTTCACACGTAAGAGGCATTCAAACTGATCACTCACAAACAAAAAGATAAAGAGTGACAAACATCTCCCCTTAGATTTCAAGAAGTTTGCCACTTTTTCGATAACCGTTGCTATCACAGTTTCTCTATAGCACCGGCCGTTATCCATTGATTTCTCCATGGATATAGGCGTCGTTTTTTTCATAGCTACAGAACTCTACTAAATTACAGTACTATCAGACAGTGTCAGTTAAGATCTGGTTGGGGCTCTAAGTCATCTGGTTGTGCATCCCGCTTCTCCCTACAGATGGGTTTAATTTGGTTACGGCCGGTGCTACATCTGCAAGGCTGTGGATGTCTTTTGAAGGGGTATGTCAATTTATAAGATTTCTCATAGTTTCAAATTATTTATGTCGTGTGATGTTCTTTCTTCTTCTTCTTCTTCTTCTTCTTCTTCTTCTTATTATTATTATTATTATTATTATTATTATTATTATTATTATTATTTATAATTGATTTATTTACAGAGTTGGAGTAATTGCAGGAGATAGCTCAGAAACAACCGCATGTGGTGTGTTGTCGAGTCTGAAAATAACGCAGGCTGTGCTTATTTTTATTACTGTTAACTTCTATATATGAGCCTTGAAATAATTTGCTTTTTCGCAACATCTGTTTACCATTGGTTCTTATCTGATGACGGCCGTGGGGTTATCTGAAGTATGGGTAGCTGAAAGTATTCTTTGGATACCAGAACTGATTGAACATTTAAGGTTTCTGCCTGTATAATACTCTCTCATCTCACTCATTACATCCTCTCTGATCTTCGAGAAGATTTTCAATGTAAACAACACATGCCATCGTGAAGGAATTTTAATTGTAAGCTGGCAGCAAATGGTATACACTAATCGACACTAATAGTTCACTTGGGTTGAGACACGTTATTTCTAGGTGTCTACGTTTTTATGCAGCATTATTCAATTTAAACTTACATGTGATTGCTCGGCGTATTATGAGAGAGTTTCCTTACGTAAGGATTATATCATGAATACCCTAGCGGGTTACATTAATGACATGCGTTTGTTAATGTCTATATTTTTTTAGTCCAATATCTTCAAGTTTTTTTTTCTTTTTGTTTTTAATGTTCAATATTCTTATTGCAGAAGTGGTATTACACGATGTTCGTCATGTTACACATCGCTGTCACATCTCTGGCAATCTCCATGTAATTGTTTTGTTGTTTTGCTATCTTAATTTGACTTTCGTATCTTAGAGTAATTGGATGAACTTATATTTGAAATGTATTTCCTGCTTATTGACAATAATATAAACGTGTCTACTTGTCTGGCTTTGTGTGTCCCTTTTTATTTCCATGTCTTATATAATTGTATGTATACATTTTGCTTATAATTAATTCGGTTTATGGTTCTATCATCTTTTCTTTTCACTCTCTTCTTCTCACTCTCTTATCCCCTTTCTTTCTTCTCCCCTCTTTCTCTAACCCCCTCTCTCTCTCTCTAACCTCTCTCTCTCCCTCTCCTCTCTCCCTCTCTTCTCTCCCTCTCTTCCCCCTCTCTCTCTTCACCCTCTATCTCTTCCCCCTCTCTCTTTCTTCTCCCTCTCTCTCTTCAAAGTGACAATTGCTTGGACACTTTTTTTGTGGAAACTATTCTTCAATGTAGCCATGATTTTGTAGGTATGCTTTATGCGCATGTTTCCTGCTGTTACGGGTTTCCGTATTACTGCACGTTCTCGAAAACAAAGTGTACTTACTTCAAATGTTGTCTGTAGCTTTACGTAGGTTTTTGTATACTGACGCGCCGGCGCTGTCCCCACCATCGCGGTCATCATCATCATCATCATCATCATCATCATCATCATCATCATCATCATCATCATCATCATCATCGTCTAGTTGGATGCATTTCGCTGTCATCATCATCATCGTAAGCTTGTATGTAATCACGTACTGTCCATGCACAGAAAGAAAGGGCGATATCGACGGAAGAGTTGAAATAAGTCTTTATTTTGGAGAGAATTTCTCGTCATAAAGTAACATCTAATGGAGAACGACCAGAACGCCCTTAAGCGAATAAATTGTATAGAGGGAACAAAGAATGGTTGATCTACAAGTAGCGCTATCAACATTTATAGGAATTAAATTATCATTCTATGTGTTTGTAATCATATCCTGGGCGTGCATCCGCTTTTCACTGCTAAACACGGGTGTATTACTTTCACACGGAATTCTGACGTCACTGCTTCAAGAGGGACCTGAATTTGTCAACCCACGTTTATGCCCAACTTTTACTTTTACCCCCAACTTGAATCGAACCCACTGTTCAGTCTTCTTTACATTTTAGTATCGAGTGCGGACTTAGTTTTCCGATTTTCGTGTCAATGTAACTTACACTGATCCATCTAGATACTAAATGAGTATTAGCTAATGTAATCACTCTTCAAATACGTTCACCTATTATGTAACACACTTACCCCCTTCTATAACAAAAACACATCTTAAGATTTTTTTTCACACAAATTACCAGGGTCTGGTCAGCGCAAATACCTAAACGCAGCGGGACACCTGTACCTCATTCTCCTCACATCGTCGGAATTCCTATACGCTCACTATAGCATTACTACTGGTATATAATTATAGTTTTTTTTCACGATCTATATCGGCGCAATTGCAACCGCATGTCAGAATCGGTTACCGGGCATCTTTCACCTCAGTCGCACTGCGCAGAATGCCCGGAGCGACCTTCACTCCCACGATGACAAACACCATTGCAGTACACAGCCAGCGTTCAATTGCCCTCTAACTTACTCACCATTTGACACACGTGGCATTTGTATACGACACAAAGGAATACAACTCACACGTAACCAATTTTTAATGCATCGATATACAACCGATTGCAACCTTATTTATTTCCTAGTAATCCATCGATATAAAAAGAACAACAACAGAAAGTGTCTTCTTTTAACATGTCATCTTAATTGGACAGGCAACGAATTTCATATAAGGTGCCACTTTATTTATAATCAGCACATGTGAACCCTATGTTCAAGACATCCCAGCACGCCCTTTTTCCTCGGAGCAAGCAATTACTGAATGGTCTGTATAATTAACCCGCGCCTATATTCCTAACTACATTGTGCGACAGGGAAATTGACTGCCATGCTCAAGACACACACCAGCACACATCAGATCCCTAAACGGCCCACTTCTAATCCTTACTATCATCCATAATTTTAAAACACGTCACCTTCCTTTAATTCGACTCTGTCCATGGTCCAATTTGCTCCCGACGCGCGAACCGAGTCTCTCTGAATCCAATTAACTCCAAACCCCTTTGATTCTGAAGCTACATCATTTTTTAAAGTGAACCCTTCTTGTGCTTCTATCTATGGTGGGGGTGAAGAGTTGTCTCCACGCACAGGTCGGCAAACATTTACAATAAAAAAGATGAGACCACAATTCCGAACTTAATTCTGATATGCATTCACACCATATTTGTCACGTAGTTGCATGATTACCGATGTTGCAAACATCTATAAAATGACTACGACTTCTTGTAGTCACACCTTTCGTCTGCTTATCTGCATGTAGGGAGAGCTTAGTTTTACGCACTAAGTCATTCTCTACAACCGACTGTACGTGAGAGGTACCATACTGCAAATTGAACTTCACGTTGGCTCCACGCTTCCTGCCTATACGCTAGACACATGTGATTCAGTTGAGAAATTAACCCCCGTCAGGGTATCCTGAATTGATCTTTTACCTTAACTCAACTTCCCCTCGAGTTACGATAAAAATAATCAAGTACCATCAAAAACTACAAGATCAGATTAATACACTTTCACATTTGAATTTATTACTTGGCTTATTAAACCATTAACGAAACTTAATTAACTGTTTTCTTACTTTCGCAATATAATTATCCAATACAAAGAGAAACAATATTTTCCTGGTAAATCAGGATTCTTTTAAAACATAGAGTCCTTCTCAAAGGCAGAATACCAAATACTGTGGAAAATAGGAAGAGCGGTGACTAAGCAGTGTGGCTTCCGGCGACTGAGAATGTTCTTCCAAACATCTAAGACAAGGACGGCTATTGCAGATAATTTATATCAGTAGGCGATGGCGTTTAATTGTTATAAAAACCTTTCGTCACACTGAAGAGCGTTAGTCGTCAATCTGTTACCACCTACAGTAGTGAAGAAGCCTAAATATTGTTTTTCGCAACCTCGCTCTTCGGCTAGCTTCACTGTTGGTTACCTCCGATTTTTCTCGACATTTTTCGAAAAAAAGGAAAGAAAAAAAAGCTACACTACTTCCTGAAGGATGAACATCTAACTTTCGCAACGATTCCATGTATTGATTCTCTTTGTTCACCTTCCCTGTTGATATATGGAGGCTTCTAACACACCTATTGTGACAGATTCCAGGGCGCAGCACCTTACAAGGATCTCCATTCTGAAGATGGAAATTAAAGGAAGACTGCGATTGTCCCATGGATCGGAAATTACTTCTGCTATATTCTCAATATTTAACCAGGACATTTTTGAGTTCATCAACGAAATAGAGATATTCATTTGCAAACTCCAGGTTTCCAGAATATCTGATGCGGAGAGAGCGCAAATGGAATCGGATTAGTTAAACTCTCAAATGTCTATACGAACAGAATTAGAAAATCTCTGTTACTCTCTACATCTGCCAGTGGGCAGTGGTCATTTGGACCAACATTCCCTTCCATATACGTCAGAATATACCCCGAATAAAACTCATTCATCGTTTTAAGTGAGACTCTCCCAGGTGCAGAGCGGTCGTGAAATAGGGAACGACCGAATGAGTTTCCACAAAATGTTGTCCTGATTTGAAAATAGTGTCGCGGGCATGGCAAACGATGCAGGGAAATTGAATTTCTTAAAATGCTCCTTGTCTGAGAGACCTCTGCTGTTGATTAATCACTTGAGTTGTGCCAATGCAAATTATCAGCAGGCGCTCTCAGCATTAAACAAATGGTATCATTGATTTCTCTCCCAAAAGGGAGAGTTCTTACGCAGATCTTGGGGGTTCATTAGCAGGACTGCTTCGATCTTGGAAGGGTTGGCCCATTCACTTTCTTGCGACTTCTCCAAAGATTATTCGACATGAGCCCGACTAATGGCCACACTTTTGTTCTAGAAATTTCCAAGAGAGTTTAAAGAAGAGTGATTCTATTATGCGGAAGTAGAATTTTTTCTCTGTCTATTTTGTGGCGAGACACTAGCAAGGCAATCAAACGCCTGCAAATTAAACGCGGCGAAGTTCCTAGTCCTTTCGAAGTAATCAACGTGTACCTTTCTGTAAATCCATAGGAGCCACCATCGACAGAGATGCCTCTTTCTAGGTAGTTTCAAATGTTCAACCTCCCTCTGAGTGTTCTAGTTAATTACCTCCTGTCATTTGCGGTACCTTTGGTCGAGAAGGGAACACTGTTTCAGTGAATTGTGGACTAGATAATTGCAGTAGTCTAACTTATTTGTCTCGTGACATCTTGCAATCCTTGGTTCTATGATTTCTGATTGATTGGGTTGTTGCTTAGAGCTGACTACCCTCCTTCGAGAACGCGAGCGGAATTTCAGAGAAGTGGTGATGGAAGTTAATTAAGAGTCCAGCAATACTGGGCACTTTCCGGTGCTGGTTGCTGAAACATTGGACTTGTCTCTTCATCTGAAGGGTTGGAATTTACTGCTGGAGTAGTTCAGGCGGACCGGATGTTATCTGGCTGGTCAATTTAGAATATGGTACTGATTTTATCTCTATAGACGGAATTGTGTAGACTTGATCTAGTGCAACATTTGGGTCCTTTGCGGTTCATGCCTTGTATGAAAGGTCGGGATTTCCCTTTGGTGAGATATACTCTTTTATTTCCGCAGATCATTCATCATTTTAAGGGGAATCTCTGTTGTTCAACTTGGTAATGGAACATACACCCAAGGTGGAATCAGCTCATGTTGCTTCGTTCTGGAGGCTGATTCAACCTATGCCGATACTTAGGTGGATGTATTTACCTATAGCGATATGGAGAGAGGATTAAAAAGAATGTTCAGCATTGAGTCATTGGGGATTCATGACGGAGAAGAGATTTGAGGTTATGATCGTAATCAGCTCCTGCAGTTCCACAAGTCCATCACATTTAGGGATGGAATATATCATGTTGAGTTTCCCTGGTGTTTAGACAAACTTGTTCGGGTTCCTTCAAATCATACACTTGCTTTGTACATTCTGGATCGTGTTGTCAATAGACTGGAGAGGAAGAAGAAGTTGTACCAGTCGTATCTGAAGGTGTTCACCCAGCAGAAGCAGGAGAGTATAATTGGGTAAATACACGTAGCACCATAAGGATATGTGGATTATATCTAGATACCTCATGGACCCATTTTAAGGCAGATCCGACAGCAACTACTAATAATATAAACGTGGTCCATGGACATTTTACAGTTCCTCAAATGCACTATGCTTAATAAATGCTGGTCTTACAATAATATAGATAACTTATTGTAGAATGTCAGCATTAAAATAGTAGTTTGGTTTATTTGTGTTTCGTTTTTTATGAGTAATTCAAATACACTAAAAATGTATCTACATCGGAAATATGACTTATCGCAAATCGAATGGTATATACATTAAGTATTTTTCCAACTTTATTTTCTGATGGACATGCTTTCATGC
>OY744517.1:13597285-13602285 GCA_963556195.1 Sepiola atlantica | reverse complement strand
ACACATATATATATATATATATATATATATATATATATATATATATATATATATATATATATACATACATATATATTTTTAGAATTAAAAGTAACATGCTACTGTGTATGTTGTTGTAATTACAGCGTGCTCAAATACGTTATTAAAGCATCTAATATGTATATGTATCTGTATATGTATATGTATCTGTATATCCCCTAAATAATACCATACAATTATGTGCAGATTAGTTATTCGTACTTACGATATCTATAGCGGTGGGCTGTTATTACGTAGTCAATTTGAGTAAATTTATTCGCAATTCATCATTCTGAAATTCATTACCACTAAATAGAGTAGTTTACAACATCCGACTGGTCTATGAAGCGCTGCTTATATAGCTGCCTAATCAAACATATTTAATAAAAACCACATTGAAAAATGCTATAGCTGCACGGACAACTTAGAAACAATTAGATAGAAGTACAAAAGCAACATATTGAATATCAATAACAAAAGCAATGACATAAATGCTGATAGAATAACAAATAACGGTAATTGCCAAATACCGAATTAGTGCCTATTACAGAACAATTATCTAACTTTCTTAGTGATATATCGCGCAAAATATATAAGTACTAGGATTGGAAAGGTTCTACAATGACGTTATACTATAGGCTTTACGGACATTTAATCATTCACTCATAACATATATTAAAAAACGCGCTTTACTTTCACTACATTTAATAGTATATAGGAACGGACACAACACACGAACTATTTTATTAGAGATAATTAAGAAAGCATTAACTCGCTTTGCTTTTTCTGTCAAAACGAGAAGTTTGAGATAATAATGCGTTAAGATAAGAACAAAGTACATAATGTTAGACTGAAAACAGCACACAATGATCAATAACAACTCTACTCCCAACCCTTACATGCATTCCTATTTTATTTAATTTTATCTTTATTTGTTCTGTTTCTTGTATATTTTGAAGACTTTTTATTTTCATTATTTGTGTTTTTCATGACTTTTACTTAGTTTTATTTTTGAACTTTTCAATTTTTATTTTGCATTTTAAATTGTTTGTAGTGCATGTATTATTTTCAGGCAATTACTCTGATAAGTGTGGACGAATCCTGGCTATGTATATTTATATATAATGTGTGTCGACTCGATTTTACACTTTTCAATTTTATTTTACCGCACAAATTTCACAAGCGTCTATTTTCCTTGCGTTAATTAAATTGTGTGCTACTAGAAATGTATTTGTATATATATTTATATATTGAGAGAGATGTATATATATATTTAGATATGTGTTTGCATTGATATATATATATACATATATATATATATATATATATATATATATATATATATGATTATTTTTATTTACGCACACATGTACAAAATCTGCGACACTGGCATGTCGATGGTTTCGATCAACAGTTATTATACACTGAGATCTCATCAGGTAGAGTTACAATCCGACCTTAAACTTAGATCATATTTCCAAATATGAGTTTACGAGCTAGTGTGAACATATTCATAAGTTACTTTGTATGAGCATATATATATATATATATATATATATATATATATATATATATATATATATATATATATATATATATATATTATATATATATATATATATATATATATATATATATATATATATATATATATATATATATATATTGGTACAGGAAAATTAGTACAACATTTGTACCATTGGTTTCAAGCACCGAACGTCTTAGCCATCCGGCTCTCTTCAGTTTCTGTTGTCATCTGTTTTGGAAATGTGTCCATTTCCAAAACAGATAACAACAGAAGCTTATAAGAGCCGGATGGCTAAGACTTTCCGTGCTTGAAACCGATGGTACAAATGATGTACTGATTTTTCTGTACAAACATAAATAAATACTATGCTCTTAATTTTTCATTTTAATTCTTAATTAATCGAGCACTCTGCTAGGATTTTTCCTACTATATTGCAAAGAAGTTATATATATATATATATATATATATATATATATATATATATATATATATATATATATATATATGATAGTTTTATTTACACAGACATGTACAAAATCTGCGACACTGGCATGTCGATGTTATCGATCAACAGTTACTATAAACTGAGATCTCATCAGGCAGAGTTAGAATCCGATCTTAACCTCAGATCATATTTGGAGAGAATGAAGTGGAGGGGTAGAGACAGAGAAGAAGAAGGAAAGAAATTTAACACCTCCCCACCAACTGAAAATTTTGTCAACACAACTATCATCTTATACCTTTTATTAATTATTATTATTTTTATCTCTATTAGTAGTAGCTTTTTTGTTTGTAGTATTATTTGTAGTAGTACTGTAAGCGGTAGTATTGGTTGGTATTATTATTGTTGTTATTATTATTATTATTATTATTATCATTATTATTATTATTATTATTATTATTATCATACCCACAACGATTAACACTAATGGTCATCTTCTGTATTTTTCTTTACTCTTAAATACCCCCCTTTTATGCTTATCCATTCTTTGATTAATATTTCTATATTTCTTAGATTATTTTTTAGATTATATATTTTTTAGATTATCATTATCAATTATTTATTACTACTATTATTAATATCTTAAACTTAACTATTTGTCATTGAATCATTTTCTTCATTCTTTTCATTTTTTCACTTTTTTCACTTTTTCATTTTTTCATTTTTTCATTTTTTCATTTCTGTACTTTTTATCAAGATAATTATTGTTATCAGTGGTGACACCATGTCCGACGTTACTATCATAGTTATTGTTATTTGCAGCAATGAAATTAACAGTAGCACTATTATTAATAATATTGCCATGTTTTACCGTTACCTTACTTTTGCCTCCACTGCCATTTTTATTATCTTTATTATCATTATTATTATTATTATTATTATCTATATATTAATACGATAGCGTGTGTGTTCGTGTGTCACGCTTCCGGCAAAAGCTCTGCGCATGCGTGCTGCACCTAGATTTTGAAAAACATTCAACTCGCCTAATTTTCGAAACATTTTCAAGTATTTCCCTTTGGCGCAACGGTTAGCGACGTAGTATTTTTGACTTCGGCCCGACTGGTTTATAGTTCGATCCCAACCAACCTCTAAGATTTTTTTTCTACATTTCGAGAGGAAGGGGAAGAGAGGTAGGGAGGGGACGACCGGGAAGACACATATTAATACAATAGCGTGTGTGATTTTGTGTGTCATGCTTACATCAAAAGCAACGACCTTCCGAATCTTTGTATGCTACTCATGAATTGGCTTTGCCTTTTGGCTAAGATCAAAGTGTAGTATCTGTTCCAATGGATACTGCACCCCATAGACTGGTATTGTCTTGGCCTTCGGGGCTTGATTTACGCAGGTCTATGGGTCTGTCCTGTGCAGTTCTAGGAGGTCCACCCTCCCAGTCTTCGCCTCCCCTCTTTGGGGAGGAGTAAGTTTATTGCTTACTGCCTGGGGTGCCCCTACCGGGGAATGCCAACGGGGCTGCTCAGGCAATTTTTAATGGCCAGAGTGCTCACCTTCTCGAACGCTGGCTTTTCAAACCCCACTTTCCCGACCCGACCTTGGGTCACATCTTACTTGTTGGAGTAAGATAAAACTGGTCTTGTGCCTATCTCCTGGAGAGGAGTAAATAAATATTCATGAATTGGAGCCAAATTTAATTTAATCTAAAGCATTTACAAAGTAAGGTTTAGTCGTCGAAATATTACCTTCACTAGAAATATTGTATATAAAGAAGTTTTGTAAATTGTTTCATGTATTGTTCATTTTTAAAAAATAAATATACAAGTCCAAATCTTATCATATTTTATTCAAACATGTATAGGTTAGGAACAAGATAATTAGTATTAAAAACATCATTTCGTGTAATTTACACGGGTCCCGCTTGTTATTATTATTATTATTATTATTATTATTATTATTATTATTATTATTATTATTATTATTATTATTATTATTATTATTATTATTATTATTATTATTGTTGTTATTGCCACCATTATGACTACTTCTATAATTTTTCACTATCATCATTACTATTGTTAAGATTACTGGGATTACCACTCTGATTACTGTTGTCCGTTAAACCACTATTTTTATATGATCAGCATTATTGCAACCATTAACCCATACCATAATATCGGCAAACATTATCTTATCATTATCTAATATTATTATGATAATCACTACCCCCTAGGATTCCTAATATTCCTTAATTATTCTATTTCTTTCCTAAACTATTATTTTTATTATTATTATCATTACCATTATTATTATCATTATTATTATTATTATTATTATTATTATTATTATTATTATTATTATTATTACTATTATTATTAATAATTAATAACGCCAGCATTTTCCAGTTATTCTTTTAGTTATATATTTTTAATATTTTTTAATATTTTTTAGTATTTTTTAGTATTTTTTAGTATTTTTATTATACTTCATTTATTATTATTTTCATTATTTCACCTCAATTATTAGGAGTATCTATTATTATTATTATTATTATTATTATTATTATTATTATTATTATTATTACTACTACTACTGTTATTGCCACCATTATGACTACTTCTATAATTTTTCACTATCATCACTACTATTGTTAAGATTTCTGGGATTACCACTCTGATTACTGTTGTCTGTTAAACCACTATTTTTATATGATCAGCATTATTGCAACCATTAACCCATATCATAATATCGGCAAACATTATCTTATCATTATCATTATTTAATATTATTATGATAATCACTACCCCCTAGGATTCCTAATATTTCTTAATTATTCTATTTCTTTCCTAAACTATTATTTTTATAAACTCTAAAATATTATTGACCACTATTATTATTTTTATTATTATTATTATTACCATTATTATTATTATTTTTATTATTATTATTATTATTATTAGTATTATTATTATTATTATTATTATTATTATTACTATT
>OY744517.1:13567285-13594785 GCA_963556195.1 Sepiola atlantica | reverse complement strand
ATTATTAAGCTTTTCCACTTACGTTGCTGAGTTATTTTTTCGGATATTTTATGAAGAGTCGATAATATATCTCTAATGATACGGCATACGTGATTATTTCGATTCTTACTCTGAAATTAACTACGACAATGGTCTGGTATTTCTGATGTCTTCTTATTTTAATTATGTGTTTCATGTTTGTCAGTTTAATATTCGCTGCGAAAATGCCTTAATAATTATAGGTATTTTGTTCATAAACTGTCCTTGTCACATAACTATTTATCAGTAATATGCTGCACATTGTTACAAGTAGTCCTTTTCATACTCATGTAGTGCACATTATTTAATTCATATGTCTATTCATCTTCCCTGCTTTAATACACTGATTGCGTTCTGGCCTTTTGGCTAAGATCAAAGTGTAGTATCTGTTCCGATGGATACTGCACGCCTGTCCTGTGCAGTTCTAGGAGGTCCACCCTCCCAGGCTTTGCCTCCCCTCTTTGGGGAGGAGTAAGTTAAGTGCTTACTGCTTGAGGCGCCCCTACCTGGGAATGGCGACGAGGCTGCCCAGGCAATTTTTAATGGTCAGAGTGCTCAATTCTAGGGCGCTGGCTTTTCAACCCCCACTTTCCGACCCGACCTTGAGTCACATCTTACTTGTGGGAGTAGGATAAAACTGGCCTTGTGCCTAACTCCTGGAGAGGAGTAAATAATGCTTTAATACACTGATTGTGTGTATGAGAGTTACTAGTTTTTATTTCGTTTTTTAGTTATTTAATCAATTTTATATGTGGGATGTCTTATACATTTATGTATTTACTTATGTATCCTTTACTCACAAAGAGTTTTGATAGAAGCCAGATAAGTGATTGCTAACCAACTTAATGATTATCTTCTAGAATTTGAGTTAGAACAAGTCTCTTCCGATTTGAAAAAAAATCCAACCTTTTCGATAACCATTGCAAACAGTTGTTCCATGATTGCAACAGCCGTTTACAATTTATTTCTCGCTGCCGCCTCCCATAAGCCATAGCATGAATGTAAGTAAATAAAACATTGCTAAAGTTCTATAACTCTCTGCTTGAGTCGAGTTTAGGACTGGTAGGTGATTGACTTACTCGGTCTTTCAATTCGCTTCTGGTACCTGCCGAGACTGGTGCTACTAAATAGGTTTAAGTGTTGGGATTAGTTTATGGGATTTTTGGTAGATTTAGTTGGAATCCACACACATTTCTAATTACGAGTGCGTTGTTGCTTATGAAATCTTGTCGTTTTAGTATGTAATATAAGTGACAGGAAGTAGTCCTAGATTTACTGTATTCCTAACTTTTTTCCATCACCAGAACAATGCGGGCTGTGTTTACACACTATACACTTTCTGGAATCTTAGAAACTACTTGTTTCCATTACTTTTAATTATTTACACATATATTTTCTATTATATCTAATAAAAAAGTAAAACTAATGAATATAGTAGTGGCGATAGAAAACCAATTGAATAGTGCTCAATGCGTACGAAAATAACACCCAGACTTGTATATTTTATACCAATTCTGATGATGTATTCGCTGTTTTAAAGCGTTTACTTGCATTGCATGATCATAATAAATAGAAACACATATATGTAAAAAAAAGTTACAACAATAACACATCTAACTGTGTATTCATGGCACTTATTTTCGGTCTGATGTACGTGCCTTCGTTTCAGCCCACATCATTGGTTTATCTAACATACATGGCCTACGTATGTTCTCTTTGAAAGTTGAGAGAAACGCTGTTGTAAAGGTAAAAGCATGAGTAAGAATGTTTATTAAGATTCCTTGTGGATATTTGATTGGAAATTATTTGCTTTTCATGTTTAGTTTTGCTACAACATACATTTTGTAACTAGATGTACTAATAACTAGACACGTATCTCTTTATGTTCGAAATACTAAGCACTAAGATAACAGATGTAAAGAGTGTTGCTATAAAGTTCATAACAGAAGAAATCGAGTATGAACATATGGAAATAATTAATCATGCAAAGAAAGATGTCATGTTATCTTTGTCAAACATCTTTAGCGCAAAGTAAATACACATTTATCTACATAAAGAAGCTATTATATATATATATATATACATATATATATATCATTGTATATATATATATATATATATACATATATATATATATATATATATAAATACAAGGAACCACGTGTTAGAATAATTTCACCTATTATATTGACACAACAATATTGCCACTCTATAGAAAACAGACATGATATTGGAAGTAACACTAACCGGATCGTTGTTCGTGGGAAGCCCATCGATTGGATGAGAGAACATCAACGAATCTGATTGGTTACCTTGCTAGCCGTGTATATCAATTCACCTGGCAAACAAAAATCCATACATTTAGCTTGAAGGAGCCTTAGTTTTGCTTAATTGCCAAAAATATATGTCCTAGCTTACTACCGAGCTCTACTTATGTATTGAGCACTGTTGAAATTAATACTGAAAATTAACACATACAAAGTATATCTCCTTATAAAATGTTATGTAGATCCATGAAATAGTTATATATATATATATATATATATATATATATATATATATATATATATATATATATATATATATATATATATATATATTACAGTTCAATAATTAAATGTACGCTTAATCACACTTAATCACCAGTTTGCTTAAATGACAAAAATATGCAATGGTTTTTCATAGCTCTCTCTTGTATATAAGTATTTTGATAAACACAAGAATAAAATAAAATACCCACATATCGTTTTCCTTAATTATACAGGAGATTTTGTCTTAATAGTCACATCGAGTCAACAAAAACGTGACGACTTCATTAACATATGAGGCAAACTGATTTGTAACTTGATTTACTGGAACAACGATTTAGTGGGTAAATCACTAAACTTTGATCACTTGATCAATTTGCAACTATTTTTTAAATTTTCCTTTTGAAATAAGGTTCGACATTATTTTAAAAATGTTTAAATTAAATCAAATATTTATTTGTCACTTTAAGTAAATTTAAAATTTGCTACAACAACGAACAGTCAATAAATAGAAATCGGATAAACATAATGTTGACAATTAGAGAATATTAACTATTTGGAAGAGTTGAATGTATGCCGAGGATATAAGACTTTTTTTTAGTTTGTTATTATTACAATAAATTTAAAAAACACATCTACTTTTCATGTAACACGAAACATCAACATTTACTTACTGTGCAGTATAGACACATTCTTAAATATAGGTAGATTCCATAGCTGTGAAAAGTTACCACTTTACTCGAGTCAATATGATAAAGAGCGATCTTTCATGGTTTCCTCACATTTTGAATGATTATTTTAGCAAATGTAACTTTATTTTATGAATCACCTAATGCATTACTATTAATTCTCTTTAATTTATATCACATTTAATTCTTCAAATCCCAATTCCAATTCCAGTAGTTTAAAAGTAAATTCCACTTGTTCTGTACATTTCCAGGTTTATATTTATAAATATTAATTCACACGCATTTTGCAGTCTAGTCGACTATTGTAAGGAATTGCAGTTTGAGAATGTAAAATGTATTTTTTATTGTTATTTAAAAAAGAAACAAATAACAACACCCCAAAGCATAAGTAGTTTTCCTTAACGCACTTATACTTTGAGTTAGTGGAAATATTGATAACAATTGCTAATTGATTCAAACAAATAATAATTATGACATCACAATGATTAAATCATCTGATTCATAAGTGAACTTGCCTTGGCCTTATCACTTTTTTATATGCTAAATAAAATAATTAATTACAACTTTCCTTCGTAATCTGCATAAAAGTAATAAAGACATTCTAACTAACTTCATTATCATAATTTACACAAAATGAGATTATTTATCATAATTATTTAAAACATTTACTTTTTGGGGCAGCCTTACTTCATTATTCAGTACTGCTCATAGAGACACAGGCATAACACATTTTATTTTATTAAATTTGAACTTAACTTTAAACATTAAGTAAGCAACAATAATCACTTCACGTGTTGATTTTGAAATAAAATATATATTAATAGCATATATTAAATGAAACATTTGCCTTTTCTGGGCAGGCATTCTACATGGTTCAGTACTCCCCATAGTGACTAAACAACCATTAAGTAATACATTTATGGGTTAAGTTATAAAATGAAGGTGTTTGCAAATAATTAATAGAAAAACAATAGAAATATATTTACTTATGTTATTTATTAAGAAAATGGTTTCACAATATTCTCAAAAAAGGCATCACTCTTTTTCTGGACAACCATCCTAGATGGTTCAGTACTGTCTACAGAAGCAAAGTCACTTATGGCAATATTCTCTGTATTAATTTAGAGTTTCACGTTTATAAGTGAAGTTAGGAAAAACAAGTTACCAGGCAAAATAGATAATGGGGTTGCTTAAAACCTCTACCAAACTTGTATCCCTCTAAACCCACCCAATTGTTTTATTATTATTTAGTTATTCATTTTATGTATTTTCGTTCGCCTTTAAAATACAATGCATGCTTCCTGTTGTCAATTATAAGATGTTCAACTATTATTGAGTTAATGATAATCAAAAATAATAATAGTTATATTTAAACGTCATCATTTTTTACATAATAGTATACCATTTTTCTTATTTGTTATATTTAATAATTTCATTTGGTTCAGGAATAATTCGATATTCTAATTGAAATCAAGTGATTTGCAAAAATAGACATTTTCTAGCTTTTAATTTTCAGATAAAAGTAAAATAAAAATATTTTACCTATTCTTAATGCAAATATTAATACATTCAGAAAAACTGATTCTCAGAAAAAGTTAAAGAATAATAAGAATAATCTTCAATTTCTGAGTTTCAAATGAGTTAAAATAATTTGTAATCATTTCAGAATGAATTAAAATATCATAATTGAATTTATTTTAAACTCATTTTCATTATATCTATTAAATTGCTTTAGATAACATTTGATCATGTTCGAAAGTGTAAAGTGAATCTAATAACAAACTATTTCTACGCGTCAAAAAACGTTTATAATTAAATATGTTCTTACTATGGCTAAAAAACACAGAAATTAAAGACAATTTGAAATTTCAAAAAAATGTGTGTTTTAATAATCTTTCGAAATATAAATATTACTTTTCTGGAACTATTTACAGAGCTTAAGACACTGAATAAAAAAATACGAGCATTTAACTCAAAATTAAGTGATTACCAAAAAAATGTTCGTGTGGTCAAAACAAATCCGAGCGATTAGAATAGCAACACTTTGTTTGCTGACAGAAAAACTATTTATTTTTCAACTATTAACAAAAATCTGATCAGACGCTTTCTCCGCTGTTTTCTGAAGATATTTTATCAGTTTTCTTAATTTTGATTTGTTGCAGTAAAACGCGATATGAACAAATTTACAACCGTTCGCTCTACATGTTCTCTTACCCCAATGGCAAAATCATGGAATACGACTATTTTCTATTTTTTTTTAACAAAAAAATCTTATTTTTATGGTACTTCATATTCCAGGTGTATTCTTCTTTTTTTTCTCTGCACACCACACGGCGATATCTTGTCGTTGTCCAGATAATATTAACGGCAACACGAAATAGTGATCAAATCTACATTTAACTTAAAAAACCGTTTGCCGGCTTTGCACGAAAAAGTATATTACCTCAGGAAACTCCTAACCACACCGTTGACTTATTGGTGTTTGGCGCGAACGCAGGCACTTACGAATTTAATGTAAACTATTGGGGAACAGAGGTTTGGGATTGGCCACCCGAACGTTAAACGCAAGTGTAATTGCGATCGAGTTTTTAACGTTAATGTTCGGTTTAACAAAATACATCCTTGCTTAAAAAAGGCGTTAAACTGTTTCGTTAATTTCAGTGACTTTAAATAAGAATAACTAACAAAAAAAATCGATAACGACAATGTGGTTTTTTATTTACTTCTCCAGAATATAATTTTTATTTAATTTTTGGAGACGGGGTATCCGGACTGCTGAAAGTTGGATTGGCAAGCCACATTTTTTTTGCTTTTTGCTTAAAAATAATGCATTGGTCACCTAAAGTTAAAAAAGACAAAAAATGAAAAAAATAGCAAAAAAGCATGTTTTACAAATAACAACATCTTAGAATAAACAGAATTGCGTAAATACATAGAAAATGTTCGAATTAGACAAGAGTGAATCTATAAAAAATACTGTTTAATGAAACCATGTCAATAAATCAGTGATTGATTTTAGTTGTCCGTTTGTGAAATGAGGTTTTGTTTTTTGGCTGTTGTTACACTTTACTAAATTTGATCGAGTCATTAGTGCCAGTCACGCAGATTAATTTATTTAAATACAAATCATAAAATGAAGCTATGTAAATAAATCAGTGAGTTTGTTTGCCCGTTTCTGGAACGGTGTTTAAGGTTGTGTCTGTTTATTTAACTCCGTAACGGATATTACCAAGCTAAATAATATTGGAAGTCATGGGAGCCAATCTATATAAGTGTTGCTTTACACGTTCTTTCAAGGTACCCGTTAAGGTCCCACAAGGATGATAAAGAAGAGAACGTATATGAAAAAACTTTGGTTTTCTTTATTTGCCATTACCGGATGGTTTACGCCGGCTACGCACACATATTAAACAATCTTTTTACATACTTTTGTCTCATGAAAGTCTTTTTCTTGCTGAGGTCACAGACTTGGTTTACGCTAGAAACTCGTTCGTATATACATTAGATTGGAAAGCAATTTGCTCTGTATTGTCTATCCGAGCGTGAACTGAAGCAATTGCTCTACAAGCACTTTAGTGAAGTACAAGTCAGGGGATTCCTTCATCCCACATTTTTAGTCAGCGGACACAAAACTCGCATTCTTCTGGTACATCGATAGTCCGATCACCAAGCGTTTCGGCTCTTCGCGTTTTTGAAACCGTCGTTGTTCAAGTTCCTTTTGCACTGCCGAACCTTTTCCTTTTTAACAGTTATCAAGTCGCCTTTATTTCTTTCTCGACATCCCACCCACAATGGACTCGTCCACGATTCATTTTTGCCACTCTCCAATATCTTACATAAGTACCCGGCCTGAAAAGAAATCATAAGCAAAACCAACAGAAGCGAAAGGAAAAACTAAAAGAAACACAAGTTAGGAAAAATCATTGTGTACGTGTAATTAACAAAATTATGAAATACAAGAAAATGTCGCTTGGTAGTAAACATCAACCTACCATTTTAAATGATGTTATTTATTGACTGTAACAAGCCAACCCCTTTCAAAATAAACCGAACCAGTATGATCAGTCACGGGGGTTAATCTATATAAGACCAATCATTAAATAAAACCATGAGCAAGAAATAATGAAACAAAAACACTGGGAAATATTTCAAATCATAAAGAAAAAAGTAAAAGAAAATCTGACGTTAGAGAAAACATTTCTGTGTATTTGTTTACAACATAATTATGTCAAATTAACGTCATTTCGTTATTAACGTGCCCCTCCATGTTTGTGACGATGCAATTTTTGTAATTTCAAAAGAAAAACACATCTCGACAGAATGTGGCTTAGGTCAGTGTTACAGTGCCGTACCTATGACGAGTATTTGGACTCTTCAATTCTCTATAAATACTGAAAACAGTCGCTTCTTTTTGTTGTGCAACCCCCATCCCGATCAGTCTCCCATTAACTTCGGGTGATTGAAGACGTCGGGATGGAGTAATACCAGTTGAGGATTCGTTCTCGACAATCAGTCCGGCACGAACTGGGCTATTTCGGTGGCCTTTTATCTGCCGGGCTGAGGTATACTTTCCTTGGTTTTCTAGGAGGTGCACCCTCCCAGGCCTTGCCTCCCCTTTCTTTGGGGAGGAGAAAGTTTATTGCTTGCTGCCTGAGGCGCCCTGACCGGAGAATGCCGACATGGTTTCCCAGACCATTTTCGCTTGGCTAGAGTGTTCTTTCTGTAGGGGCGCTTGCTTGACTCTTCCCGCACTTTACGACTTTGTGTCACATATTCCTGCGATGGGAGGGAATTAAATACGTTGTTCAACCCCAGCCCGTTCAGTCTCTCATTAACTTTGGTTGATTGAGGACTTCCAGATGGGTAGGGTGATACCAGCTGAGGAGTCTTACTCGACAATCAGTCCGACAGCAACTGGACCATTTCGGTGGCCTTTCATCTGTCGAGCTGAGGTATTCGGCAACGGGGTGTCCTAGGAGGTGCACCCTCCTAAACCTTGCCTCCCCTCTTTGGAGTTGACTAAGTCCATTGCGTACTGCCTGAACCGCCCTGACCAGGGAATGCCGACGGAGCTGCCAAGGCTATTTTTGCTAGGTCAGATTGCTTCCTATTTAAGGGTACTGGGGTGATACTTCCTCCAACCTTCCAACTCTGTGTCACATATTTCTCCGGTTGGAAGCAATACACTATCTGTGCAGACCCACGTCTCCACTGGCAGTCAAAACAGACGGTCCACTTCTCTTTTTTCTATGTTGTATATATTTAACTCCAACATACTTCTTATACTTAAACACTGTTCCGGCTCCTGAACAGGTCTTTATCACTCAGTTAAATATATTTTTTTGTAAACAAATGCCATTGTTATCGTGACGTTAAATTGAGAGACAATTTAAAACAATGAGTGATTGTTCGAAAACAAGAAAGTTACTTACTTGTAAGGGCATCACGTAGACGTTGGCATTTGCAAGCGGCCATGTCTTTTGAACATTTTTAACAGAATAGTTACACAAATAATAAGAAAGATTTATTCGGCACGGTCGAACGTTTGGATTCCAGTGTGTCTTCTATTCTGCGGAAGGAAATGATTATTTAAATTTGAAGGTTTGTATGTTATATATGATTATATGTATTAAGAAGGTCAAAATCTAACAATGTATGTGTATTAACACATATTCCATTATAATGAGAACAGGCAAGGTACATCTATGAATAGTGGGAGTAAATACATAGTAGTGGATACAAGAGGTGGCAATTTTATCTTTGGATGTTTTTGTGGGTCGAGTCTGGTAGGCGAAAAAGTATGAAATATTGAAAGAAGAAGACTCGAATGTACAAGTAGCAGACACGCGTATAAGGGTTTTAGATATTTTGAGTGGCGATTTAATTATCACGCGATGAATCTATAATAGCCAGAGTTTAGGAGTTACAATGACTTTAAATACGTATATACAGAACATAGCAAATAAATGAGCCGCAAACTGTAATACGACTTATTGAACGATTCGCATATACTCAGATTAACAATTTCGAATATATATAGTACAGTGATCAATTCCTGGGTTAACGTATTAAAGAGATTAAAAAATGGTTGAAGCGATTAATATTTTAAGTTCATATACATCTCTTTATTCTCTTTGTCTAGCCTTTATCATACACACATACATTAAAAATAATATTGATCTCATGGAAAAAGTAATCACTTGCCCATAACCACAATCCTTACAGTAATTACTTTTACTGATGCGAGGACATTTCATTTTTTCTGTTAGTGTTAATCATGCTAATTAAAAATATGTTAATAATACTGCTATAAGTATGAGCACAACTTCTAAAAGTATGACACTTTAGTATATGAAGTTCAGAGAAAAGCTTATTTGTATTGTTTGTATGGTGACATTAGTGTGTAACATATTTCGTCTATTTACAAAATGGTATTAATGGTTCAGTCATATTTCTGTAATTAATGACTGGAATTAAGGAGGCAGACCCATACAGAATGAAGATGTCATAATTATATGAATATAACCTCTCCAATTACCTAATTCACTTATAAAAGAGATGTGCCTTTTTGACACATATGAAACCAGGACCACTGATTTCATGTCTTTACATATTAATGTGCTTTCCAGAAATGGAAAATGGAATGCATTATTGTGTCGGATAAATTGCTTTCCATAAACTACTATGCGAGTATTGCTGTAATTTTGTCAAATATATTAATGTAATAATATGAACAAATGGATGGTTATCAAGATAAATTGAATGGTTATGCAGATAAAAAAACGTATCTAAGTATTTACAAACTTATCCGTCGAAAATGTTCAAATAAATAACGTGTCTGAAAGAAACATATACTGTTTTGTACTTTCTGTTGTTTTTGATAAAGATAAATAACTCTGAGATATGTTAAAACATTGTTATCTTTGAATTTGAAATAGGAATAACAAGACATTTATTATTTTCATTCTTCTACAGCTTAACTTTACACATATTTTTCTATATTTTCAGAAATAAGAATACTTCATATAATTTAATCATTCATGATATCCTGAAAAAATATTGTGATATCAACAAGGAATGCCAAATATCAATATGACTCATGAAAGTACTTTGAGAGAATGTTTCTCTTTTTTTAAAAAAGCAGTGCACACTGTAGCTTAGTGAAGCTCACATTATGCCCAGTTTTCTAAATTGCAGATTCAATCTCTGCTTTTAACATATTCAGCCATGATTTATTAAAGAGTAAGCATCTACAGAAACAATGCCTGAAGTGCAATTTGATATTTCGAATGGTGATAATATAATGGGAAATGTGCAAGTCACGTGAAATATCTTTATCCGAGCAGTATTGATAAAACATATGTTTGGAAATCCATAAAGAAAATGGTCGAGCATATACGAGTTGCACTCAAATAGCATAAAAGTATGTGTATTCTGCATCAGCTTAACACCGACCACTTGATCGTTCCCTTTGAAACACCTAACACAAACATAGCCAGAGAAAATACCATTTGGAATTGCATGTTTATATTTCTTAGAAACTGGCCAAAGAGGAACAAATAATTATTTTACGTTTGATCGTCAGATATAAATCAGCTCTAAATTCACTCAAATGTTTGAGCTAGGGAGAAAATAGCCTTATTGTGTTTTCGATGATTATAAAAATGAGTACACTTGATGATTTTATAAAACTTGATTTATCTTCATGGTAAATGGTTAATTCTTGCAACGTTTTTTATAATTACTTCCTGTGTGTCCTTTCGAGCTAATACACTGGGCCGTGATCCGGCAAGTTATGCAAAAGCAGTATTCCCATTGAATAGTTCTTGTTTTCAACTTCTTAAAATAAATAATCATGTTTGGGAATTTTAGGCAATTACCTAGTGGTCGTTTGAGTATTATTAAAGTTACGCAGCGCATGTGAAGTGAAATGATCATGGTTTAATTAGGAATATGTGCTTACAGGTTGCCTGTTTTATTACTACTAAGTTTTCTATAGGAAACCTCTGTAGAAACAATCAAATGCAATGATTATCTAAAAATGTAAGTACTAAGATTAACTAATAAAGCTGGTTAATTTTACACGTGCTGTTTAATTGCATCTATGACATCAAAATTCAGTGGTGCATATACCTTATTTTCAGTGTGTATCTCTAAAAAAACAAGATGTAAGGAGATAAAATAAAGCAGTTTAAATATCTCGCTTGATGTACCAATAACTGTTGCTTAGGTGTTGTCGGAAACTTATATAATACAGCGTTGGGTCAACTAAGAAACCCGTCCAATTTTATCGGCAGCGATTCCACTGCAGTTTTGTTTGCACTTTACTGTCAGTCATTTTAAGTTGCTTCCTTATTTCTTTCAAATTTGGATTGTTTAAAATAAATCTTAGTTCAACAAACTTGACTTTCCTGAATTAACAAAGTATAATGAGTGATGTAAGTCGCTCTAAGTACGCTTGAGGCGATGCTGCTAAGTTGTTCAACTCTATACCTGAAATAGTTTTTTCTGACAACATTGTATGCACGTTATTTAAAATACCCACCTACTCTTTTGCTCATCAAAAAATAGTGAGGTAATTTAATTACGTCTCATATAATCACTCGAATTCTTTATTGTTATGACATTGTGATAGCAGTATCCCATATTGATTACGCACCACAAACTCAGTTTCAAATATCATACTAGACAGTACTTGATCTTTAAAATGATATCCACTAATATTAAAGAAGTTCCTGCAAGTATGTATCTCACAGAGTTTAACAACATTTATTTGGATATATATGATATCATATCAACATATTTTCAGACTTATACAACACAAGGATAAACGTCATAGTAAGTTATCAGCAATCGCTGAATCTTGCATTTCTCATCTTGCATTCAAGGTATTTTCTTAATGTTATGTCATTGATCATTATCAGACTGAGCCCATAGCTCTTTGAAAGTGATACTTATAATCTCAAAACAATGTTTAAATTTGATCTCAATTTAACAGCATATACATCACGGCAACTGCAATCGCGATACATTTATTTCATTTTTACATATGTTTTAGAAAATTATTTCCTAATAATGTTAATATATATTGATGCATAGAATAGCAACTGTTTTTGAAACATACCATTCTGATGTAGCGTCAGGAAACAGCATCCCAATTCGCTTTTCAGTCCTAATCACACTATATCAAAAGTGATCTCAATGTGTGCTCTGCAGTATGTGCAACTTCAGGTATAGTTTGTAAAGTGCTTTAGAAGAGATGGTCCATCCGTCTGTTATTTTAATAGTGGTTTTAAAACATGAGATAATGTAATTAAGCACTAATACTATTTTAAATATGAAAAATGTATTTAAAATTATGATACACAAAGTTGTTGTGCAGACTAAAAATAAAACCGTATCAGATGACATGCAATACTGTTCTAATGAACGAAATTCTTATGCTACGAGCAAAATGTTATTAGAAAGAAAACAATACACTAGTATTCGCTACATCTCATCGAAACTACTGATTGAAGTGAATTGCCCTGCCTAATCATGAATATTTCTTGAGACAAGAAATGTTAATTTACACAATAGAAAAACGAAGATAACCTATAAATACAATACACACCATGACTGTACCCCTATTTTTGTATTTCCTCTTTATAGTGTTTCAATTATGAGATTGTCTCCCCTAAATTCTTAGTTGTGTCTGTCTGAGTGAAGGATTACTCTTAAAAAGTCACGCATATGCAATTTCTAGCAGATGTTCTGCAGATTATATATATATATATATATATATATATATATATATATATATATATATATATATATATATGAGAGAGATAGAGAGAGAGAGAGTTAGGTTTTATATAATATTCTATTAATAACTAAAGGAATTTTTTAGACAGAAAACCTACGCACGCGTTCATACATTTTTTAAGTGAATCAATTTACACAATAATAAATTCAAAAACTAAATATAGAGAATTAGATATGCGGTTAAATGTTTCACCTCAATTAAATACTTTGAATTGACATTTTTAGAGGCTTAGAATTGTTGATCTACATATGTTCGGCGATGAATGAATAACATTATAAATTCTTTTGAATATAAACAATCTGACCAATTATATATTTTTGGATTTTATAGTTTTATCAAAATGTTGTATGTTTAATTTAATCGCTAAAAGTACAGAGGAATCTATGACCTATTCATACAGTTCATGCTTGTGAATAATTTATTCAATATTTCCGAGGAAACTATTTCTTAAAAACATCTACTTTTGTCAGAAGTGTTTTTAATTTTAGACTTTTTAAACACATTATGATCAATTTTTGTAAATATCAATGTATACCCTTTCATTTAAATCAAGAGAAATAAATGAATTGTGTTTTTTTACTGAAACACTGCGCTTCATTAAAAATATGCAAAACGAAAACAAGCAATAAGACAAATCAACTGTTAGTGGTATTTGTATAGTACCAGCCTTATTTAAACACACACACATTAGCGTGTTATTAATATAGTTAATGCTACGAAATATATCGCACTACAAATCAGCGGATGTTTACTTTACCGTGATATATTTAGGCTTTTTTAATTTTTTCTAATTTATGACCCACTTAAAGGACATTTTGTCATATTATTACCAATTTTAACAAAGTATTATAAATGTGTATACTTTTTTATTCAGAGATAATTTTAATTTAGCCTTTGCATGTATTCTCTTAGCAAGTGTCAAGTTCTTAATACACATTTTATGTATAAACAATCTATTTACAACATATATTAGTCATAGTTTCTGAAAGAGATTCAACGCTTCTATATTGCGATTGTTAAAACTGCGTTGCTTTTAGACTTAATAGTTTTTCTGAAAAAAATGGGGCTGGAACTTTCGGACCATATAACAAATAGTTGCGAGTAATACAAAAGCGTCCGGACATATCGTACGGGTAGATAACGCACCACATGTTAAAGGATAACTAAAAATATATCAACAATAGCATATTTTCTTTTGCCAATGATTAATTTCATGATGACAATACTGCAATCAACTAAATTATGTGGAAAAATTTTGTTGTTCTTGTTTATTATTATTATTATTATTATAATCGTTATTATTATTTTATTATTATTATTATTATTATTAAAGTTAATCGATCGAGAAAGTATTTTCAGCATGGTTGTCTAGATACTATTGTTGAATACATACCGAGGATATAATGAGATAATGAGATCAAGCAATAAAATGCTGAAGACTCTGATTAGCGGACTTGATCGTTTCATAAGAACAGTCTGGCTGCGCGCGAAAGGTCGAAGGTTCTTACTTCTTCATAGGAATTTGTATTTGCCAGGTGCAATATTAGTTAATATTACTCATTAAAAATGTATACTAAAATCTTAAAGTAATTAAACACGCCTCAAGCATAGATAAAAATGGGTGACTCCTACTTTCAAAGTTGCATTCTAATACGAGTATTCGCCTCCCCTAAACATTATTATTCCTTTTGGCTTATTACTATCAAAATAAAAACACATGCGAAAATCTTCAATATTAGTCGTATTGGATCATGCATTTTACTTCTGACGTACATGTGTCGGACAAAGATAGAGCGGGTTATTCACTAAACCTGCGTCTGTATCTCCTTTCCAACCGAATCATATTTCATTTCTTATTGCTTTGTTTCTCCCTGATATCCACATTTCGGCTTGAGCTCACGTTTTGTAACACATGAAAATATAAATTACTTATTCCGGTCTGACACCCTACTTTCACTGCTCGCCCCTTAAAGAAACTTCAATATATACCATAGATGTGAAGACTAGTATATACCAGTATACTAGTATATTGTTGACTCATATTATTTCACGAATATACTAGTTACAACCATTCCGCCCAATACTCTCCGTTGCATTCCGTTACGAGCAATTACCCGCTGATAGAGTCCGATGTTCTGCTCGTGGAGTTTTAGTGACACCACACACCATTGATATTACATTTTTATTGCCGATTGTGCTGTCTTTACTCGCTTTTTCCATCCTCTGAGATCACCTGTATCAACTAACCATTTTCCTCATACTCTCATGTCTACTCGTATTTTCGTGTTTCACTCATACCGCTTCATTTCACAGTACGTGCAATAATAGGGTCACCTGATGAAATCGTTGTTTTTTTCCTGCACGCTATATATTCGCAGTGCAACTCCTTTTCTAGAAGTTAATTCCTTAATTTGATACCAATTTACATTTGTTATGTATGATGTCTTTGAACTGGACCTAGTAGTTGTATATATATTTTTTAATTCAGTGTTTACTATGTTGTTTCAGCTCGCGAGAAAGCTCCATGCAATTACTAGCTTCATAAGCTCCACCACGTGGTCAGCTAGGAGTGTGATATACAGTAACTTGCAGCGTTTATTTATTGTTAACAATTAGCATGTCTTGTCTTGTTGTTTCGTAGCATGTTTCTTTTTTTGCTTGTGTTCTACAGTCCCAAAGGTATTTATTAATTTCATCTAAAAATGCCCACAAAGTGTGTATTCATACAATGTTTGTTTTTCTACAAAACGCAGTCGTGTGCGCAGCTCAGAGTCAACTAAGTTTCTAAAAAATCATGACTGCTTTCGTCTTTCTTTTAAGGTTATTTTAATTATTATTATTTACACACACAAAATTCTAACTAGAGGCATCTCCAGTGATCGCTCAGTCTTAAGAACATGTTTAATTTCCAGAATAGGCAACAAGTCTCAACAAATTTGCCGTACTCTTCGCTTGTTATGTTTATCAACGTTGAAAATCAGTTCATGTTCTCCCTAGTGTTTTTTTTATTACGTTTTCGCTGATAACTTGCATTGCCTTTACCTGTAACTTTAGCGGATATACACCTCCGAGAGATTCCAATATTCGATTTACCTTTCCAGTAAAAGTTTTGATAATGCTCTCTATTTATTCGGCGTTGCCATTACCCCTCGCACGTCACATCCATTGTCTGTAGGGCCAACAAAATCGAGTAGAACTCTCAGAGCGATCTGTCAAATTAGAGAAGGTTCTGATATATCTGCTCGAGATTTTGTTACCTTTAGTTCGCGTAATCTTATTTCAATGTATATAGTTATGTGTAGAGTAATTCAATTTCTATACTTCTCTTGTTGATTGCTGTTGATTCTTTGTGTTGGTTTTCTTGCGGACTCGACGTATTTTTTTAGTAAGACAGCTCTTTCAATTCGCGCTATGCTTTAAATGGCCCCATTTATTTGATTCCATCTTATTGCAATTAGTAGTGATAGTAGTAGTGATGGTAGTAATAATGGTATTAGTAGTATTAGTATATAGTTGAAGTTATCGCATCAATTATCTATATATTAATACGATAGCGTGTGTGTTCGTGTGTCACGCTTCCAGCAAAAGCTCTGCGCATGCGTGCCGCACCTACATTTTGAACAACATTCCACTAGCCTGCGTTTAATAATATTTACAAGTGTTTCCCTCTGGCGCAATGGTTAGCGAAGTAATATTTTTTACTTCGGCCCGACTGGTTTATAGTTCGATCTCAACCAACCTCTAAGATTTTTATTCTACATTTGGAGGGGAAGGGGAAGAAATAATACATTTTTTTCATCACCTGGTTAAAAACTACTTTTTGTGTTGCTTAAAACTATTTTATGTTGGCATTTTTAATGGCATTGTCTATTTAATTACGTTGACTGCTTAAAAAGTAGGGTATCGGCCAGTATTATTTTGTTTTTTTTTTTCTTTTTTGAACGGATGGCATATCAACCTTTTTAAGTAGATATGCGCAGTGTCCATCGTACACAAGTTACTATTTTAAACAATTATTTCGCTCTTATCCAGAAAGGGGGGGGGGATGGCTCATAATAAAGCAAGCGTAACTTACTCACAAATAGAGGGTGCTTTGTTACATTAGGACCCATATCAAAAAAAATCATTTCGTGTAATTTACACGGGTTCCGCTAGTTATTAGTAATTTATTACTGGCAATACACAGTAGTGTTCGCTCGTGTCTAAAGTGCAATGTTCTTCGTATACCCAGCATCATTTACCTCAATCGATACACAGCGCAACAGAGTACGTAGTTCTGCAGTATAATCTACTAGTTATTATTGGCTAGCAATGCCCTTTATCTACTCTATTGTTTGAGTAGAAATAATCCTCCTTACATAAAACCAGCCGAGTACTGTGCCACCACATAGCGGTGTTGGTTCTTGCATGATTTGGGATGTAAGTTATGAATGAGAGATTGTGTAATGGTTTTCTACGTGGGTTATACTATTGAAACTTATCTGTTTCTCGCTATCGATTGTTGATTATGTTACCTAATGCCTGGGTGGCATTAAGCATGCCTACATGTTAATTGCCACTTTGTGTTCTCACACCAGCTTTTTACAATGTATCACTCGCTGATAACGGCCGTTGATATCCTCTTAAATATGAGTGACAATAAGTTTAACCAGGAGACCAGTGCTCCCACTTCTCTATAGTTCCACCCTCCCCGAATCGTCAAAACTATTTCATGTAGCATCTCCAGATACTGGAGTCTAGTTGTTTCTTTTTTGAGGAATGGGGGTGAGGGCGCTGGAATTATCCGTTGGTGTATAAACATATATATTTCTTCTTTTTGCTGACTATTACCAAGTCCGGTTTCATCTGTGCATGAGTGTGTCTGTTTTAGGTCTCTGTCTCATAAAACATGTTTCATTTTCAAAAACGCCTTCTCATTGAGTATCTCTACTAGTTATCGTTTTTTTTTCAAAGTGCATTCGTTCGTATATTTCAAAATGTGCGAACACTTAAACAAGTTTAATATGTGTATGTACACTTTAGGAGTTATTTTTTGCAGTTCTGATATGTTTTACAGATTCGGCTCTTCGTTCATAATCTACATTTAATGCGTTCAAGTGTTTTGTATATCTTCACATTTGTTGTGTTTATTTTGAAAAATTGTCCGTATGTTCAAAAGGCAAGCACTTGCTTGTTGAATGTTTTCGCACGTTGTTGTGTTTGTTTGTGTATCCGTTGTGTCTCCTTAACTACATTCGTGTATTATGTCTTTTATCACTTCGTCGCTTTATCTTCATAGTGAGCATATACTACTTTACGGTGCTTTGTCTATCATGTCCATATATAGCGATTTACTTTATATGTTAACTTATATTTACTTTAATATTGTCCATGTATTTTGACCGACACTTCTTTGGTTATTTTTATAAATTATCCATGTAACTTGTTTCGTTCGCAATTTGTATAATCCGATAATCTTTTATTTTCCGCTGTTTATTTATCTTAATGGTGCTTTATTGCATATATTTCAATTTCAAATTCCATTTGTATGCCATGATTAAATATTATAGTTGTGAATATTAGTGATCCTTTGTGCTTTTTCAAATAGTTTTCGATTGTATATATAGATTATTTTTTTAATTAATTATTTGTATGCAGTATGATCCTTCGTATTGTCTGTTCCTGTGTGACATCATAGTTGTGATAAAGAATACCGAATATAAAGAATCTCCCTAAAAAATGTCAGTCTAGTTTATCTTTAATTTTCAGTTTGGTTATCCGTGTTTCAAATACAATTTAATTAAATTAATCATTTGCAAGATAGTTTGTACTTTTTATAAATGTAAGTTAACCCATGCTTGAAAGTCTTTGTTCCTTTAATTGACTAAATATATATATATATATATATATATATATATATATATATATATATATATATATATGTTGAATACCATATCCTGCTGATTTGTTTCTTGTATTTTTATATATTACTTTTTCAAATGTGTGCTAACCGTAATCTAATACAGGTGTTTTCAAAGTGGGGGTCGCGACCCCCAGGGGAGTCGCGTAACCATAGAAAGGGGGTCGCCAAAATTATAACTATGGAATTTTAAAAATAATATTCAAACTTATTTTTTATTTATAAAAAATTTTGGTGGGTCACGAAAAAAAAATTTGTCCAAAAAGGGGTCGCGACAAAAAATGGTTTGAAGAGCACTGATCTAATATGTTACTGATTCATCTAGAATATCTCCTCTGATTATAAGAGCTTGCACTTTTTTTAAAATTCATTGGTTAAGAAAAAAGAGAAAAAAGAGTATTTAAACAGTATTTGTTTAAACAATTTGATGATTCAATTAATTTTCTTACTTTCACAATTTTAATTCTGTTGATTAATGTAATTATCTGTGTTAATATGAATTATGACTTGTTTTTCAAGGGCTTGAAACTATTGCCGCTTTCCGACATCATTCATCTTCCTCTCAGCGTAGGCTGTTTTTATTAACACTAATTAATTGTTAGGTTATATTTTTCACGTTGTGTAATAATGATTATGTCAATCGTTATTGTTATCAAAAGAACCAACGTGTATGTTAGGGTTTTCTATATAACATCCCACTTACATATTATATATAAATTAATGAGTTTATGCATTAGTGTACATAAATTTCATTTTAAGGTTTCTACGAATGGATATTAGTGAATGTATGCATAATATATTATTTCGCATGTAATTATCTTTTTAATAAAAATCAGCAATTTTCTCGTTCTTAGCCATCGTTCATTTTTATATATTACGTGTCAATATTACTTAATAGGAGCTGATTAGATGTTTGAAGTTATTTTAATATCATGAACATAACATATTTCAAGAATTATAATCCTCAGGTGAGGTTCGATTTAATCGTAGATTATGAAGACTTAAAATGGTCAAGAAACGACGAATATAGCTTCGCTCACAATTTATCGCATTAATTACATTTGTAATGAATGTTATATGAGAGTAAAGTTTATTACTAGACCTGCAGTCATTGATACAACGATACTATTCACCTTCAAAACAAAGTAATATCACGAATGACAACGTTGTTCTACTAAAATGTAATACAAAATTTAAAAAAATTAACTTAACTAACCCGATATTATGGAATTATATATACTGAACACCACAATACTGTTTAAGTTTTGAATTTATTACATGCCATTAACACTCAACTCCCATCGATGATGATGACTCTTTTACATCTTCAAATGTACAGGTTCGTTTTGTCATAGAGATTTAAGAGAAATGAACAGTGGGTGTCAGGTTTATATGCCAAACTAATCTACAATATAATCGGATTTCGTTTCACCCGTTTCATAATCTTGAAAACTGGTGTTCAGTAAACATTATCTTGCAACCTAAAGTCTGTGAAAAAGATAAATACATATTTTAAGGATAAAAGGGCAATTATTCCAAGTGTATCTACTCATTTCACTTTAACTTATATAACTCAACACACCTTACTGATGCATAAAATTGACTATTTGTAATTTATATATGCGACGATGCAATGTTATGCTTGATCAGTAGTAATTCGAAGATTTTTTAAATATATTAATTGTAAACCAAATGTAAGTGAAACACTTTTTTAATTAGGTGTTACCCCGGCCGTTCTTACACAGGAGAAACAACACCGGTTGTCACTATAAATAGTGCGAGTCACCAGAGACACAGAGAAGACAATGCACAGTCTTATAACCGTCTAGCCAAGTGCTAGTCACTTTCTTACTTTGTTAATTCACTTGTTAAACAACCCCTCGACTTGACTTCCTTTATTTATTATTTACTGTTTGACAACTTCACAACATTAGGTCATACATTTTTTTAGTCAATCAGTTAACACAATCATAAATTTAATAACTAAACATAGAAAATTAGATATATGGTTACATTTTTCAATTCAATTACATATTTTGCATTGACATGTTAAGAGGCTTAGAATCTATGATCTACATATGTTCTGAGATGAATAAATAAAATAATATTTTTTATTGAATATAAACAATCTAACCAATTGTATATTTTTTAAAATATTTTTATCAAAATGGGGTATATTTAATTTAATCCCTACAAGTGCGGAGAAATTTAAAAACTATTTATGCAGTTCATGCTTGTGAATAATTAAATCAATATTTCTGACGAATCTACTTCTTGAAAAAATCTACTTTTGTCAGAAGTCTTCTTAAGTTTAAATTTTTTGAGCACATTATGATCGATTTTTGTAGAAGTATTTTATGTAAACCTCGATGTTTACCCTCTTATTATTATCAAGAGATACACATGAATTGCGCTTTTTGTTACTGCAAAACTGCGCTTCATTTAAATACACAAACATAAAACAAGCAATAAAAGAATACACCCCTTGTTTAAAGACAAATACACTTTTATTGTTATTTGTATAGTATCAGACGTAGTTAAACTAAGACCCATTAGCGTTTTATTAATATAGTTAATGGTACGAAATATATCGCACTCCAAATCAGCGGATGTCTACTTTAGCGTGATTTACTTAGGTGTATTTAATGATCAATAGTGTCTAATGTATGTCCTTCTTAAAAACGAGTTGGTCATATTATTACCAATTTTAACACAGTATTATAAATGTGTATACTTTTTTACTCAGAGGTAATTTACTTTAGCCTTTTTATTTATTCTCTTAGCCAGTGTCGATGTCTTAATACACATTTTTATGTATACAAAATCTATTTACAACATATATTGGTCATGGTTTCTTAAACAGACTCAACGCTTCAATATTGCGATTCTGAAAATTGTGTTCATTTTAAAGTTTTTCTGAAAAAAAGTCTACTTTCGGACCATGTAACAAATACTTGCGAATAATACAAAAGGGTCCAGACGTATCGTTCGGATAGACAACGTTATACGCACACCACATGTTGAAGCACTACAGAAAATATATCAACAATAGCATACTTTTTTAGCCAATGATTAATTTTATTATGGCATTACTGCAGTCAACTAAATTACGAAGAATGTGTTTGTTCTTGTTTATTATTATTATTATTATTATTATTATTATTATTATTATTATTATTATTATTATTATTATTATTAATATTATTATTATTATTATTATTATTATAGTTAATCAATCGAAAACGTATGTCTCGCATGGTTGTCTAGATACCTTTGTTGTATATATATATATATATATATATATATATATATATATATATATATATATATATATATATATATATATATATATAAGTGGTGTACTAAAAGCGAACTTTTAGGAAAAGTAAAACCTATTGTGAAGAGTATACAGCTCAATATATATATATATGTATATTATGAGATAAAGGAATACAATGCTGAAGACTCTGCAAGGCGCACTTGATCGTATCATAAGTACAGTTCGGCTGTGCGTGATAGGTCTAAGGTTCGCACATAATGCAAAGCGACTAATATTTAAAAGTGTCGCATGTGTTTTTATTTTGATAGTAAGGAATCAAAGGAAGAATTATTTTTGAGACAGGGTGAATACTTGTGTTAGAATATAACTTTGAAAGTAGCAGTAATCCATGTTATTCTTGCTTGAGGTGTGATGAATTACTATACGAGTTTAGTATACATCTTTCTTATTCATAGGAATGTGTATTTGACCGGTTCACTATTAGTTAATATTACTCATGCAAAACATGTATACTAAAATCGTACAGTAATTCATCACGCCTCAAGCAAGTATAACATGGATTACTGCTACTTTCAAAGTTATATTCTAACACGAGTATTCGTCCTGTCTTAAAATAATTATCCGTTTGACTCCCTACTATCAAAATAAAAAAAAACTTCCGAAACTGTTCAATATCAGTCGCTTTGGATTATGTGCGAACGTTACAAAATCCAAGATTCGCAATCAGCCATCGATTGGACAGGCCTTTTACATCTGAAGTGCATAGATAGAGAGTGTTATTCACTAAACCCGCGTCTTTACCTCCTTTCCAACCGAACCATACTTCATTTCTCGTTGTTTTGTTTCTCCCTGATATCCACATTTCGTCTTGAGCTCACGTGTTACTACACATGAAAATATTAATAACTCACTCCGTCTGCTAGCCTACTTTAATCCTCGCCTGTTTATCTTTGTTGGGTCCTTGTCTCATATAAATTAATGTGTTTTATTTTCAAAAACGCGTTTCCATTGATTATTTCTACCAGTTGTCGTTTTCTTTTTCAAAGTGCATTCGTTCGTATTTTTCAAAATGTGTTAACACCCAAAACAAGTGTAATATGTGTATGTAAACTTTAGGAGGTATTTGTGGTACATTTAGTTATATGTTTTACCGATTCGGCTCTTCGTCCATAGTTTACATTTAATGTTTTCCGGTGTCTTATCTATCTTCACATTTGTCGTGTTTATTTTGAAAATATGTCCGTATGCTCAAAAGACAGACACAGGCCTGTATTCTACTTGACTGTTTTCGCACGTTATGGTGTTTGTTTGGGTATCCCTTGTGTCTCCTTAACTACATTCGTTTATTATGTCTTTTAACACTTCGTTGTTTTATCTTCATAGTGAGCATATACTACTTTACGGTGGGTTGTCTATCATGCCCATATATAGCGATTTACTTTATATAAAAACGTGTATTTACTGTAATATTGTCCATGTATTTTGACCGCTATTTCTTTGGTTATTTTTATAAAGTACCCATGCAACTTGTTTCGCTCGCAGTTTGTGTAATTCGATACTTTATTTTCTGTTCCGCTGTTTATTTATCTTGATGCTGCTTTTATCGACGGAAGTTAACTTTCCAATATTGTGTTAGTTGCATTTTTCTAGCCCTTTTCGTCGCATCGTAAACGCAGTCAATAATACACACATTTACTCCTCCCCCTTTCTTTACATTTTACAGAGTCGGGCAGTATAATGTTTTCGAGTGTAGTGAACCGTGCATGGTCAGCTATTTTCTGACTCTTTGGTCCAGTAAACTGTCGTCCATTTTTGACAAATTGACGAAAAGTCTATATTACCTTACTACGAATACTGTTCAAGTGTGTGTCTATTTTACTAAGTCATACTATATAACATATGTTATTTTGCTTCTCTTTTATAATCTTCTTTTTTATGTGAAAGCGTTCGTTAAAATAACTAGCATACAAGTATTGCTATATCGTTCTCATATCTCCGTAACAAGAAGTTTGTAGGTGTTACAAGTTTTCCGTCTTTGTATATATTTCGATTTCAAATTCCATTTCTATGCTATGACTAAACATTATGATTCTGCATCTAAGTGTTTTTTTTTTGTGTTTCATCAAATAGTTTTCCATCGTATATATAGATGATTAATTTTTAATTAATTATTTGGATGCGATATGATCCTTCGTGTTGCCTGTTCCTGTGTGACATCATAGATGTGATTAAGAATAGTGAATATAGAGAATCTCCCTAAAAATGCCAGTTAAGTTTATCTCTAACGTTCAGTTTGAGTATTTGTGTTTCAAATACAATCTACTTTTTTATAACTGTCAGTTAAGCCATGCTTGGGGGGGCCTGTGTAGTTTGCTTTCCTTCAATCTATTATATATATATATATATATATATATATATATATATATATATATATATGTATATGTATATGTATATATATATATATATGTATATGTATATATGTATATATATATATATATGTATATGTGTATATGTATATGTATATATATATATATGTATATGTATATGTATATATATGTATATGTATATATATATATGTATATATATATGTTATATATATATGTATATGTATATATATATATATATGTATATGTATATATATATATGTATATGTATATATATATATATATGTGTATATATATGTGTATATGTATATGTATATATATATATGTGTATATGTATATATATATATATATATATATATATATATATATATATGTATATATATGTATATATATATGTATATATATATGTATCTATATATATGTATATATATGTATATATATATGTATATATATATATATGTATATATATGTATATATATATATATATATATATATATATATATATATATATATATATATATATATATATATATATATATACATATATATAATACCATATCCTGCTGATTTCTTCCTTGTATACTTGTATATTTTGTTTTCAAATTTGTGCTAACCGTAATCAAAGTGTTTACTAAATCCTCAAGAATATCTCCACTGATTATAAGAGCTCTCACTTTTAAAAAAATCATTGGTTAAGAAAAAGAGAAAAAAGATTATTTAAATATTATTTGTTTAAACAATTTGAGGATTCAATTAATATTGTTATGTTTCGCAATTTTAATTCTGTTGATTAATGTAATTATCTGTGTGAATATAAATTAGTTCTTATTTTCCAAGGGATTAAAACTATTGCCGCTTTCCGACATCAGTTATCCTCCTCTCAGCGTACGCTGTGTTTATTAAAACTAATTAGTTGTTAGGTTATATTTTTCACGTTGTGTAATCATGATTATGTCAATCGTTATTGTTATAATAAGAAACCACATGGATGTTACTTGTTTCTATATAACATAACTCTTACATATTATTATTAAATTTATAATTCGATGCATTAGTGTACACCAATTTCATTTTAAGGTGTCTACGAATGGATATTAGTGAGTGTATGCATTATACATTATTTCGGCATGGAAATATCTTTTTAATGAAACTCAGCAATATTCTCCTTTTTAGCCTTGTTCGTTTTTACATCTTACGTTTTCATATTACTTAACAGAAACTGATCAGATCTTAGAATGTATTTTTATATTAGGAACATAACATGTTTCCAGAAGGATGATAAGTAGGTGAGGCCCGATTTAATCGTAAATTATAAATAATTTAAGTTGACAAGTAACGACGCTTACAATTTATCGCATTCATTACATTTTTAATGAATGTTATATGAGAGTAATTTTTTTTGTTTTTTTTTTGGGGGGGGGGGGATTTACTTTACTTTAAAAAAAATTTTTTTATTTGAGAACATATTTTAATACGTAATAAATCTACGATTTTATGATATAAGGTCGTTTACTCACGTACAATTATTCCATAAAGAGAAAAATACTAAAAAAAACAATAAAGCTTGAAACAATTGTCAGAGAAAAATAGAGAGAGTCTACGGATGACGATTAGAACGGAAGTGACGCCGCCGTTACTTGCATAGCGTTGCCACGAACGATTGCCAGGGAGATGCGTTGAAATCCTCCGTCCAATATCCTGAGTAAAGTTTATCACTAGACCTGCAATCATTTATACAACGACGATAATGTTCACCTACAAAACAAAGTAATCAAACGAATGACGGCGTTGTTCTTATGATTTGTAATACTAAATCAAGAAAATTATAAAAATAACTAATCGGATATTATATAATTATATATACTGAACATGAGAATCGTGTTTACTTTTTGTATTCATGACTGGTCATTTACCATCACATCCAATAGGTCATGATGACTTTTACAAAATGTCCAACATACAAGTTTGTTTTTCATGTAGATTGTATGACACACTAATCTAAAATATAATCAGATTTGGTTTCAACTGTTTCATAATCTTGAAAACGGGTGTTCAGTAAGCATTATATTGCAACCTAAAGTCTGTGACAAATATGAATACACATGTTAGGGATAAAAGGGCAATTATTCCAGGTGAATCTACTCATTTCTCTTTAACTTACATAACTCCACCCGCTTTACCCATTGATAAAATGTACCATTTGCAATTTATATATGCGACGATGCAATGTGATTCTTGATCAGTAGTAATTCGCATATATTTTAACTATATTTATTGTAAACCAAATGTAGGGGAAACACACATTTTAGTAATCATCCATGCTTCCGGGTAGAGATTTAATTCTATCTAATCGGTTTACTAAATATATCGGATGACGTCAGAATTGTAATTATAACGTCAAGAGTCATGATGTCAAAATCTACTGATTTCTTACTAAGGCATTTCCATTTTCTTTTATGTTCTCGTAAGCAAACAAGACTCTACTTAGGCCTGTTTTACGAGTATTTCCATAAATGATTGAAGCGCTGTTTTAGTTCTCACGATATTAAGAGTCGAATTACTGTCGGTTTTTGTAGAGAAACGATGCCTACAATAACAAGCGAGATAGTAAATACAACTGAACTTATTTAAAAGGTCAGAAAATGCAATACCTACCAAAGATTTAAAGACATCACTAACAAGTTATTTGAGTATGGTCAGAAAAAAAACGTTCATTCGTTCGTCGAAAGAGCAAAGTGTTAATCTTATCACAATTATGAGATAAATATTAAAACCTATCGGGAAAGCCACATATTTCCTAATATATATTCCTTGTAAAGTTCGGATTGCCAAGTTCGCAAAGAAAATACATGCTCATGCTTTTCGAAGAAACCGTTTTTGTAATGGCCCTGTTAAAA
>OY744517.1:13539785-13562285 GCA_963556195.1 Sepiola atlantica | reverse complement strand
GTTGTGCGTGCCGTTGTTTTTTTTTCTCCTTCATGTCGTCTATTACACTCAGGATCATCGAGGGCACGAACTCTAGTTGAGAAGTCTTGAAAAACAAACAACGCAATTACACAAAAAAAAAACGCAAACTCAGATGAATTGTGTTTCAAACAGTTGTACTCTGGTTATGTGTTATAACAAAAGGTCGCACCAAACGTTAACGTCTACATTTTCCTGAGCTGAGGTTAAATTGTAAAGTGTCGTCGTCTGTCAGCTCATCTCATAACTTGCTACATTTTTTGCCGAACTCTGCATACATTCTGTTTAGCTACGGTTTATCCCGAGGTATACTTTAAACGCAATGCCCTCTCTCCGAGTCGCCAACTTTTCAACTGTCCCGTAAACTAACGTACTCACTAAGTCACGGACAAGCCATCGCCTCTGAACAATACAAACTGACAACGCCCGATTTTTTTGTGAGCTAATGAGTCATTTTCTATCATTGTCTATAAGTTTTGAGACTCGTATACACCTACTTAAACTTGTAGAAAACTGAACACACATTCTGATAACATGCGTATTTTTTTAAAGCACTAGTAGAAGCTGTCCTGATGGTGCACTAAAATAACTAAGTAACTATTTATGTACTTAAATGATTTATGTTAGTGGAATATTAATGGTATTCTAACTTATTTTAACGGTCAATCACTTTAGTGTCTCTCCTTTTTATATTCATTTAATTACAACTTCTTTATTTACCATATTACCTCCGAACACCCCCCCCCCGTGAACCAATCTCCATCACAAAACAACAATTATATTACATCAATTAGGAAATTTAATCATATATTCATATTACATAAGTAAAACAACGGCAGAAACATTACAGAGTCCCAAAAACACCCCAAAAAAACGTACTAGATGAGCTACGATCTAGAATAATAATAGCGCATTAAACCCTCTCACCAGCCGAAGAGTGTTTTAGTATCTTAAAACATACAAAAACATTCTTTTTTGGACATGTTTCTGCTCACTGGTAAATGCTTCCCATACAACAAGAGGAAATTAACCTCGCCCATCCATCGATATAGTAAAACAACACGAATAATCTTAAACTCACCTTTCACAGAAATACTTTTTACACACCTTCTACCAAGAAGTATTTAAAATAATACCACCTAAAATAGGGATGTCTTCGATCAAAAAAATACATCATTAAAACTCACAGAATCCTGACTTATCCTAGCTAATAAAATCACAAAACAGACCATAATACTTTACCCAATCTGTTTCTCACCATCACCTATCTTAATATACCTAATACATCCAACTCTACTTTCTATTCCTATGCCCATGAGTCTCGGTCGTACCTCGTCTGCCATTAGATCGCAGAATGGATTGCGCATACTGTACGAAGGAGAAAATGCAATCGTCATTCCGATGATTTTACGGAGTCATATGCTTATTTAATGTTCGAATAGACACATTTCTTCTTGGCCCAGAACTTCACAGCAATGTGTGTCTCATGTTCTACAAGATGCTCTGACTAAGTCAATCACAATGACTTAAATATAAATACCCATTGCATTAGTCATTTTATTCCGTAATATAAATCATAACTACTACACTGCCACCCACACGCGGCGCACCACTGAACAATTAGCCTGCTCTAAAGTTGCATACCTCGTGAAGTTCTTCAAGAAATCACGCAATAATTCCGCATAACACCTTTAATTTACCTTACAGACCCACTCTGTGTCCACTTTCTGCCTGTTAAGCGGAGAGTAGAAGGCAAGCGAGCATATCACTTCCGTGATCTATAAAATACATCAATCTGAAGAGGAGACTGTGAATCTTTCACCAATTCACCCCTAAGCGTATATTCCCATAGATTAACGAAACGACACAGAGTCCCGCTCCAAAATCCTTCACTTCTTTAGATCACCCCTACATTATAAGGTCAGTTTTAGCTTTAAAGGGTTAATGTTGTATGTACCCCTTTTCTGTAGACATTAATTAAACCCACTAAATGCAATACTGCTGCTATGACTATAAGAGTAGATTTAGTCATCGCCGGACGCCTTTAACCCTCTCACCTCGAATAAAGACACATCCCAAAATTCAATCGTCCTTCAGTACTACTTTTACTACTACTTCTGCTGTAACCCACTCACATTTCTTTTCTCTTTATATAGTTTTCGTCCGTGCATCGCCTTTTCGAAGTTTATATTCACGACCTTTATGAAGTAATTGTAAAATTAACAGATACACTTATACACATTTAAACTACACGCTTTCATAAAAGTGCAATTAAACCATGTTTATACAAAGCGGTTTTTAAGCCCATTTGGATTTGTCACGAAGCCCCTCTCTCCAGCGTCCACTATTTAAGCTTTCGAGCCATCTCACCTTTCTCTCGTTATACTTTTTTTTGTTATCTTTACTGATTTTCCGTCTCTCTTTCCCTCTATGTTGCTTTCTTCTTAATCCCCACTCCTCCAAACTCCCGAGGGCTACGAATAATGGCTCAAACCCTTCTTCCTTTCAATACCCTGAACCCACATGCCATCAACGAATCACGTTATCTTAAACTTTTTCCTTCCATACATCTCATTAAAACCCTAACATTAAATGTTCTGACTCCCTTTCCCTACAATACTGATACTACTACTACTACTACTACGACTACTACTAGTGTTCCCCGCGAGATTTGAAGATTATACTTGGAATCTAGCTTGTAAATCGGATCTAGCGGCTAGCGTTTTTATTCTGTAAACACTGGAGATATCTTTTAGCACGTGCAACTCTTCAGCTAGCTTTCCTACACGTATAGGCAGACGGATAATATCATGTTTAAATATCTCAGAATATCTGGTACTATTAGTTCTAATCCATCACGGATTCTTGAATATGTTATTAGACTTTACATATTTCGATTAGTCACACCCGCAACTCGTTCATGAATCTCGTTCATACAAAGTATGACTTTCGTTACATTCAAGTAACCTTAACATGACAAATACACATTTCAGTTACATTAATATTAAAACTCAGTATATAAAACACGAACTATTATAAATATGTAATATTTGTTGACATAGGTGTGACAATAAAGAGGCAACTCACCATCAGAAAAAAATGAGGTGCTTTGCATGTCGTAAAAAAAGGCTTCTCTTCATGAATGCAGGTGTTTATAGTGCTCTGATTTGCATATGTGGGTATCAGGTGATATAAATGAAGAGGACAGCTGCGAAGCGAAAGAAGCGATTTTGGATTGGAGAGAGAAAGGCAGAAAGAAAGTGGGTTGGACGAAATTTTGTTGGAAATGGAATGACAGTCAACATTTTTGGAAAGAAAGGCAGACAGTGGATTGCACGAAATTCGGTTCGGTTGAATTACAGTCAAAACTTTTAAAAACATTTTTTTTAATTTGTTAATCATTTTTTTTTTGGCACAGAAAGTTAACAAGATATTTCGGCTTAAAATAGACTCATCGTGTTGACCTAAAGATAATTCCTGAGTTTGAGTGGACTTGATCAGTAGTGTAATGAATTGAGAATGTGGACTTAGTGTGTGACTTATGTGGAGTGAAGCTAACGGGGAGCATTTGCAGTTTACCAGCAACTAACTCAAGAAAATGCAGCACGAATTAAGGGATCTCTATTTACTGCCTTTGCCGATGATGGACTTACAGCATATAAGAAGTTCGAGGCACGTTTATTGCGTCCGGTCGAAACTGTAGACGTATATTCGGCATATCTGCGGAAAACGTCAGTGCTATTTGGTAGAATACCAGATTATGTGCTGGTGTGTGTGTTTGTACGGTGACTTCCCAACCCTGTGAAAAGGCTGTTGCAGTCCTCCTCTAGGGTGAACGCTTTTACTTTAGAAGAGTTGTTGGCTCGAGCTCGAGCATTGATGAAAGACAATTCTGACGTGGGGGAACCAGTTGTGGATGCGACACAGTTTACCCGAATCACTCAACTACCTGTGGGCATGGGGCAATCTGATTATACATGTTACAAATGAAACGGCCCTAATTATTTTGCGAGAGACTACATGCAAAAAAGGCTAACTACCCGTCAACGATGTTATTGGTGCAATAAGACTGCTCATCCTGTAAGAGATTGCCCGGGAAACGAAGTTCGGGGCAAGACATCAGCGACAGTTTATTCCACAGTCAGAATGTTAACTCGACGCTACCTGTCATTACCATCTATGTTGATAATGCACCATGCTTGGCTCTCCTTGACACTGAGTGATCACGTTCTATCATGAGTGCAGAGCTATGTCGGTCTTAGTCAAAGCAGAAGATAGTGGTAACTACATTAACAGGCGGAAATTGCACCATCAGGATGTATACAGAGACTTGTAACGTTGCCACAATCAAGGTGCTGATTATGCAAGGAAAACCTCTTGATGTTGATATGTTACTTGCCATTGATGCCATTAAGGCACTCGGTGGCATTCGCATCACACAATCTGGAAGTGTGCAGTTTCGGGAGGCACAACCCATCTGCTCAGCACTTTGTATAAACGAAGCTGATTTTGTTGCCAGATTTGACGAACGGAAGAAAGTGTGTGTTGCAGCATGGAAATAGGCAGCAGGTTATGCACCAGAGAAACTGGAAACTCGGATTTGTGAATATGCAATGTCTAATGAATTAAGGGAAGATTATAAATGCGAGTTGCAGACCTGGATGCACACCAGTTGGTTGTTGCCATATAATCAGGAGGAATTTGCTCACCAAGGGACTAATACCACTGATGGCTGTGCTACAGGCCAATAAAAAGAAGGTGCTTCCTGTGATGGACTATCGTCAATTAAACACCTATGTTGATGCATTCACTGGCGATGCAGATGTTTGCGCAGAGAAAATGCGAAAATCGAGACAGCAAGGAACGAATGTATCCATTCTAGATAGCAGGAAGACATACCCACAGAGCAATGTTGAGAGTTCTCTCTGGCCGTACCAAACAGTCATATTTAAAAAACAATGATTTGTCTACCTAGGTGATGATGTGGCTTAAATGTGGTACCTCTTATGATGCGGGATGTGTTCGAGGATGTGTTAGCCTAGGATAAGGAGATAAGGAGAGCAACGTCGGCATATATTGATGACATATATATTAACCGTAAGGAAACATCTGGACCTGTACGAACTTGCTAGTAAGGACCTAGAAAAACTGAAAAATGGTGCATGAGTGCCGGGATAAGAAATTTGGGCATAACAGGGCCAAATGCGATGACACTGAAGAACAAGTACTGTGGATGCGCCGAGAACTATGACACGAAGGTGTATCTTCTCCATGTGTGGCAAATTGGTGGGGCACTTTCCAGTGGGTGGATGGCTTCAAGTGAAACAGGCTTTATTAAACGTTACGCTTCAACTGTTACACAGAACTGGGATGACAAGGTTAGCGATACTTCACTAGAGTCTATAATAGTAGATACACTTGCCTGTGTACAGCAATCAGAACCCGTCCGAGGAAAATAGTGCGTGGTCACAAAGGAACTGGATGTGTGGGTGGACGCAAGCTCGCTTGCTGTGGGAGTAGCTCTAGACGCCAGTGGAGCCATCATCGAGCCTGCAAGCTGGTTGCGACCATCAAAGGACACCAACATACAAACGTGGCAGAGCTAGATACCGTACTAAAAGGACTAAACCTTGCACTCAAATGAAATGCCAACATGTTACACATAAAACACAGCCTCTGTGTGTGCACCACTGGGTTACTAATGCCCTCACGGTAAAGTCTCGGTGTAGCACAAAGGCCGCAAGTGAGATGCTCATAAGACGGAGACTGGGCAAGATAATCTCACTTGTGAAAGAGTACGATATTTCGGTTGATATAGCACAAATAAGATCTTGCCAAGACCGAGAAGACTCCCTGACGAGAGTTCCACGGTGGTTGCTCAATGATGTAAAGAGTGAGATTGAACCAACACAGCCATAATTTCTATCACAGTTCAATATTAGCCCTCCACATCCGTAGTTCATTGTATCACAACATTAACACGGTTTCTTATAAATATGTATATCGATTAAATATTAGGAAACGCATTACTTATCAAACTCATGTAAGACATTTAACTAAAGTAGTGTGTATTCGTAGATTAAATAGATTATCTAAGATCATTTTTGTTATTTGGTTTTTAATTGTTAATATTATTATTTACTCAGCTGGACATTTATCTAATATGTCGCATCTTGTTAAAATACGACATTACACAGTAACACCGTTTGTATTAATAATACTTAGTTTATTCTTGAGCACTATTATTGTAAATATTCGAGGCATTAATCTCACAATATACACACAGTAACATTTATATTATTACTTCAATGTAGGTAAAATGAAACGCTTATTTATCCCCTCATATGGTATTTATTTTCTTCTCGATTTGATTTGATTTGATTTGATTGTTTGGTTTGACGGCATGTCAACCCTTCTTAGGTCATTTTATGCCAATACAATTTTGATTGAACAGTGGTTTTAAGATGCCTTCACAGAGTTTACTTAGAGATTTTATTCAAAAGTTTTGTTTTTTTTCAACTATATGTTGGTGTATATCTTAATCTCCTTAAGAAATTTAATTATTTTATGTGGATCGATCTTGCTAAATAATTTGTTTACATTGTCTATTTGATGGTATTTTTTTACGGATTAGGTCAAAATCCATACATTTCACTAGTATATGTTCTACTGTAATTCTTGTATCACATGCGCAGCACATAGGTGGGTCCTCCCCCTTCAAAATGTATCCGTGTGTGATATGTTTGTGGCCAAGTCTAAGTCGGGCCAGAACCGATTCCTCTTTCCTCACTATTCTGTACCAATTTTGCCATTCTTTGATGTCTGGCTGGATATTATGGAGTTTATTGTTTGTCTGCCTGCTCCATTCCTTTTGGCGTTTGTCCATGATCAATTTTTTTATGGTTGGTCTGAAATCGGTGTGTGGTATTTTTGTATTTTGTTATATTATATGGCTAATAAACTGTTATTTATAATCTGTAATTTCCAAGCAGCAGTTCTAAACACAGAAGTTAAATTACAAATTTAGAAAAACAAATTGAAATAAAAAAATAATGCCGATACTATAAATAGATAATTAGTTGCTAGCATTACTTATATACGAACGTATACTTGTTGGATTTAGAAGTATACATATATCAACATGTATATAAATAATGAGACTAGTTTAAGGTTACACTTCACTATTTATTTAATATGTCATAGTGGCCAGTAATTCACGAACAAAAGTTAATAAATGTATTATTTAAAACATTAAAGATTTACCGTATTTATTATCTTCAAAATAAATGTTTACAACATTTAGTCCAAAACGATTATCCCTTTTGGAGTGTTTAGATATAATATATCGCTAGAGAAAAACTGGTCCACAAACCTTATAGAATCAGTCATATTAACATGTATAGTTACATGTGTAACTGTATAAAATGTACATCCAAATAAAAAGACTAACGTAAAATACATCATGAATCTATTGTGTTAGTGTATTTAATCCAACAATGTCAGTACCAAAATAGGAATCTGTCAGAACTATTGGCAAGTGTTCATGTCATGGGTACGCATCGTTCAACGGTGATAACACAATGCGTCTTGGTTATTTATAACTGATGCTTTCTGAGTGAGTAAGGCATAGATTAAAGTTTACGTGTGTCAAATATTATTTTTAATCACAAGGAAAATAGTGAATGTTTAGAACGATTCGACTTTGGGTCATTTTGTTTAAGTTACCCTTTATTTCACTTATCTGATTGACAGCGGACTTTATATATAATTAGCTAAGCATGTTATCATGAAGCCTTCTGTTGCTGGTATAAATCATGTATTAATATTCACTATATTTTACTACTTACTTCTTTACTACTAAATCTAAATATTACTATAAATACGAGGTCTTATTATATAGCCTGTGTTAAGTCGTCGGTATATATGAACCTACTTTTATTATACACACGTTTATTTACTTTGTTTATACAACTTCTAGTTTTCATTAGAAAGAGTGACATCATTTACAGTATATATATATATATATATATATATATATATATATATATATATATATATATATATATATATATGTTATAAAATATGTTCTCTGAGTAAATAAAAAAGAAATATATAACGTTGGATACTTAAGGAGATTGTTTTTACTCAATTGAAAATAAACACAAACATAAGACAGCCGAGCGATTGCCTAACTCCTCCTTAGAACGTACATTGAAATTCCGTTAAAATATGAAATTTACCGAACATTATGAGGACAAACCCATGGTCATATTTGACGCAGTATTCTATCAACTTAAACATGAGCCGAATAGCGAATCCTCAAATCTCTCAAATTATGATTCACTTTTTCGTGACCTTGAACATTTGACGTAAGTATGTTTGAATTAAATCAATTCTCAACTTTGAATATTGTCTATATTTTGACATATTTCATGACAATTCGTCAAGAAATATAGACAGTAGGCTGTACAGAAACATCAAACTAACACATTCGACCTCCTACACCCACCTAGGCGGTCGTAACAGAAGTTTCACTCTAAGGAATACACACAGCTACGTAAAAGTACTCATTCTATCTATATCAAATGCATATAGAGTAGGATTGAAGTAAGAAGCACAAGCCTGAGAGCGTGATTCATATACTATGCTAAAAGTGTTATCTTGATCTCGATTCTGTCATTCAATCGAGACTACTTCATTTCTTATTTCATGATATTCAACAAGTATACTGTTGAACGTTTACGCTGAAAACAAGTTTAGTATACACGATTCTAGAATAATTGTAAACCTTATGAATAGTGTATACTTGTGTGTTGCCTTGATTGTATGATAAAATCAATGAGGTGTTATGTATGTCGAATTCACAGTAAAACAGCCTGTGGTTACGTCCATGTTATCAGAGATACATTAACATAAGAATAACAAACTAAACAAAACTAAATATCGGCAAACAAGACAAGTAAGTTACTTTAAGGCATCTATTAGTTGAACCACATTATATTTGAGCTTATTTTTAAGAAAGTCATTAATTTTTATTTTCCGATAAATAAGTTTTCATTTGAAGAAAGATAATATTCCCAGACATTTTAAAATCAATGATAACAGTTTACTGTTTGTTTTTTTAAGAAAAAGTAATTATTATTGGAAGATTTTATGATATCGTACATACTAGTGTTGATTTGATTATTTTTCGAAATTTTAGAATCGATACTAAATATATGAAATTGTATGGATAACTTTAGAGACAATATATGAACATTAATATTATTAATATTTTAATAGCATAACTTACAAATCAGTATTATTGACACGAGGGTGATAGCCTATTGGTGATGTCTGGAGATTGTATCTTAAGATATTACGTAGCCTACACTTTTTCCGATATATATTGTTACTAAATTTGCGTTCTCATATGAGCTGTGTATCATTGAGTTAAAGCTTCGATGTTTTCCCCGGAAATTAAACTGTGAATAAGCTTTGGCAGGATTCAAGTACACTGTGTGCACTTTTGCCTCGAGGTCTGGTTGGTGCTATGCGTTTCCTTAAATGTGCGTGACTTTAACCATGCTCATAGTTCTAGTACTATCAATTCCTTTAAAGCTGAGGTATAGTACAAGGAAGACAATATCATGTTGTTGCAGTATCGTTTAATTAAAAGCTGACTATCGTATAAGTAATATGTGTTAAAATGAGGCAGTTGAACATACCACCATAACCCTAATGAGCCACATTTATATGAGGTATAGTCGGAGGCTTTTCCCAGATATGCTAGGAATAATTTGACTGTAAAAGTCTCAAATCAAAGTTAATCTATGACCTCGTTTTTCCCCATGAGCCGCGGCATGAAATATTCATCAAAGCTAAAATAAATTCGTTCACAAAATTGACATGATCAGAGGGTGACTAATCGATTTTCTATGTTCGTTTTAAGTTCCGAAAGTAACACATCACATAGATGTAAGTCGTAATAATCAAAGCATTCTATGACAGAAGATTCAGAAAGAGACTGTAGCACACATAACTATATAATTATTGAATGCTAATATAAAATACACCCTAAAATACAACACACATACTTCAGTTGTCATGTAGTTAAAAGGGTCACATGAATATACACTGAATAGAATAAAGCAACTGCCCAATTATGCCTTGAATTGTTCCGTCGTTGGCGTATTTACTTTGCGTTGCGATGCCCAGGGATTCTGATTAAGAAAGCGGCTAACCGATTACGTCGATATCGGCAGTGAAACTATTTCTGTACATGATCACATATACCTCTTTTTGTAAAAGAGTAAATAATAGGTCATGGGGGATTGTTGAGAAGATTTTAGCCCAAAAATAGATCACTACGTAAATGTGGACGTTCAATGAATAACAAAGTAAAGTTGTTTGAGTTGACTTCCGTTAGACATATCTCATACGGTCTTACAAATCGTGTTGACAGTCGTTATACTTTATTTTTACGATGTTTATCACGTATAAGATATGAAGCACATGTCTTGGTACAAAGCTCTAAGTTATCTGAGAAGAGATATATAATGTGGTAAGATTATTTCAGGAGTGTGTTTGCAGAAGAACCGTCCGATTATAAAGTAGAGGAACCATTGCTTTGTTTGCACACTAAATGCAATCTTTCGATGTCTGTAAAAACGAGTCAACTAGACATCGTAATATTTGGGATTGTTCACATTCATGAACACAGTGGTTACACTGCCAAAGATGTGAGTTTAGTCTGACGCTTGATAAGCCTATCGAAAAGCACACTTACCTCACAAATTAAAGCAGATTAATAAAGACAAAGCGAGTAGTACTTTTATGAAAGTAAGTATGAACGGATAGAGAAAACAAAAAAAGATGAATTATAAGAGTATTACAACACCAAAAATAGGGTATTGGTGAAACCTTACCGATAAGTCACGTACTGAAAATACATACTGAAATGGTACAATACCCACATGATGAAAACGAACACACTCTCTGTCTTACAGCAACGACCCACGCACACCCACATAAATATATATATATATATATATATATATATGTATGTATATATATATATATGTATATATATATATATATATATATATATATATATATATATATATATATATATATGTATGTATATATATATGTATGTATATATATATACATATATATATGTATATATATATTTAGATATATGTACGTATATATTTATATATCGGAATACATATATTTACATATATGTGTGTATATATAGTTGTATATCTATTAATATACATGTATATATATATTTATATATATGTATATTTATATATATGTATATAGATACATATATATATATGCATATGTATACATATATATGTATATATAAAACATATATATATATGTATATATTTATATATATATGTATATATATTTATATATGTATATATATACATATATATATATTTATATAAATGGTTATATATGTATATATATATGTATATATATTTATATATATATACTAATATATTTATATATATATATATATTTATATATATATATGTATATACATATATTTATATATATATATATATTTATATATATATATATTTATATACATATATATTTATATATATATTTATATTTGATAGCTTTAAGTGGTTATCCCGCCACGCAAAATACTTCGACTCAATAGACCTGCCCACGAAATTGTGTGCAAGGTCGACAAGACGTGATTTGTGCTATGCTTCATCCTCTGATGAAAATGGTAAATGTCTCTTAAGCTGTAAATAAAAAAAGCAACTCGAATTCAGCACAGACGTCCCCATTATTGACATGTGATGGAGGAATGCAAAAATCAAGGCCACATGAGAGGGCAATTCTGTCGGTATCTGATAAGAAATGCTTGGAAATGTTACATATGTTACTTTCAAGTTTAAACCCGAAGTCAAACTTCTTATTGATAAGAACACTCAAAAGACTTTGAAACAAGTTTGACTTAATGAAAAACATCACCAGCCGAGACGTGTCTAGAGAATCGTATTTTGTCAAAGAACGACGAAACCGACCACACAAATCTCCACAGCTGGCGATATTTGCATTTGAGTGACCACAATATAGCAGTGAGATTTATAATTTCATCTTTTATAAATGCTCGTTCGGCATTTCAAGCGTGTATCACTTTAACTTTAGAAACACGTCGGGATATATAACCTGGTAACACGTGGTTCGTCACACATCCCCGCAGAAAGGGCATTTAAGCCTGTAGGGAAATTATTTTAACCACCAATCCAATGACCCCATTGAATTTCATTATAACAGCAGGGTTGTACCTAGTCCTAAAGTATTTGAATACGATTTTATGGGTACAACATTTTACAATTGATTTAATTAATAATGGTGAGGTAGCAATAATTACCAATGACGGAGAGGCCTATAATATTAATGCGAGAAGTAACAAAAATAAATTATTCATTCTTACTCTAGTAAAACGTTTAAAATATAAAAAGATTGTAAATTGAGGAGATAAAAGAAAGAATAATGAGGAAATCGAGACGTCTTTAGCGTCGACTCATTTTCCAGATAGTTCGTCGACTAAAATCGGGTGTTTGAGTAGCGAATCCAAATTCTGGTGAATATGTACCCCTCAGTTTTAAACTGATATAAATATATATATATATATATATATATATATATATATATATATATATATATATATGTATATATATATATATATATATATATAAATATATATATATACATGTAGATATATATATATATATAAATATATACATATAAATATATATAACAATATATATATATATTTATATATATAAATATATATAAAAAATATATATATAAATATCAATATTTATATGTATATATATATATACAAATATATATATATATATACAAGTATATATATATATAAATATATATAAATATATATATGGGGATAATATATATATATATATATATATATATATATATATATATATATGAATATTTATATATATATATATATATATATATATATGAATATTTATATATATATATATGAATATTTATATATATATATAAATACACACATATATATATATAAATATTTATATATATATAAATATATATATCAATATTTATATATACATAAATATATATATATGAATATATATAAATGTATATATATATGAATATTAATATATATATAAATATATATATAATATATATATTTATAAGTATTTATATATATAAATATTAATATATATATATATATATATATATATATATATATATATATGAATATTTATATATATATAAGTATATGTATGAATATATATATATTTATAAATATTCATGTATATAAATATTTATATATACACATTTATATATATACATATTTATATATATATAAATATATATATATGAATATTAATATATATATATACATATGTATATATCTATAAATATTTATATATCTATATATAAATACATATATATATATATTTATATATATAAATATTAATATATATATATTTATATATATATATAAATATATATATATATATAAATATTTATATATATATATTTATATATATAAATATATATATATATATATATATATAAATATATATACATATATACAAATATATACACACATGTGTATACATAAATATATATATATAAATATATTTACAAATATATTTATATACATTAATGAATATATACATATGTTACAGTACTGTAGGGCCCCATTATGCAAGGCACAGTAGGTTAACTAGTATCAAATAGCTTATTTTGTTATTGAAAAATAGGTTTTGTTTCTGGACTCAGAAGTGAGTTCAGAGAAGAGTTTGATCCAAGAATAGTCATAATAAATTTAGACACCTGACGTGACCTTTGAGTCAGAGATCAGAGTGAGTCGTTTTTGTCCCCATCTCGTGCGTGGGAATGATGATTACGTCACCACGGAGAACAAGAACATAGCTTTTTAGAATCAGTCCGCTATGGGAGCTCGAAGCGACAACGTCGTTTCGGAAAAGCGAGCAAAGTTTTCCCAAGAATGTAATCGCTCGCGATAAGGGCTGTATCCAAAAGAGATCACCATGGAAGCCTGTGGCGAGCGCATGAGGTAGCTCTCGAATGCAAGAGTTGAGGTGTGAATCGAAGAGATATGGGCCAAAGCTACCAAGAAAAACTAACAGCGTCTAACGTCCCACACAGTACGAACCTAGGAAGATGTGAATGAAGAACCAATAATGGAAACCCCTCCACTCGAATGAAAGCATGAAATAAAAAGAACAAAAGAAATCTCTCAGAAAATCCGACTTCGAGTGTCTTTATCCTCTGCTTAAAGATAGAATTTGCCCACAAAAACAGGTACCACGCGGCGATCACAGCCAGCAACAAGACGAGGGCCAGCGACGAACGAGAAGTACAAAGGTAACCTTCTTATAATGTAAAATATCTGGAAACTGTGTTTCAAAGTGACTTTTGGACTCTTGAAAAATGTGTTTAGAAATCTGTTTAAATGACTCTTAAGAAAAGTGTGTTTAAGGTCCTTGTTGAAAAATGGCTCTCAAAAATGTGTTAAAATTATTGAGAAACATGTTTGCTTAAAGTATGACTATGAGAATGTCTATGAAAATTGTATCATCAGAAGTATTAAGAAAAAAGATTGAAATCACTATTAATCCTCTCGTGAACATTTCGCGTTGTTTTCGGCCGGAGAGGATGTAATAGCGAACTGTGAGGTGGTTTTGGAGAACTGCCTCAGTCGGAAGGATTTCCGCCTGTAGTAATAAATAAGCTCTCCCCCCCCCTTTGCTCTCGTGACGTTTAATTCTCGGTATTTAATGAACACATATTTCTTTTTGGTGCTTAGTGACCAGCTGTTTCGACATGGAACAGATTGAAGTCGAACCATGGGTACTAACAACGTTTGCGGTCTAAAATAAAAAAATTAAATATTAAAAAAATAAGAAAAAAAAACCACGTTCGGTCCGATAAAATAAAGGGAAAAAGAAAGAGAGAGAGGCAGAGACGGACAGAGTCGGAGACAGAGATTCCGCTAGTATATAACTATTTCAAATAAAATGATTGCATACCATTAGAAAGCGCAAACTGTACGTTCAAATAAAATACTCATCATTTCATATTCACAGAACTTAAAACACTAATCAATACTTAAAATACGGATATTATACTTGCGTTTACACAGACGGAAACATTATATTTATTTACCATACGAACGTAATACATATCATCATTAACAATGAAATAGTACTTCAGTTAAAGACAAATGATATGTTGCAACTAGTTTATGAGACAGTATTACTAAAGCTTTGGTATGTTTGGATATTTTTAATTTATAGTTGTGGTGTAAAGAATGTCAACAGTGATTGGATAACGTTGTACTGAAACTATGCATTATAGCATCCGATTGATGTGTTTATTAATCTGTATAGATTGTTCGTTACATGAATCAGTTTTAATCGTACAATGCTCAATTATTTAGTATTAGCATCGCAAATATATATTTATCTCGTCCATCTTATATGGGTGTGCGTGTTAACCTTATTACACTAGCATGTCCATGTGTTTTGTGTAGTGCAGACTTGTTACACTTTTGGGATTAATTCACATCGAACTACACCACTTCTTGTAAACAATAGAGTGTCTACTAATAACCAAAAACAAGCTGATCATTTAACATATACTTAGTATTGATTTATGTTTCAATCTAAACCCTCAAGGACGCAGTCAGTCTCCTGGTGCAACGGATGATGACAGTGAGTCCACATCAGTTATAATTGTTAGTTTTCTTGAAAATTAAGCTTCAGTTCAATCCTAAGTATAGGAGGGCAATACATTTGCATGATATTAAAACATGGCTCAGGGAAGGATAATAATCTATTTTGTTGATAATTTAAACGGTTTAGTTATAAGTTCCGTATAGATGGAAAAGTTCGACACCATGTATTTGAAGAAGGTCGGAGATATCTGGGCCGAAACATCGTAAAAATAGTAATCGAAAAAAGAATTATAATCACGAAAATCTTAATAATACGGATTCTAAGTTTTTTAAACCGTTATTGAAATACCTTTTGTTGTAACTCAAAGCCCATGACACACATATTTTATAGTTCGATTTTTAATTATTAGACCATAATATTCTGAGCATAAGGTGGGTATGTTTTTCCGATGAGATGCTTCTCTAAAGATAATTCACTGCCGCTTTTACAACGTTTCATAGGCATTTCGAAATGTTATTATAACTACATATTTTATTAATGCTAATGATATAATATTATTTCGTGAGGTCGTATGATGACTCAGAAAGTATCTTCAGAAGTTTACATTATAAAGCACTTTGAAATGTTAAATTGCAAAAAAAAATTCAATGTCATAAGATTTATCATAAGCAACGGTTAATCATCGCATTTTAATGAAACGAAAGAAAATAATGGAAAAAAGGTGTTCAATAATGTTGTAGTATAGATTCATAATATGTCGGAAGAGAATTCCACTATGATTTTGAATCAGCCTATACCGAACTTGCGTACTTAATAATATAACTAACAAAAACAAACATGCTACACAATGACAAAAAATACTTAATGTTTAATATAGAAAGAATAACGTAGTTTCTGCTACTATGGTCCAACTTTCAGACTATCAAACCTTCAACATATATTTTACACACGAACCGAACTGAACCGGTAATACCTGGTATTGTATTAGCCCTGGCCGGGTTATGCCAGCTTTCCCCGAAGGACGAAGTGTATAGGGAATATCAAATTCAAAAGTGCTCTCCAGTTTCGGTAAGGGGAAGATGTCATGAAGTTTTTAGCGTTCCCAAAACATCACCCATCTGGTATTTTCCAGCTTTACCGCAGTGGTTTAATGAGAATCGGTGGGTTACCGCTAGTATGCCATATCAAACACGTTAAGTCGCAACGCGATTATGTCGAATTTTACACACATACTAGCAGAAAACCACGAACATTACTAACAAATACAAACATAAAATAGTATATAAATATCAGTGACGTGCATATTGATTCTACATGTTAATATACTTGTAACACAGAGAAGGCTGGTAAACAGAGCACTAGTAATGTCCGAATGCACACATAAAAACGATACTTATTAACCCAGTTTTTATTTAAACGACTAAGCAAGAGAAGAAACTTACAATACATTGAATGTGAACATTATATTTTTGTTAAGAGTTTGTAAATTTGTTCGGCTTCTATATGTAACACTTATATAACTTTATCTTAATTCATCAGCGACGTTCACACTTATATGACCCACACATATCTAGTGTATCTATTCACACGAGTCGGTCCAGAAAAATAACTTCGGTGAAATATGATTAAACACACACACTAATTTACGAAGATCCCCATATAAATACACATGAAAATAGCATATATAGGAACACACACTCAACAAACCTGGACAATATTTTTTTTATTACAATGGTCCAGAACTACCTTTTGTATTCTACCCTTGTTTAAGAAACACTTATTTCAACTCTCTCACACACAAACATGTTTCATATATACAATTTAAAACACACATTCATATCAATATATATATATATATATATATATATATATATATATATATATATATATATATATATATATATATATATATATATATATTGTTATTGTTTTCAAGTTGCTTCTTTACAGAGTGCAAAATAGAGTTGAGTAATATTCTCGGATTTTCTTTGACAATATATGACGTCATATCCTGAAATAAATATGATCAGTTGATCTTTGTGGTTTAGCGAATATCACATGGTCATGCACAGCCTTGATATGTACGGATGCACATACGCCCTTCATAAATTATACAACAGAAAACAAACCTTACTGATGTGAAACGCATAATCAAAAAGCAACGTACTCAATCGCATTTATATCGTGCACAACTAGAAAACGACAAGTGTATGTTCGCAACTCTACAATAGAAATACACTGCTTAAAATAATAATGGTGGGAATACATTATACTTGAGCAATTCATTAATTTGAGATATTTTGAATAGCATGAGAATAACAATTAAAATACGCATTTAATGACATATTCATTCAGATGTTTATCTAAATATGTTTGTAAATACTTGGGAAATTTTTTTATGCCAATACGTATTATGAGATCCTTCGTTGGATCAATGGTTATTTCTTTCTTTCTGATAAATGAATCCGAGCTCGTATATTTCGTCGTAGACAAAATAAGGACACATTTTTCGAGTGTTCACACATAGAAAAATACTCCATTACTTGTTCTCACATAAAACCTGGGCGTACGCACGACTTCGCAGGATACTTATTTCATTCGAAATACTGACTAGAAAATATACATATATACTGTTATTTCGAAATTTCTAAAACAGTATATGCGCACCCTCTAACAAAGTAACCCAACGAAAATCCATGTTGAGAACATGTTTTATATATGTACAAAAATAAACCACAATTACATATGCGTCCTTCTTTCTCAGGAATACGATACGCTGGTCTTTCGTGAAAAGGCTTTACCAGTGAATCCACTGTAAATATAAACGTGATATTGTCAATCTTCGTATCCGTTATTGATAAGTTTATATATTATGATTGTTTAACACCACACCCACTATTTAGTTAATGTCCTGTACATCTCTCCGATTTATTCACTCATGTTTTTCTTCTTAAAATATATTTTTATTTTTCCAGTGAAAGTCGAGCACACTCAGTTTTCTGTCATTTGATTTTAATAAATGCTTCCATATATTGTTTAGAAAAAGATAAGAATACAAAAATATATATTTTATTCGTAGAATCTGGTTAGATGATATAGCATTGGCATTAGGTCAAGATAATATAATGTGTATACAAGACAAGAGCTACTTCAACTCTGGCGTACCCCCTGCTCCTTAATGATATGAAATGTAAAATGATGATGGTATACGTGCCATCCACTCAAAATCTTACTTCTATGGACTATAAGACAATGTTTTATAACAGTGTATCCCGAAAGATGAAACCTTAAGTGTAACTCTAATTAATACATGAATTGACATTATTATGTTTAATATATCTTCCTAAGTGACGTTCTAATGGCCAAACTATTTAATTTAGTCAATAAATAATATTATAGTTTTTTTCTGTAATCACTTATCATCGTTCACTTTGACGAAAAATATCTAGATTAATTATTTCAGTTAAAATCTATGAACCTGATTCACACTAGATTACCCACTCACAAATAAAATATAAAATATATAGAAGCATTACAACGCTACTATGGCGTGTACATATAAGACACATACGCCAGAGAACATTTCTACCAACATAAATTCTCTGAATGACAATACAACATAACTTTTTACTATGAAACGATTAGCATGTACATTAAACACACTCTTTTTATTGTTAATGCAAGGTTATTATAATTAGATTGATAATCTAATACGTTTACGGCTAGTACATACTGGCACGCAGATTATTCTAAACCTCTCGAAGTAGATAACAAATAAAACATGACTAACTAGTTTTGACTACTAGGAGCTGTACTTTATGTAAACACTAAGCACGGTTCATGGGTGTGTAACCACTTGATTGCAAGTATAAACACGGATAGGCGACAGTCTAGACTCCTGTCACGGGATTGTTAGGACAATTCACTTTCCCATTTTATAACCTAAAACATTTAGTCTAAATAATGAAACGTATAAACCTTAAATAAAAAGAAAATAATAGTTTTCTATGAAACAAATAAAATATTCTAACCATTCAAAAATAGGTTCCAAACACATCTAGAATAATACAATATACAGACTATATACCACCCAATCAACTAAAAGAACAAGCAATAATAAACAGCCATGACACCCAACGATTACTATTATTATTATTGTTGTTGTTATTATTATTATTATTATTATTATTATTATTATTATTATTATTATTATTATTAATAATAATAATACTAATAATAGTGATATATTAAAGGAATAATTTAAGTAAGATTCTTGCCACGTTTTCACTTCTAATCGCAGCTTCGTCTTGAAATTTCCTTCTTCTCTTATCTAATAATGTTATGTTATTTAATGTTATCTAATGTAAATTAAATTAGTTAACAATTGTTTCCTAATTCTAAAGGTCTACAAATATTATGAACGCTGACTTGAAAAGCTTAATTAATTAAATGTTAATTACTCGAGCCCCCCTCCCCTCTCTCTTCTGTTTACAAAAATTCCCCAGGACGGACAGACAGACAGACAGACATCCTGACAGAGAAAGTGCTCGTTATTTAATTCTCGTGATTTAATTCTTCTTATAATAGTGAAATAAAACAGATTTTCAAAGGTTTCTTGTGTTTAAAAATAAATATGTCAATAAGAATGAGAAGTTGTTTGCGATTAACAAAAAAATTATAAGTAAGTTATTTGTTCCATTGATAATTATATAAACACTATGAACAAATAAAAAAGTAATATACTCATAAAGGACTAATAATTCATATACTAACAGTAACTATTGAAGCAATTGAAGTTATATTGATAGTATTATTAATGGTGATAAGTATGTGTATTTATTCGAATATCACAATTCAAAAATTAGGCAGGTAAAACAAATATGTTAAAGCTAATATGAAACTATAAAAATACAATATTTGGAGAAAGATGTGTGTATCATATAGTAGCAATTATAAATGAAAACATAATTAATTGCTACATAACTTTAATGGTATAGTACCTTACCTATAAAACTTGAACTATTTAGCTCACCATAAATACTGGGAGCGCTTACGTTTCAGGGTTGGAACAACACCAGTCTATACTGACAGTCAGAAATGACGTACAACGGTCCTTGGTCTCTGTTGTGTTATATTTTTATTTCCAATATACGTGTTTTCAATCAAAACAGAGCCACAACAACTGGCGACGCGATACACAACGGGTATTTCTTCAAAATGTTGGCACTGACCCCACTAAAACTTGCGACGATGAACACAAAGGTTTTTTTTACGAATAACCTTAAAAATGGCCCAACAAGAACTGAAAACGAGGTTACTTGAACACCTTAAAGTAGACCCAAGAATATGCGACGAGGTATATTATTTCTTTGAGAACCTTAAAGAAACCAAAATGTACAAGAATCAATGGCAAATCTACCCGTTAACGTCCTAATTAAAAATAACACAACACAACACTGTCTTTAGCGACAGAACAACAGGAAACAAATAACACGTGAAATACCAACTTACTTTCTCTCAAAAAAGAAACGTCAGTGATTTATGTGTATTGCTATTTCGGCACAGTGTTAAGTATTAACAAGAAGGGTATGAATTACAATTTCTTTCCTCTTCAAAAGAAGACTTACAGAGATGTTTCCGGCAGTGGATAGATCGGTGGAATAAATTTGTGAAAGCACAATGGGCTTTATATGAAGGAGATTCGGGTCCCAACCCCATCACATATTTTAAATATATTGTTTTGCCTAAGATAGGATACTTTTTAGACAAACCTCGTATATATATATATATATATATATATATATATATATATATATATATATATATGTGTGGGCAGACCATCCGGATGTTACTACTTTTGTTATTTTCCTTTAAGCTAAGGTTTTAAACAGAAAACGTACGTCAAGAAATTATTTAGGCAGGCGTATTCCATCGGACACAAATTAATCTTCCTCTACAGATGAAGATTTTACAAACCTTGAAGATAACAAGGTAAATAACAAACAGAAAATAAACGTTGTTTTCAGCGAGGCCTTACCACACACACACACACATACACACATATACACACCCACACACACGCACACACACATATATATATATATATATATATATATATATATATATATATATATATATATATATATATATATGGCACATGACGTGTTGATGTTGCAATGTGACCTATCGGAATTAGCAGCTACATTAGTATAAAAATGGTCAGGAGTATTACCTGTAATACAGGCTTTACTTGCGTGAAGTTTTCTTTTTTTCTTATTCTTTTCTTTTTTATCTTTTTTTTAGTTCCTGTTATTTACTTTGTTTATATACGAAAACTGAAGATATCCACCCCAGGAAATAAATGCATGAGATACAAGAGGGTTCTATAAATGTATGGGTAGTAAGCCGAAAGTAGTGTATGTTTAATTGTATGGAGATGTTATTCCTAACATTTGATAAAAATAGTTCATACCTTGCTGTTGCCTCGCAGTATTTAGCTACTACTATTACCTTGTTATACATTTTATATTTTAACTATAACATTACATATAAATGCATATATATATAACTTTTAACCCTTGTCTCTCTTCTTCTCCTTCCCCTCCTCCCCTGCCTCCTCCTCTTCCATTGTTTCGCCCCTCGACGTTCACTGCTCCAATTACTACTAATCCTGTTGACTTTGGACGTTCTCAGCCCGATTTCAATCAGCAAGCGATATCTAAGCACTGATTTTTTTCTCTCTCTCTTTTTTTTTCTTCTTCAATAG
>OY744517.1:13522285-13527285 GCA_963556195.1 Sepiola atlantica | reverse complement strand
TACTTGTTAGAGAATGAAAATGAGTGGGAGAAAAAAGGGGAAGGGTGGAGGGAGCAAGGACTACTGTGGCTGGCGATGAGAGAAAGAGGTGGGGGATGAGCAGGGGTAAAATGGATGGCAGAGAAAGATTGGAGGAAGAGGGGGAGGGGGTGTTTGACCAGATGGCTGTGGTCGAGATTGAAGGGGAAGAGTGAGTTGGAATGTTTGTGTGTGTGGGGGGGGGGTGTATGCAGGGAAAATGGGGATGGGTAGAGAGGGAGGGGGGCTGTGATTTTGGTGGATGGGCGAAAGTTATGGTCTTAGAGAGCGTTTGGAGAAAATGAGGGAATTTAAGAAGAGGTATGGGAGAAAATAGATAGGAGGGGGAAGAGGGAGGATTTGTCGTGATAGGGTGTGAAATATTTGAAATATTTGGAAAATGATAGCAATGAGTGAGGGATTGGAGTGGGTGGGGGAGGGGGGTGATTGAAAGGGTGGGTGAGGAATATTTGAAATATTTGGAACATGAGAAAGTTTATTTGGACTGTAGTATTAAAAATGTGAGGGAAAAAAGTGAGGAAAATAAGAGAAGATTCAGGGAGAAGAGGGAAGGGTGTGGGTGAATGGAAGAGTGTCATAAGGTTAGAGATGAAAATAAAAGTTAGCCATGATCAGGCAAAAGACTTTGTTCTGTGAGGATGATCTTGCTTATTAAGGGTGATAGGTTAAAGAAACCATTTCGCTGCTTGATAGTAGTGGAGGATGTGATGAGGGCAGTTTCCAATAATCTTCGCCGAGATTTGTTGTGGATGTGTTGGGTGATTTTGGCTTGTTCAAATTTGAATGCATGACCATATTCTAGAGCATGGGAGAAAAGTGCACTAAGAGGGTTGTTGTTTTTTATGTCCCTTTTATGTTCATTTAATCGTTTCTTTAATTCACGTTGTGTTTCTCCCACGTAGAATTGATGGCAATCATTGCAAGGGACAGTGTATAAGCCGGCATGGGATGTGGGTGTTTTTTGGAAATGTCTGGATGTGTTTAAAGTTTGTTTTATGGATTGAGAAGTGGTTTGTACTATTGGAATGCCTAGTTTGTTGAGCGTGTTGCATATGGATGTGTTATTGGAATGCGTGGGTAGGAGAAGGGGTCTGTCTATGAGAGAGGTGTTAGGGGTTTGATTTTTTTGTGTGGTGTTTCCAAATATTCTCCAGAAACACCACACAAAAAAATCAAACCCCTAACACCTCTCTCATAGACAGACCCCTTCTCCTACCCACGCATTCCAATAACACATCCATATGCAACACGCTCAACAAACTAGGCATTCCAATAGTACAAACCACTTCTCAATCCATAAAACAAACTTTAAACACATCCAGACATTTCCAAAAAACACCCACATCCCATGCCGGCTTATACACTGTCCCTTGCAATGATTGCCATCAATTCTACGTGGGAGAAACACAACGTGAATTAAAGAAACGATTAAATGAACATAAAAGGGACATAAAAAACAACAACCCTCTTAGTGCACTTTTCTCCCATGCTCTAGAATATGGTGATGCATTCAAATTTGAACAAGCCAAAATCACTAAACACATCCACAACAAATCTCGGCGAAGATTATTGGAAACTGCCCTCATCACATCCTCCACTACTATCAAGCAGCGAAATGGTTTCTTTAACCTATCACCCTTAATAAGCAAGATCATCCTCACAGAACAAAGTCTTTTGCCTGATCATGGCTAACTTTTATTTTCATCTCTAACCTTATGACACTTTTCCATTCACCCACACCCTTCCCTCTTCTCCCTGAATCTTCTCTTATTTTCCTCACTTTTTTCCCTCACATTTTTAATACTACAGTCCAAATAAACTTTCTCATGTTCCAAATATTTCAAATATTCCTCACCCACCCTTTCAATCACCCCCCTCCCCCACCCACTCCAATCCCTCACTCATTGCTATCATTTTCCAAATATTTCAAATATTTCACACCCTATCACGACAAATCCTCCCTCTTCCCCCTCTCATCTATTTTCTCCCATACCTCTTCTTAAATTCCCTCATTTTCTCCAAACGCTCTCTAAGACCATAACTTTCGCCCATCCACCAAAATCACAGCCCCCCTCCCTCTCTACCCATCCCCATTTTCCCTGCATACACCCCCCCCCACACAAACATTCCAACTCACTCTTCCCCTTCAATCTCGACCACAGCCATCTGGTCAAACACCCCCTCCCCCTCTTCCTCCAATCTTTCTCTGCCATCCATTTTACCCCTGCTCATCCCCCACCTCTTTCTCTCATCGCCAGCCACAGTAGTCCTTGCTCCCTCCACCCTTCCCCTTTTTTCTCCCACTCATTTTCATTCTCTAACAAGTACGGACGTCCAGCAAGACGCTGCCATTATTTTTCATTTTATTTTATTTTTCTTCCCAACATGTCTACCCTACATGTATCTGTGCTTGCATGATAACTTTTCCCTATATCATCATCCTGATGAAGTCTTATAAATAAAGACGAAACGTTGATGTACACATAAAAAACATCCAGTTTTTGGTTTTCCTTTTTCATTTTACACATCTATATATATATATATATATATAAATATATATATACATATACATATATATACACATCCATATGTATATACACATATATATACATATATATATGTATATATATAAATACATATATATATATATGACAAATCATGATGATATGGCAAATCATGACGCACATGATGCATAAGGAGTGCGGATATTTAGGACGTTGTTGATAGCAGTAGAGTCAAGGAGATCATGGAGACAGTAAATGGTGAAAATGCCGCCGTACACATGATGAGCGGAAAGGCAGGGCAACACGCATTTCGTGCCGACCTGCTGGTGGATAAGTGCCTCACACGTCAGATTGTTGTCAACATCTTGGATTATGAACCTGGTTTTCAATACCAAGTAGAGGAACTTTAGCAGCTGTATATGCTGATGAAGACTGGTGAATGTGAAAGTCATTATTAAAATAATATTTTATCGGTAGAATTCACATCAATCTGACTCTTATGAGGCATAAACTGTTAAGATCCTGCAAAGCAAGCTATCTATGGATAAACTATCAACACATGCTTAGAATTGCTAGGTCACTTTTTACAGCTAATCGAATGGAGTCTTGGGAACTGCGTCTTTGGGCCGTCTGCGATTCCCTGCCAATATACGCACCTACTGGTCATCCAAATTATCTGAAGTCGGCATGTCTATATCTCTAGTAGGGGTATGCCTTGAAAGATGACACCCCGGTAGTTCATCAATACGTAGTGATCAATACTGGCCTTGTCTGGGCTCAGATCTTGTCATCTAGAAAAAACGATTGCGCTCATTTTGAAGCCATGGTAGGCTCACACGATGTAGCCAGCTGTCCGAGCAGCACAGAACAGTTTAGCCCATGTAGTCCAGTATGCCATCCGCTAACCACTTGGCCATGCAATAACTTACCGCACAGAGTTAAACAACACGCGAACAACATTATGACCTGTCTGCTACTCGGGTGAGAAAAGATGATACAGACTTCGAGAAAGTTGTAGAGCAACTATACAGTTTTAATCTGTTTTCAGGCGATGAATCATTGCGCAATATTGTAACAGGGATTAGTGCTAACGAGGATTTCAATGTTCAGGGTATTTCGAAATCAAAATAGACATTGTTCAAAAGGTGGATGGGCAATCAGTTTTCTCCTACTCTCACAGACGCAGTTTCAAAGCAAATATTTTACCATCGAGCAAGAATGGCAAACCTTCTGCAGATAGTAGCAGTGAGCAAATATTAGTATTCAAGAGTTATCTCGTGGCCTCACAGATCAGTGATCTAAGGTTGGATGGTGTCATGTCCTATGAACCCTGTCTCTACCTGATGTTATTGTTTGACACATACCGTTATAATCACAGAGCACAATGCACTAGACGGCGGATCTCTTCTTCACCGTTTGAAATGCAAATGAGCATGCCTCTATTACTGTTTAACAATATCGGATAGCAACTATCTTGTTTGAGTGGTATGGACCAAGTATAAAGACTGTACTCATCAGCGGCGAAGTCGAAAGCTTAATGCAAGAAAGGTTTACATTACTGATGCAACAACATTTGCTGGGAAATAAAATCACATCTTGTAAAATGTCGCAAAGAAGCAGACGCGGATTAAGACGATAATGGAATGAATGCAGCAGGATGGAGGTGACGTTATTCAAGCGGAAAGCGATGCCGTGTTGAGATTGCAAAGGTAGACACCAACATGTCTTCTATCAAATCAACGTCTCTCATTGGAGAAGCCACGAAGCTTCTCTTGCTGTTCCGTGCATATGTTTGTAAATGCACTGCATTTTTGCTCTGACAAGGCGTAATTCTACATCTACAATATCAAGATGCTCAAGCAGGTGCTTGGCGAATCAGTTTGTAATGTTATGTTGTTCCTGCATTGATTTAGAAGATTCGAGTCGGCGGACTGTTCAAAAGCATTTGCTCTACCAATGCAAATCGTGTATGCTGTGGAAACCAATGATTGTAAGGCAATAGTTGCTTTGTTCAATGCGGATAGAGAAACACTTCTTAGAACCTGTTTCATACAATATGCTCTGCAAGAAAGTAGCGAGAGTAAAGACGTTCGTCACGTTAGAACGACTCCCACCAAGGTCCACTGCCTGTAAATTTCATTTTTTTTTTGCGGTCTTACTACCAGATTATTGAGTGAGTGGGATGTAGTGATGAAATGGTTACATCTGAGTGGGAGTAGAAATTAGAAGGGTGCAAACTTGTTTCAGTGATGACGGATAAAAGATCTCTCTAGATGCACTGATAAGATAATTCATTATAGCTGGTCAAAAGGATGCAATAACCTAATGTGTACATGCTGGAGGCATATATTCTAATGTACACGTGCATGTAGACATTGCCAAGAGGGAAATTGTGACAATATGAAAAATGATCCAGTAGAAGATGATTATGAGGAGTTAACAGTTTGTAAAAAGCAC